>JAFFSR010000227.1:3600000-4200000 GCA_017163975.1 Anastatus disparis
GTAAAATCTTTCAATTATTGTGTTTGTGTTTTTTCCTTAAATATTTTATGAAACATTATTTTACAAAAATTTTGGATTACTTTAATTAATTTTTTAATTGAATTAAAAAAAAACATCTCATCAAACTGTACTTAATTCGTTTACACATAAAACTAAATTTTTAAATGTCTTTAATGGTGAAGAATTTTAATTTTAACCTTAAGAAAATCGTAATTTATTCAATAATCAAATTACATTGTATCGATAAAGTGAATTAATTAATGAATGATTTAGTGATGTAATACCAGTTTGAAAATGGTAAAAGTGCCCTTAAGAAAAATGTTAAAAACATGCTAATTTAATGCCTTTTAAATCCTCTTTATGCTTAGGTTAATTGCATTCAAATTTTAACTATTTTACATAACTTGTAATAATTAAAATAAATGAAGGTATAATTTAATTTATTTGCATTTTCATAACCATTGAAAATTGACTTTGCTAACTAGAGCTCTTGGAAAATTTGAAATTTGAAATCTGATAGCACGTTTTTGCATATTCTAAAATTATCTTTAGCTCTAAATTCTCACAAAAAAAAATATTTTTACAATATTAAATTTAACAGCTTTTTCTGCTTTTAAAAACTTGTTTAAAAAAATGGAAAAAATGAAAAAAATTAAAAAAATTAAATTTTTACTCAATATCTTTAGTCTCAGCTTTCCTTAACCGATCCATAAAAGTCTAATGTATCATTAATCAACCCTATATCCTCAAGGCCGTACTCTCTCCTTCTTCATTTTCTTATACATTTTTTTTTCTTCCCAATTCAACTTTCTTCATCACTTAGTTCCGTATTAAAAGAAGAATCTTTTTATAGTACACGCGTATAAAGTTTTCAACGCCGAGATGTTCCGCTCTATTAGCATGAAGGCATACATACATCCTCGACCGTTTGTGCTTTCAAAAAAGGAAAAAAAGAAAAATAACATCGGATCCTGCAATGTGTTATGTATAACGAACTGCGAGAAAGTTGGCTTCTCCTCGTATCTTTGTAAATAAATTAATATGAAATTTCAAAGCAAGCATTTGGCGCATGATATCGCGGAGCTTAAAGAGACGCTGGCTATGGAATGCGGATGACGGACCAATAAAATCGAGACCAAAATCAAAGATATTAAGCTGTATGAATGATTTTATTTGATTCTTTCTTTTTAATATACTTCGTAAATTCAAGCGTTTCTTGTTATTTTTGTTTTCTATCCTTTTTTTGGGAGAGAGCGCCCAATATGTCTTTTACGTGCGTCATTGATGGTTAATAACGTTTTCGTGTATCGATCGTTTAAGGGAGAAATTTCTTTGATTAAAGATACGATTGAACATTAGTATAATGTCAATGAAAAGCAATCAGAAGTAAAATTTTTATATTGTGAAATCGTGTTTGAAAAGTTGTTTCCATCATTGTGAAATAATTGTTATGATTTTAAAAATAGAATGATATTAACATTGGATTTTAGTAGCTACTAATGAAGCATTGAATAGCCGCTGACATTATCAAGATGTTCAATAAGAAAACTTTATGATGCATAATGTACAGAGATAAACATTAAGAAACATCCCATGTAAAACAAATATACAATGGGTGCAGTGGATAAGGCAAAATCAATTAATTTCCGGTCTAAAAAAGACAACATCCGTTCTGAATTTTAAGGTCGCGAGCTTACTTTCATCTTACTGACAATCGATTCAGAAATAATGACAGCTGAAATCTGTACTACGACAAAGCTTAAGCGAATAATATTGTTTTCATGGGCTTTTCATTAAATACTGTCATGAATTTCAATTGTTCTATTTTAGGTGCATTGTTATATTAAACTAAAACATTACGAAATCACGTGAAAGATTTTAAACTTTTTTTTTAAACTAATATTTCAATTGTTTCATATTAAACTCCATTTTTCAGTAATCGACAATACAGTATATAACTCAATAATAGAAACTTCCATAGAAACTTTGAGCTTTGAAAAATGAAATATCGGCTTTTCTAAACGTCGATACGAAACATATCGAGCAACTGTGTCATAGGAATAAAAAAAGAAAAGAAAAAAGAATAAAAACCGTCGAAACTAAAAAATTGAAGCAGATGAGATTAACGTCAAAAAAGGCATAACGTAATTCGCGGTTCTACACTTTTTTTCGAGCATAAAATCCATTTGGCTATATATTGTACGAACATAGCGTAATCTATTGGTTATGCATTCACGAGCGAAATATATACAACTAGATCTTGCGGATCAATTTTCGGACTGCGCATGCATTTGAAACGCGATATCAAAGTAAGACAATGAATCTCGGTGACATTCGATTCTAGTAAAATTTTTTTTCTGCATATGCACGTTAACTTTTTTTTTTTTATTTTCTTGTTGTTGTTCCAGATCGTAATGTCGTAATTAGTATTCGAGTTTTTATAGGCTTTTTTTTGTAGAGAATGATCGATAAATGATGGCAAGGAAATTAAAGATAATATAATTATTTTATTTTTAAAGAAATCAATATTTTTTACTACTATATTATTGTTGAAACAAAATGAAATAATTTGATTTTGTCATGATATTCAATATGTAATTACGACTGTTTGAACAGTACGACAGTTTCAACTGATTAGTCATAAAATAAAATTGTATGACAGAAAATTGGAATTTTACAAGAGTATAGTCTTTATTACGTCACTTAAATTTCGAACTGAAATTATTTTGAACGATTGATGTTTACTCAAATATTATTATCATAGAATTTTGAAACTGTTGATTGTAGCTTTATATCGCCCAGGCTATGACGTATCTGGAGTTATGATTTTTGTATTTGTCAGTGTGTAAATTGATCGTAATACATGAATAGTTAGTTTGAATATTCGAATAAAAATTTTGACATTATAACGTTCGCGTGATTAAAAAAATGACTCTGGAAAAAGTTTTTCTGTTAATAATTAAAATTGAACATAAATTATCGATATTCTCTCTCGAACTAACAAAAATTGAAATGTCATATTTCATCTGAAATTTTAGTACTCAACAAGTACAAAATCAATTAAATTCATCTCCATCAATATAAACATTCTAATGATTGTAATGCAAACTATGCCTGAAAAGATTGTCCGACTTCTTTTATTTTCGCTTATTACAAAGACAACAGCACTCACGAAAACTCGGACGATTTTAGAGTTTTAAGCATAAAAAACATTGAAGTCTTTCAAAGAGAAAAATGAAAAAGAAGAAAGAAAGCAAAAAAGAAAGGACGCGCCTCATTTCCTTTAAGCGGTTCTGAAGAGGAAAAGACTCAAGTCTAGCACTTTTCTTGATGAGGACGCGCAACCTAGCAATGAGCCCTTTTTTTTGTCATTGAAGAAGTTGGCTTTTCTTTCATCATTGTATGATATACAAGTAGGCGGAGAATTCTTCTTTTCTCTCAAAAAAGGGACTTTCCTCTATTTTTCTTTTTCTTTCTTTTTTTTTTGAATTACAGAAATAACATGATTAGGGAGGACCGTGTCTCGCTATTCGGTCATGTCTAAATTGGGATAAGTTCATTGAAGGGAGAGTCAATTTTAGAGACGTAAAAAGGAAATAAATTAATTTCTTTAAAATCTTGGTCTAAGAATAGTTTGGAAATATACTTTTTTTAAATTTTAATTAGCAAATGAAATTTCTTTTAGAAATAATATTTTAAAAATTATTTACGAAAGTACTACTTTAATTTATTAAAAATTCCGTTAAATATATCAAATGAGTTGAAAACTTTTCTTAATTATAATCATTAAAATGTTAAAAATTTTTACGCCAAATTTAATTTAAAAAAAAGTAAACTTCAAAACTTTCGAACGACAAAAATTCAATTCACCGAAAAATTTTCAATTTTAAAACGACACCTGTGCCTTTCCTCTTTGCACGGCATAAAATAAATTCAAAACTTCAACATAAGAACAATAGGAAAAAAAACGACAGCACAAGATTTATCTAAAACTTTTTTGACCGTATATATCCACAGCTGACTTCTTTTTCTTTTCCTTTTTTTTCCCAATGTGTATATAAATAAAAGCAAGGAAGAATTTTTCAAGAGTATATACCGGCAAAGTTACGATATATTATAACGTTAGTATAAGAGAAGTACTCAGGTAACCAGAACCAGTTGTCCAGGGACAAGCAGCAAACGGCTGATATGAACGCATACCAAGCATATCCCTCCCCCCCACCTTCCCTCTTAACATCTTTCTCTTTTACTCTTATATCTATCCTACCATTTTATACACAACGCTTCCTCTATCTTTCTTTCTCTCTTTCTTGTGTAGATGGAAGTGCATATTGCAAAGCAGCTGCTTCGCCGACTCGACCCTTATGATTATATATTTGATGCACCGTTTCTTTACTGATTTTCTTTTTTTCTTTTCCGTTCTTTTTTTTTTCTTTTAGACCATTTCAAACCAGAAGTTCTTTTTCTAATGTTTAAGATAATCCTAGATTATTTTAAAATTTTTCTTATTTTAAAAATAAGGGTAATTTATTATTTTTTAGAAGATAGTTATTATGCAATTAAACAATTAGAGTATTTAGTTATTTAGCTTGTTCTTTTAAAATTTAAACATCAGATAAGAAAACGTATTTTAATAATTAGTTTAATGTTTCGTTTCAATAATTAAATTTTCTTTCTAAAGTCAAATCATTCTATACTGTTTCTGTATTGTTTAAATTATTGATTGTTAATAAAATAAACATGAAATAAATTAAACAATAAACTTATTGTTTCAATAAATCTTTGAATAAAATATAGCTTTACCAAAATAACTCCTTGCACAGCGCATTCTAAAGTGCAAAATAAAAGCAAAGGTACGAGAAAAAAAGAATAGATAAAAAAAAAAAGAAGTTCCGCAAAGAAAATACCATGTAAGAATTACATTAAGTACGTCGTACCAAGCTTATCGATGATAAATTACCCGCTGGGTGAACGGTATATGCTCATGATGTTCGACAGACACTTACCTGAAACAAAAGAAAGAAAAGAAAAATTATTTACTTGATTATATATGCCTGCGAGCATTTTTAAAGTAACAATGCACATGTGTATTTTTTTTTTCGAGACTATAATGACTCATATAGATTATATATTTAAGTTTGAAGTGTAATTCGACATTAGGTTTATTCTAAGTTGCATGTCAATTTGTTTGCCATTTTCATTTTTTTTTAATACTAATAATGCAGGTAAAAGAGTAATGAGCTTTTCAACTTGTGCAAATAATATAGTGTTTTAAACATTATTTACATTAGTTAAATAACATTATTTGTAAATAGGGTATTCCCATTTGTGAAAATTCAGGTAAAGATAAAATCGTGCTTTAAAAATTCTATAATTGAAACATCTTTCTTTCAAAATCTACAAAAATATACGTGTCATACAAATGATAATTTGTTAAATATATATTATAAAAAATTATATTGCAAAGTCAAACAAAATTCCAAAATTAGTTCAGTAAAAAAAGGCAATGTCAATTAAACTTGACAAAATAACTACGGCAAGGGCACTAAGCTCTTGAAAAAAAAAAAGGAAAATTGTGTCAAGCTTAAGGACTTCTCAGCTTCTTTCAGTACTAATAATCTGCTCCCCGAGAAAAAAAAAATGTAAAGTGGAAATTATTACGTTTAATTGCACGAAACACACGTACAGCCTTCACCTATACTCGGTTAGACTAAATTTTCAACGTATCAACAGGTTTTGCGTGAAATAGCATTAAATCTGTGGTAATTCAACGTATATATGTAGCCGAATTAGCTGAACGAAATTCTACAGGCTGCACGGATATTGACCATTGGGATAATGGAAATTTCAGTTAAAAATTTAACATTGTTGAATTAAATTTTTAGATTTACAGTTAACCGAAAAATAATATTATTTTAAATAAAAGTAATTGTTTTTAAAAAAGCACCTATTTTTTTGAGTCAACATAAAAATTTAATATTTCCAGATATAAAAACTCTTCTATTGAAACCAAACGAATCTATTTGAACACAAAGCCCAACGATTTTTCAAATGAAACTAAAATAATCTCTTGGTAGAATAAAAAAATTGAAACTTCAACTATTCTTTCCACCACCATCGATCAGTATAAGAAGAAATTTCAACATTAAAAAAAAAAAAGAAGAAAACCACGAAAAATCGCTAGATTTATCGAAAATCCAGGCTAAAAAGGAGCTTTAAGAAAAGAGTATTTGTAAAAGAGGAATAAACGTATAAAATATGTCTGGCTAAATGCCGAGACAGCAATGCTCTTTCTCTCTTTTTTTTTTTTTTCGAGCTCAATGACATATGCCCCCTTTTTGATTTTTTTTTTCTTCAATTTTTTTTTTTTATACTTCTTGAAAGTGCACCCGTTATTATTAGCAACGCCCGGCTTGTCGCCGGTTTCTTCGTACAACTACTAATGTCTTCGTCGGCGTGGTAGTGGTAGTAGCAGTTGTTGCAGTGTAAGAATAAAACGGGCGAAAATCAATGCGACAAGGCGTATTTCGCGCAAGTCCATATCCTCCGGCGTCGTGCATCACGAACGATTCATTTGAAAATGAAAAAAAAAAGACGTTACTTTCAACATGACAGAAGGAAACGATCTAATGAAATGAAATCTTGCTACGCATTTTATGGAAATTTATTTTAAAATTCATAAGAATTCATAAATAATTTTTATCAATTTATAATGCTTAATAAAATTTATTATACTTTGATTGATTAATTTTAAAGAAACTAAATATAAATGTACAGATGAACGAACTAATATTTACGGTAAAGATTTTTAATAATCAAAAATTATCAACCGACTTGCCAGTTTCTGTTATCGACTGGTCAGCCTTGTATCGAAGTTGATAGGATTAATTTTAACTCGGACTATTTATTTTCAATACGATTATTTTCTACATTGATTTTTTTTTTCATACAAAGTCGATCAAATACAGGCGAATTACTAGCTGCTCTAGATATTTTGATTTTGATAAAATTTAATTGTCAATATAAACGTAAAACAAAATTGACAAAGTGATTTAAAAACTTTTTTTATTGTTTACTAAAAAAACAATGTTTGTAAAATATTTAAAAAAAATTATTTTAACGAATATTTCGAACATGCCCAATCAACTTTATCATAATTAATTTAAATATATTATTGAAAAAAGCATTATTCATAAACATACTATAAATTCACTATCATTCATTTAGAAAAATTTTCAATTTTGATCTGATTAATAAAAAATACATGATTTTAAAAAAGATGAATAATGAAAAAACAAAAAATCAAATATCAAAATAATTTTAAACACAAAAATGCAATGAGACCCCAAGCATATATTTTTAATCCACGATTTTGTACAAGCTAAAAGTGTCCTTAAGTTTCTTCCTTTATAAGAATACTACATGGTACGTATTAATGAATGAACCTTTATTACATTTACTTGCCCGCATCCGTTATTTTTTTTTTCTATTAATGAGCATTTTTTCATTTGGCATGAGTTTAATATATTTTTTAATGTTTTCAAACAGTCATCAATGTAATTGATATTTAATTTTTTTAATTTGTTCATAAATTATTAAATTGTGTTTTTGAAAAAGAACCACTTTTATAATATCCAAAAGATACTTAAAAGAATGTATATTTGTAATATAAGATTTGTTAATTTAAAATTATTCGAGTATAAAATAATACTACTTTCACAATGCTAATTAAAGAAAAAGTATAAACGTAAATAAAGCAATTTAAAAACTTTAAACTTTGTCTTTTTTTTAGACCTACAACATGTCTAAGCTACTTTGTTCAAAGTTTTAGCCATTAACTTGCAAAGCACTGCAAATGACATAAGTAAAACTTTAAAGAAGAACTTTTCGAGCAAAGAGTAATGCCAACAGAAGATGGAGAGTTTAAACTAGAATATTTTGTCAGGTAAAATGTGCGTAATTTCACCAGCAACATTAACCTTTAACCTAGTAAAACTTTAACTTAATAATTGCGACCACATTATTAGTGAAATCTACAAGTTTGAGCTTCTATCTGGTTCCAGATATCCGATGAAATATAAAGTTCAACGATATTCTTTATACTATTTTAAGATTAAATTATTAAGTTAATGGAAATTTGACATGACTTTTATGAACACTTACTATTAATAAAAATATAATAAATAACATTTCTTAAGCACTTAAAACCAAAAGAAAAATTTATTTCTTGAATATTAAGTAAAAATAACAAATGTCAAGCATTCACCGGAGACGTACTCTCAGACAACAGTAAAAAATATTCTTTATAGTAAATTGCGACAATCTTAAAGGAAAGAATCTTGCAATCAGAGAGAAAGAGAAGCGTTCGAGAGAGTTTAAAAGGAAAAGAAGAGACACAAAATAACCGTGCGGTTAAAGTCAAGTTCACGTAGCGTATATATCAAGTCGAGAGAGAACGAGAGAGAGAAGGAAAGAGAAAAAAAAATAGTAAAAGAGCGAGAGAGCTTTTATGTTAGCGTGCGCATCTCACTTGTTGGGATGTATAAGCGACAATGAGACTAAAGTTGTTGCATCGAGTTAACGGTTCCCCCTTTACTTTTTTTTCTTCTCCGTCACTTATACACGAAGATAAACTCTTCTCTTCCCCTATCTTAATTTTTCTTCCTTCCTTCCTTTTTTCCGTTCTTCATCGTCCTGTTTTTCTATGCCAATTATCAAGATTCTTTTTTGAACTTACAAACTACTTATATGTTTGTTCATTATTTTTCAAGTATTATTTTAGCAATGTGGTACAAACTTAAGTAATATGTAAAATATATTTTTTGATTTTTATTCCATTTTCATAAAAACTGAAGAAAATAAGCTTTTCTTTTTTAATTATTGTTCCAAGCTAATAGAATAATTGTTTCCTCGAGAAAATTTCAAAACTTTCGAGAGCTAAAAAGTGGAAAGTATTAACGTTATTTTGTATTTAAGAACAATTGCAATTAGTTTAAGCGCTTTAACTGTAAAACAAAATAGCATACACGACGAATGTATTTTAAATAATGGTTAATATAATTGTTTCAAGCTTTTTTTATATTCTACATACGAGAATATTATATGAAAAATTTTAATGTGGAGTTGCAAATTTCGATACCCAAGCGAAAATTAGTAAGGTTCATATTTGCGTCTGAAGATTACAACATTTGTGTTACGAAATCAGGCGCATCTTAAAATTGTCCCTTGAATAATCACATATTTCGAAGATATTCTACGATGTTACTTTTTGTTAATAACTTTTAAAGTATGCCATATTTGGGGGACGAAATGAAATATGCTATTCTTTGATTTATACAAGAATGTTCCTCTTCAAACATGTGCTTCGTATATTTTGCAAATACGTCGAGTATTAAATAAAGGAGCTTTCGTTAAAATCGATAATTTGCACAAGCTTTTTATTTAAAAACCTCAAAAAAAATCTATAAAAAGTATCAAAATAGTGACACCCTTAAAAGTTATTTAAAAAAATTAAAATTTTTCTACTTATTGATTGTTTGATTTGAATCAGAATCAAAAACTTATTTCGCTTGATTAAAATATTAAAAATTTCAATGTATTTGTCTATAAATACAATTCAGTTTATTATGCGTTTTGGCTCTCGCGAAAATAATACTAATCATTATACTAATTCAAACATTTTTTTTTAAATTTATTTAACGTCACTGTATTTAATTGGCGACGGAGGTTGTTTCAGTGTGTTTGTGAAAAAAGCATGTATATATCGTATACAGTGATGCTTGTATCAATCGGTCGCCGAGAGCAGGATTCGAACTCGGAACCTTGAGATTATGAATCCATCGCTCTACCGACTGAGCCACTGACGACCTCATCTCATTAAAATCATTCAATATATATGAATTCAGATAAAATTACTTCTAATTTTTAAAAAGGCGTTTAACTGAATAAATACCGTTTTTTTTAGATTATTTTACATAAAAAATAAATATTCTATGATAAAAAAAATTCGAGATCCAAAAGTGAAACACTTCTTATAAGTCTATTGAAGTAAACAAAAGTCAGCTGTTCGGCGGTTTTGGTTCTATCAGCATATCTATTATGTCATAAATACACGTATATCAAACGAACACACGCTTAACTTTAGGTACGTAATGCTATCGAAAAACTCAACAATTTGACAGACATAACAGTACCAAACTAATACACTGACATTGAACTCTTTTGCATAAACTTGAAAAAAAAACTCCTTTCTTTTTCTTATTCTTGTGAACAGTAAATAAAAAGAAAAAAATAAAATGAAAGAAAGAAAAAAACGTTTTGAACGTGAACGACGTAAAGTCGTTGAATCTCATTAGTCAATTTGCTCTCACGATTGACATAGTCAAAGTAAAAGAGATAAAAAAAAAGCAAAGAAAAGAGTCGCATATGCACAAGCTTTGAATGCAACTTTTCTCTAGCAATATACGTAAAATCCTATTTGCGTCTTCCAACCGTTGGAGCTTCGTTCATTGAATTCTCACATGCAGGAGAAAAAAAGAGTTAATAATAAAGAGAGAAAGAGAGACCTTGGTTAACTTTGTGTAATATTGTTTCTTTGTATGTATACATATATTTGTGCGTATATGTATAAATGTTTCCTTGTGCGCGTGTCTATTTAACGTTGTGGGCGAACGACGTAAACGACGCCGACGACTGAGACTACGACGACGAGTTGACGCCTACGCTTATATACACTGACATGAGCATAAGTTTCTGCGGAACGACGCACGTGCTGAGCATGCGGTTTTTGCTCTTGTTTATTCACCTACGCGTTGGCGATTCATTAAACGTATAATCGTGAAAAAAAGGATAGAAGGAAATACGAAGAACAACATTTTGTTATCACGTATTATGAAAAAATAAAACAAACAATAAAAGATTATTCGATTCAGTATTTTGATTTGTTAAAGGGATGTAATTATTTGTGACAACGTAAATATTTTTTAATTGATTATGCGCATTAACGACTTTAAAAGAATTAAAAACAAATAATAATATCAATAGTACGAATGATTTTTCAAAATATTTAAAATAAATATTATTGATTTAAAAATTGTTAAAATCAAATTTTTTAAAATAAAAACAATCAAGAAAAAATATATTGTTGATTTTTATTAAACTTTGCAAATGAAAAATTGTAAAATTATTAAATAAGCAACATAACATCATAAACGCCACATAACTTTGCACGTTGATGTGAAAATGGATTTTTTTTTAGTATTTAGATCGAGTTAGTTTTTCATTGTACTGGAGAGAAATTTAAAAAAGAATTTACGATGACATCGTAAAGTACTTTGTGAAAATTGATATTAGCAGAAAAAGAAAAATAGCGAGTCAATTTATGATGTCGTTTAATACTCTAAAATGGAAAACTACGTGATGTATTGGAAAATAAATTACGAACATAATCTCCTTGACTTGAAAGGTAACACTATAAGGTACGTTACATAGTTTGATTTAATAGCTTGTAAGGTTTTAATATGGACTTACAATTTCTTTTATGATTTTTTTTTTCTAATATACACATAAAAATATAAATGAAAATATCTTAAAATGGCGTAAAGGTTAATGAACACTGTGTCATAAATACTAAACATAATTGAAACTTTTGAGTTAGTTTTTTTCCCATAATACAATCTCAATATGCAATTTTTACGAAATTAATTCTTATTTTCTCGAACAAGCTTAGAACTTCAATTACTTAAAGTCTATATTAACAAACGACAAATAAACTATTTCCTCTACTAATTGATTTTGCCTGCGGTTATGTGTTTATGAACTAAACTATTCGCTCTCAGCGATACCAAACTGACATCTAAGTTGTGCCAAAACTCCAAGCTGTATTTATATTATGCATTTAATAGGCTTATTTACGAATATTTTTATTTTATGTATGATACTTAACGTTAAGATAAGATTTTATAAATATGAAGTACTTGTGCGATATTAACAACCATTAAAATAAAGTATGCATAATTAATTAAAACTGTTAGGTATTCATACATCTAAAATCAACATAAATATCGACTGACAATGAAAGTATTCTAATATGAATTTCATCTAGATGAACATCTGATCACTGATTATTGTAAAACAAATACTCACGCTTTACGCGCATCCGATAATTCTAATAATAGTTTTATATTACGTAACAGGGGTGAAAAGATTTTTTTTACAAAACAAGAAGATTACAGGCCAAGTCAATGGCGAGTTTCGTTGAGAAACCTTTTTACATAAATTACATGTTGTGTTTTACAACCTGAGAACCGAAAAATCAAAAAGAAGTTGCGGTTTTGAGGTTAGAAAAACATATAAAAGTAAATTTTAAGGGATCGATTTTTATGTTATTTTGCAATCGTCATTAAGGTAAACAATTTTTGAAGTGAGTATTTTTCTATATTATTCATTGAACCTGAAAGCATACATATGATAATCCATAACCTCCGGCTTCTAGATATTAAAAGAAAAAGCACAAAACGATCATCGTTAATGCAAAATTTTATAGTACAAATACTTTCACAAATGAAATGTTACTCGCACAAGTGGTCATATGAAAATTGAAAATATACGAAAGGAAACGAGAGAGAAAATAAAATGAATGTAAAATTTCTTTTCTTACTTTCGAATGTGATAAAAGATAAGTATGCAATTTTGACAAACTACAATTTTTCAATTCTAGGCATTAAAGAATGTATAGGCAAAAAGTATGTATACATATATTTACCATTCGTAAGATGAGATTAGTTTGAAAAGCTTTTTGAAAATTGACTCTAAATTGAAGTCCATACGATTGCACAAGGTAATTGGAAAATGAAGTTTAAATTGGCTTTTGCAAAAATAACGCGAAACTTTACAATATTATCAACATAATGTTTGATTAATCTTTAAAATAAAAAATAACCGACATTCTCTTGTAATTTAAAGGTTAATTCTTTTAAATTATTAATAACGTGCATTATGAAGTTAATAAATTATTAACGTCCATGTAGAACGTGTAATAATGGACATTTCGAATCGTCTATACAATACAAAGAACACGGTCATTTAATATTTCTTTACACTCGGCGTATTTACAATGTGTACATAGTTGTGCCAATATCATATATGCAGAAAATTATAATGAGCTGTTGATATGTAATATATTTCATTTTATCAATTTAATTATGTTATATTACAGGCTACAACAAAATTGAAGTATAATTAGACTATAAATCGAACTGTACACATTAAAAATTGATGAAAAATTCATGATATTTAAATACTTTTAAAAACGTATTTTAAGTTTGCGTTGAGTATAAACGTCAATTATCTTTATATAAACAATTGTCATTGTGCTAGATGTACAAACGAGTTTATCTAACAAATCAAACTACTTTAAGTTTTAATCCTCAAACACTTGAAAGTTATAACTTAATCCATTGTAAAAACTTCGGATATGCAGTTCAGATAGCATTGTCGTTTCGTTAATTATATATACGCGACATTCAGCATTACTATTTGTATTCTCTTTTTTTTTCCTCTCCTAACGAGGTTGAATAAAAAAAAATTTGCACTTCCGATGACCTTCAGTTAATTTTTTTTTTTTTCATTTTTTAGTTCTGCATTGTAACCTTTTATTTATCCATTGGTATACCGGTCAACTCTTCTTATTGTTAAAAGTCTATTTTTCTCAAGGTTGATGGCTTACACAAGTTCGTGATAATTATCGGCGCTAACTTTTGCTTTAAAAGACAAAAAAAAAAAAGAAGAAAAAAAAAAGAGAAATAATAATAATGAAGTTGTATTAGCAAAGCTCGCGCATTATGAATTATAATGTGCCGATCGCTGGGTCATTATGCATTCACGTTACTTTTTTAATGCTCTGCTGCGGAAATATTATTTTAAATACATTGTTCTGGCGAACGAACGTGCGAATGGATAATTTTTTTTAAAAGCACGCGGTCTTTTAATTTTTCTTTTTTAACTGTCTGAAAAGTTTTTTTTATTTTAAAATACTGATTGATACGAGAAGTTATGTTTATCATAAGTTGTGACACGTTGTAGATTTATGATAAGTAGAGGCTATAAATTCTATAAATTAATATATTCAGTGCTTCGGAATTCATTTGCACGGGACAGTTTTCATAATAATTTCATTGTTTGGTTATAATACGGATGAAAAATTATTTTGGAATTTTCGAGAAACATAATTCAAAGTACCTTGCAAAGCCGTATCGATGATAAATAAAAGCTTAGACAATGAAATTGACTATTGTCCTATGAGTTCAATTATAAAAATTCATAAACAACTAAACAATGGTCGTTTGGACGGTAATATCTCAGAAATGTTTCAAATAGAATTGTGTACTAAATCATTTGATATAATTGCGTATGCAAAAATTTTCTAATAAGCCCGAGGAGATTGTAATAAAAATTTTAATTTTTGAAATTATTATACATCTTACGATGCAATAGAAAAAATTTATTTAATTATTTAATATTCAATGATTTGAGGTAATTAAAATTTTTGTTTACGAATATATTGTTTACTAATATTTTTTAACATTCCATTGTCCGCATTTTTAGAATTTCGACAAACAAAACTTTTGGTTTCCTAAACTGACTAAATTTAAATAATTAAAAACAAGAAGATAAAGTGGGTATACTAATATTTCATCGACGACGAGCTAATTTCGTAATGGAAAAAGGTTATTAAGTTCACCAATAGAGCAAAAAAAAAGCATGTTTAATTTACATCATACTTGAATATACAAAATTTATAAAAATCGTAAGATCACGTGTCCGTGAGTTAAAATTCACGAATTTTAATCTAATCGGAACCATTAATACAGATTGTCATTTGGCAAGCAAAATAAATTTGACTTACAGTACCGCCCAAAAGTTCGATAACACTATGTAAAAAAAATAGTTTGGAAAAAATGATCATATCTTGGAAAAAAAGTGTCGTAGAAAAATTCTAAAAAAAAGATTTTAAAGTACTCCTCAAGACCTTTAAAAACGCTGTATTATATTATTTTCAAAGTTTTTTTATGTTATTAAAAAAATTACTTGAAAGTAAACACTTTTTGCCAATTTTCTTAATTTTAGATTCGCTTACACCGTTTTTCGAGTATAAGATAAAAAAATCTGAAAAAAATATATTTTAAAGTACTCTGAAAGAGCTTTAATTTGAATTTTTTTTAAATTTTCTACAATGATTTTTCGTCAAGCTATGAAGTTTTAAAGTTGGGCATTTTTGGTCTTTTTGACCATTTTTTGCAAAAAGACCAAAATGCCCAACTTTAAAACTTCATAGCTACAAAAATCATTGTAGAAAATAAATTAAAAAAATGCAAATTAAAGCTCTTTCAGAATAGTTTAAAATATATTTTTTCAGATTTTTTTATCTTATACTCGAAAAACAGTACTCAAATCTAAAATTAAGAAAATTGAAAGTGTTTACTTTCAAGTATTATAATAATAAAAAAACTTTGAAAATAATATAATACAGCGTTTTTAAAGCTCTTGAGAATTTTTTAAAATCGTTTTTTAGAATTTTCTAACTTTTTTCCAAGATATGATCATTTTTTCCAAACTATTTTTTTTACATAGTGTTATCGAACTTTTGGGCGGTACTGTATTTTCCTTAATTTTATTTGATTTTGCACTTTTGCCGCGAGCAACGTGCATATACGAGTGTAATTGAGCAAATAGCGAATAGCCAATTAGCGTTCGAGTGTAATGCTTTGTGAGAAAGATACGACGTATCTTTTTATTAATAGATTTTAAGATTTTGTTTTTAGAAGATAATAACGCTTTGATAAAAATTATTTTCCTTGTTTCTTTGTATTTTTTCCTCATTTTTTAGATTGGTATAAAAATTTCTAAAAATTCCATGATTTACGCAATTTCTTAATTTTTCTTATTTATATTTCAGATATGCATTTATTCAAGAATATTTAGACATATAAATTTTTATTATTACGTGGTAAACTGGATTTAAATCATTGATATTGATTAAAACTACCTTAATTAGTGATTAATAGTTAGTTCAATAAAATTTACATGCTAAAATCGTAGATTTCATTGCGTTAATTTCTTAATGATGTTTGATTGATAAAAAAAAAGGAAAAATTTCAAATGATATGGTATATATGAAAAAAAGGTTTGGAAAGTATTCGATCGAAAAATCATATGAAAAAAATGGTCTATAAAGTGTCAGGTAAAACGCGAATACTTACATCGAATGATCTTGATTAAAGTTTATTAAATTCAAAAAAAGAGTCGATAAATATTTATGGACTTGACTTGAAAAACCGGCACATAGCTTTTCGAGAACAAAAAAAAAAAAACAAAGCACACACACACGCACACGAGTTTCATTGATGATTTCGCTTTCTTAAAATTCTTCAACTCTGCGGATATTTCTAACAGTAGCGTTTTATAAACTGAAAAATAAGCTTGTAAATAAGCTGAAAATTGATATTTACTAAAATTAGCTCGAATTGTTTGAAACAAAATCACTTTATTTAAGTTTTAATTATTTAATTTGAACTTTAAACGAGAACGAGGTTTAAACGGAAATAATTTTCGAAAAATTTTAATAATATTTTAATGATATGTAGTTTTCGTTGCGAAATTTTTTTCCTCAAACCTTGTGCTCGTATAATTAAACTAACAATCTTCAATGCAAACACGAAATCCTCACTTTTAAACTCGCAATAAAAATATAACTCTTTGCAACAATTTGTTTTTTTTTTCCATTATTCTTTTTTTAAATAAAAGGAAATACGCTCTCTTTTCGAAGCAATATCCTTGAAGTTATTCCCAATGGCATTAAGCTGTGCATGTTTGCGCCACGCATGATCGGTTCTCTTTGGTATAACGGTATATTTTACAAGACGATTTCAGAGAGAGAGAGAGAAGGAAAGGTAAAACTATACAAGTTAAAGAGAGAGAGAGAGAGAGAGAAGGAGAGAAAAAGTGGTAGAAGGAGAAGCAACAGCAAGTTTTAACAGCAGCCGGCCAACTTATCGCTGCGACATTGAATGGAATTTGCGAGAGCAGGTGACTTGCGCGGCGCACGCTCACTCAGGACTATTTATAGGTACAAGAGAAAGAAAAAGAAAGAGAGAGAGAGAGAGAGAAAATTTCTTTGATTTCTTATTTTATAAGAATGCGGAAGTTGATGGAAAATTTAAGGATGAGAATTGATAGATTTCTTCATTTTTTTTCTTTTGTTATGATATTTTTATTTTGTAACTTTAAAGGCATAAGCTTCTTATACAGAGTTTTAAATTTTCATAGAAAATAAATTAATTAAAGATGATGATGGTATTATGTTAAAAATCATGAATTGAAGTATGCACTTTTGACCTACTTTATTGCCTTTATGAGTATTATGTGTAAATGTTCTTGCTTTAAATTTTTTATGGTTCATGTTTTTTATAGCTGATTTAAAAGTAGTTGTAAAAAACGAAATTATTTTTTTTTCTTTTTGAAAAATTGATATATCCTTTGACTATAATATTAGTCGATAAGGGATAATGATAGAGTAAACAGGTTTAATTTTAAAAAACATATAGGTTGTACAGAATATTTTATAGTTTCCTTAATCGGCTTTCATGTCCCTTTAAAACGATTCAACTTATATACATACGTGTAATGGGATGCTTCGAGTTCAATCGACTGCGAAAATGATCGCTTATGGGTATACGATTGCATTAATTTATTTAGTTTTTTATTTTACACGAACGAGCAAATAAACGTTCCTTTTTTTTAGCTACTAAATTTTTTTGCTTTATTTTACATGCTTGAACTGAACGTAACGAGTATTTGAAACCTGTGCTTCAAACTATATGCTAAATAAATCGATACGTTGGATATTTAACTTTATCGAAACTATAAGTGAAAAAAAAAATGATAAACACTGTTTCAGCGTCAACAAGTTTTTCAATTTCAAAAATTTACTGCTATTTGAATCAATTGGTTATTAAAGTTCTTTTATTAAAAAAAAAATCAATGTTGAAAAAAATATCAGTTTGATTCAGCTGTTACACACACAACGAATATTTTTTTTTTTTTTAAAAAGAGCAATAACAAAAATTGTTGATTCAAAGAAAAAAAAAATATTTACCAAAAAAAAAATAAACAAATCCTATTTGTTCATTTCACATATGAAAAAGCGAAATTTCAACTTCAATATCCATGTAGCCAAAAAAAGTTCGAGGCACTTTTTTCTCTTCTTCGGCGTACAGTACACGTAAATCTATATATACGTTAAAGCACAAAATGTACGAGACAAGGAAAAAAAAAGAGGCAAGCAGCAACGAATAAAGCTCATCGGAAAAAAACTTGGCCTCCGAAAAATTCTGTTGGTTCCGCTTTTTATACATACACAGTATCACATATTCCTACATATGCAGATGTTAAGCTCTTGTGTGCATGTATAGCTTGTTATATTATAAGCTTGTGTAGGTTAGGTCACTATTACATAGTATCATACGTATATGCCGAACATATCGACCCGTTTTCTGTGGCTTTGTGATCGTTCCATATAGATGTGTATATTGGCCCCAAAAACTCTAATACATGTATACGTATAACCGGCGCTGTGTGTTTCCAAGGCTATTACACTCGAACTTTGAACTAATTCAACTGCGGGAGTTTTCTACCTTGGCTCAACTGATTGAAACTACGCTGTTACGATTCTTTTTTTACTTTTTTATTCTTTTGCGGCCGGAATGGATTAAAATTTGCTGCCGGGCATATAAGGAACAATTGCTTCTGTGGTTTGGCAAATTGATTGACTTCTAAATCGATTTGTTAAATTTAATTTTTCTGTTATGCACTTATTTTTAATAGTATATTTAATTTATCACATTTCCAACAGCTTCTAAAAAATTTTTTACAAAGTTATTTTGAGTAGTTTTTATCGTAAATTCTCTTTGTGCAACGTTATGTACATTTTGTTGTAAATAAATTATTTTGAATGTCAAGTCAGACTAGCATATACGAATTAAGAATTCAGCAGTTTCTGTTTGTCAAATAAAAACTAACGTCAAAAAGCGTTGTCGCTTATGTGAGCGGGCGTTTTTCTGATAAATAGAAAACAGATAAACCAAACTAACCAATGATTTTTTCACGTTCTCTACATGATAATTTAAACAAATATTGATGGCTTAACAAAAATGCTTTCAGTTGGGTAAACAAAAATATACTTTTTTAGAAATTTCAAGTTGAAATATAGGCTAGATATTTTTACAAGAAAAATCATTTAAAAGAGCAATACAATTCTAAAAGTAAAATATTTTTATGATTTGATAAATATGTGTTTGTTTTTTGTTTTGTAAATGAAAATAATATCATCCATTATTTTGTCATCATTAATATTAAAGTTATGTTAACTTTTAACGCAGCTTTAAATATTAACGGTGCCTCGCTTTACTCGTGCTCTTCATTGATGAATATATAAAAGCATGAGAAAGCCGATATAAATATATATAGTTAAGTATTCCGATAAAACCGATACACAAAATAAATATTTTAAAACCATTTATTAGGCCAGTAACCTCATATTGAAGAGCATGAAAAAATAATGTGATGGGATGCATCTTAATTTTGTCTTCTTTTTTTCATAAAAATTTATCTTTTTTTATTCACTTTAAATTCTAAATGATATCGTTTGGGATCAGTTTCGTTTTTTAATTCTTTTTTTATACACGCGCATAGAATTTTGATATGAAAAAAGTTTTAAGCACTTTTATCAGTTACGAAGATGATAATGAAATTTTTGCTAGCTCAGGTTTCATTAGATTCGCTTCGATAGCGAGCAAATTTCAATTCTTATCCGTACCCATTTGGGACTATGTTTTTTGGCACATTGAACTTTAATTAAAATTTCTTTAATGACAAGTTAGAATAACTGAAATAAAAAATGAAAAATTTTTTAAATGAAATTGAACGCTAATTAATATGATTGAATTGTTTTTCATAAAATGAAAATTCATTACAAACTATAAAGAAGTCATTTGCTAATTATTAATGCACGAATTCATAAAATTTTTATTTTTATGAAAGAAATATACGATTCATACAAATTTTTCATATTTTAAAGTATCACTAAAAAAACTATCATTAAATCATCGTTAACTATCATTAACTATTTTTTTCATTTTTCGTACTATATTTAGTAAAAATAGAAACAACATTAGTAAAATCGTGAAAAATAAAAATGAAAAGACATTTATGTTTTAATGACCCACAACAAATGACTTTAATTGCCAGATCTTACTTTATTTTCTTTTTTTAAAAAACCTTGCTTAAACGATTTATGATAAAGACAACTACGATTTGGTTCTACTGCAAAGTTAAATTCCACACAATTTGCAATTCAATAATCAAACCTAAAAACATAATTAAAATTGTTTAAGAATATTATCTTACAAATTAAAAACATCAAATAATTATCTTTTATATTTGATGAATAGAATTCGATTGTAACAATCAATCCATTCCAAACACGATTAATCATCGTTTAAAAATGACTTTTCGTACAACAAAGCGCAAAAGAATGCATTTTTACAGAGCAGCACAATACACCTAATAATTCTAAAGATACAGAACTACATTCCAAAACTGATTTTTTATTTATAAGTTTAATTTTTTCCCGCTACTACATGACTTAGTAGATAAACACGAATAGTTCGTATGATAAAAAAAGAAGGAAAATGATAGAGCAAAGAAGCCGAAGCGGTATAAATATTTCTATACAGCTTGTAACTTATTAATCATTCTAATGTGTCAAAGATAACACTTTTCTTTAGATGTTGTTTCGAAAGCTCCTGTCATTACGCGTCGTCGCGTGATTGGGATTCCATTCATAACTGTACACTCATAAATCTATCATATTTTCATCAAATATTAAAATTAGAAATCTACTTGTAAAAAATATATAAGACTAAGAAAAAAAAACGAATTTGAAGTATATATGATAAATATCAAAGAAATATATAATTCTAAAATATCCATGGATTAATCGAATGGATGGGAATAAAAAAAGAATGAAACAATAAAAAAATCTAGGTTTCGAAAAGTAGTTTTTTAAATCAGTAAATCTAAAGGCAAACTATACTAATCTGAATTTAGTATTATTTACTTTGATTAACAAAATTACATCTAAAGTTCATAAATAATTCAACATATAAATTTTCATTATAAAGGATTTACTGCCTTTAATTCCTTCAACTGAAATTTAAAAAAAAAATAACAGACGGTAAAAAAGAAAAAGAAAGTTAATGACCTTCGCTTTAGTCTTTTGATGACTAAATTTACAACAACAAGTTTACGTGCCGTCGATGATCATCTCTTCGTATAAGGAATAGATGTGTACATATATAAAACCCCATCGTTTGGTATTTAATACTACGACGCGTATAAGCAATCGTTAAAAAGACATTGCTGCGCACACGAGTTTCAACGTTGTACAAGTCTGAAGGTGCAAACACACACACACACGCGCACTTATGGATCGCGAGCCAATTAGCACAGCTCTCACGCGTAATGAGAGTGTGATTTTATTATAGGGCTTGCTTTTTTTTTTTATTTTACATTCTTTTACGCTCGAACGCGAGCTGAATTTTTATTAATTTTTATGTGGAATTATTTCGTTAGATGGAATGAAATTTTTCTTTTTTGTAATACATTTGTGTTTCGTTTTTATGGTCTGATTGAATTTTATGCTAAATTTTATTATGAAATTTCATTGTAATCAAGATAAAATTATATTTTTTTCGGGCGAGGGTGTATTAAATTTGTACTTTGAAAAAGAATATGTTAAATGTCAGAGCTTTTTTTCATTAAATTTGTAAGGTTCATTGGTTATAATTGTATTACCTGAAGAAATCGATAAAATTGATTTCCTCGGAGAGTAATTAATAGTGATTCTAATCAAGCGATTGATTGTCTTAACGAATGAAATTATTGAAAATTTCTAAAGTTTTAAATTTTCTAACAGAATTACATTACGAATGACTCGTGATTGCATTCATAACAAAACTTAATATTACCAATTATACAAAATATATAAGCGACAATTGCAATTTTAAGAACTTTCTCTCTGTTTGCCGCAAAACTTTAACGCTCGCGTTTATAGCTTAGTTTTGGGAACGGAACAAAACAACAGCAATTTAGAACATGTCTAAAATTGAAAGTTTTATCAAGCTCCCCCTGCCCGAAACAAAGTCGTATCCTATAATAGAAGTTTTGCAACCAGCAGTGTATATAATTTGTCTATGAAAATTTACATTAAAATTTATCTTATCTAATTAACATCGCTATCGTATAGTGTAGCCCATTAAAATCAATTTCGGAAATTCAAATTAATTATGCCAAAAAAAACAAAAAATATTCATGTAATAATTAAAATAAAACTTGTTTCTGTAACACTATAATGACAGGCTAATTTAAAGAGAAGAAAATTTAAAAAAATTCTGTCTACAGTAAAATATCACGCAGCAAGAGTTTCAAAATTTAATGATGTCGATTCTAAGCAATGATCACTCAATGGAATAATTCGATCATTGTCGTGCACATAGAGAAAGAGAGACGTTCGTTACAAGTGCAAATCGTATAAAGGTCAGATCGCAAAGTGCACGCGCCGACAATCTTTATTAAAATATTATGTGCAGTAGTGTAGTTTCACTGCATTTCGTTGATAGTAAAAAATATGTTAACGTGCTAATGACAAATATTGAATTGTAAACTTTTTAATTAATGAATAATTTTTTATAAATTTGTTCCATTACATTATCAAGTTTTAAATCTTTAGCCAAATACCTGCCAGACGCGCTCATGATATTTTATATATTCTTTGCTTATCTATACTATCGGTATCAATTAAATTTGATCTTCTCCAGTCAAAGTATTTTATTTGTTCTTACAAACTTTATAAATTATAAGATTGAATATGTCTATACATCCGGATATATATCTTGATGAACAGTATAAATAACAAATTTAATTTCATCCAGCTAATATTTTATTTAAAAAGAAAAAGAAAAATCTTATTGACCTAATGAGATTAAATACTTTTCTCAAGATTTTCATCGAAATTCCATTAAAATATCTTAGAAATAAAAAAAATTTTAAATAATTTCATTAGTTTAATGCTACTTAAAGAATTTTAATATATTTTGCGTTTACAGATACAAAAACCTTTCATAAATTAAATACGTATGAGTATTTAACTTATATATAAATAACGAAATAATTATAAACATTCATAAAGAGCCGATACCTTGTAATACCAATGGAAAACTAAAATTTATTTTTAAAACTATTAGATAGATAACGTATCCGAGGTCAACTTTTATAATTTACATTCCACTGCAGAGAAAGAAAAAAGAAAAAAAACTAATCAAGAGCACTTTTAAGACACTTTTCTTACCTTTGAATCTAAACAGGAGAGAAGAGATAAAAAAAAAAAGAAAGAAAAAGATTAGGTTGCCAGGCGCAGAAAGTGTATATACATTGAGCATAAGGCAAAGAAAAACAGCTGTCTGTTAAAATATATATATATATAAGTGAAATCGTCTTGCAATTGCTGTATAGGTGTGCTTCGGTTATACACGCGATTGTATTTCCAAGAACTCGTCGTACGTGACGTCATTATTCTATCATTTTTACCTATTCCCTTCATGGCTTTCGTTATTATACACTTTCGTACCGCAAAAATTTTATACACTTTTTTTTCTTCTTTTTTTTTATGATGAGTAGTTTTTGAAATTATATGAAATGAGGAGGACGAGAGGTAAATCAGAAAATGAATAATTGATATTAAATATATTAATAATATTGTTAAAAATATAAAAAGAATTAGATTTTATAGTGTGAAAAAAGTAAATTTTAAATAAATCTTTAAAATTAAAATAAGAGATGGAGGTCGTCAGTGGCTCATTCAGTAGAGCGATGGATTCGTAGACTCGAGGACCCGAGTTCGAATCCCATTCTCGACCGATTAATACAAGCACCGCTGTAAGTTACATGTGCTTTGTTCACAAACACACTGACGATCTCCGTCGTTAATTAGCATTGCAATAATAGCATAAATACAGTGACGTTAAATAAAAAAAAAAAAAAATCATTCAGTTGGGTGAGACTGTTTTAACAAAAGAAGAGTTTTTATTTGGAACAATTACAATTTTTTTTGTATTTAAATATAAGGTAATGATGTAAATTTACGTTACATCACTAAAAAATATATTTTTGTTTATTACAGTTTATACGTTGCTAAGAATTTTCATTAAAACATTCTTTTTGTATATAAATCTTTTCAAATTTAAAATTAAATAGCTGGAAATTGATTGTTAGTGTTTACTTGGATCTTAAAGAAAAGAATGCAATAATGTTCTTAAGTGTCAATGAAAAAAGTTAATGAAATATTTTTCTCTATTAAATTGTTTTCGTGTCAAGTACAACAAATATTAATTTTATGAAATTTAGATGAATATGATGATGATAATAATTAAATTTCAAAATACAAAGAGTAAATATTTGCAAAATTTAATTTTTAATTAAAAAATATCAATTTTAATATGATAAATAAAATGAAGTTAAATGATGAATATAAAAATGTTCATTAGTAAATTACAAAATATAATTTGCTGAAATTTTACTTTTTAAAATTCAAAATTAAATCATTACCTGCTGACAAACAAGTATTAGGTTATAATGATCTTGTAGAAAACGGAAAGTAAAATTAAATACTAAAAGTAATTTGTACGAATAACAAATATTCTTCGTCGATGATTATTGTGCACATAAACATTGTTAAGGTAAAATTAAAAATGAAACATGGGATGCTTAAGAATGTTAATTATGGATCTTTGAATAAAAGCAGGTTTCTTAATGATGTTTAATCAATTTTTCAATGGACGATTAAAAATAAAAGGCTATTTAAATGATAGTTATGTATAATTAATTTTTTTTCTTTGAATAAAAATTCATCTTTGATTAAATTTATATAAAATTCTTATGAAAATACTCAAAATTGACATAATAAATATTTTTGTTGTGAATTTTGTGAAATAAAATTTCGAATTTTATTAAAAGCTGATTGAAAATTAGAATAAGACTATAATTATCCTAAATGCATTGTTACGTTTGAAAATTTGATTTATTATTTTCAAAATAACAAATTTTCATACTTGTGCTTCAAAAAATTTTAGCTTGAAAACAAATATAATTGATATTCTTGAAATTTGTATTTGCCTCAATTAGCATTAAACTTCAATATTATTCCCTTTAAACAATTTCCTAGCTTACAATTTAAATATTTTTAAAAATGTATCCTAACTTGTTCTACAGAACCGTACTACATTATTAAACTTAACTATAATAAACACTTTGCTTACATCACAAATTACTGTCACGAGACTAAACAAACAGAATAAAAAAAATAAAATCTTCCAAGGTTTCGTATAAACCCATAATATACGTATTAAAAAAAAATTAAAAAATTGTACATGTAAGAGGCCAGGAGTATCAAGTAAGTTAAAAGGAAGCCTTCAAAGGGCGTTGTCAATCGGTCGATTTTCTTCGTCGCCTACCTTTATATATAACCCATCGTTCGCTCACTAACGCATAATTTTCTAATAATAACATAATCTATTAAAAACGTTTGTGTATTAATGAAATTTCCGACACTTCAAAAAATTATGCAAACACGCAAAATTCAACGCTAAATCTCAAAGTTATAACGTTAAATAGGAAGATAAAAGGAAAATGAATTAAAATAGGAGAAAAAAAAAATGTAATATACCGGCATGTATAACGCGTGTATAGTTTCGTTTGCCGGCGCCGCATGTGGGTGTGTAATATAAGTATATATAGATATATGTATATATGTACAAAGAGAGCGGGCGAACGACGAGAGAAGAGAGATCGATAAGGGACGGAACGACTCCATTTTAACACTACTACCGTCAACTTCTAGTAAATGGGATACGGACTCCAAAGTACACCTACACATTATGCGATACTCTTTTCTTCGTATTTTTTTTTTTTTTGCTTCTTCTTTTGCTCCATTTCTTTGGCAGAGAGTAAAAATTTTTCTTTATTATAAGGAAGTATCAAAAGAATTGAATTGATAGGCTTGATCTTTGATGTTTCATTTTTTAAAGGAATCCTATTTTTTTTCTTTATATTTTCGTTCCGAGAATGAATTAGATGATGATACATATAATCTTTACTTTTATTGACTCAAGGGAAACTTGATGTGCATAACCTTGTGCATAATGATGATTTTGGTGATTTTAAATTTATACTTATGAGAAATGGGAAAAATGTAATAATTTTGTAAAATAGAAAAATTTTGCAGTAAATAACGTATTTGCGTGATATATCGTTTCTCTTTTCTTTAGTGAAAGTAAAGAAATTTAATTTTTGCACGCGATATTCTGTTTTAATTTAATCATAATTTCTCGAAGTTAATAATCAATCTCATTTATGGTTTTTACTTTTTTTTTTGTTTTATTTGCATCGATTATTCGAACTTGCAATAATTAATAATAGATTTTTCTTAAAAATCATTAATTCTTTTTCTGAAATATTTCATCTTTTACTAACCAGTATGGCTTCAAAGTAAATTGAGTTAAATAATTCTGTAAACATTATTGAATTTTATTTAAAATTCTAATAATTTCTATTTTATACTTAACTTTTGTGATTTCATTTAAAGTATTGCAAAAAAATTTAATATTTAATATACAACGCTCTAACGTTTTTCTCTGATTATTCATTTATCTATTTTAATAAACGTAAACTGTTTATTCATAGTTCAAATATAACTTACTACATACATATGACATGATTAACTTATAAAATTACATTTCGAGTGTGTACGAATAAAAACTTTGCTTCGAAATGAACTTGTGGAGTATGATTACTATTTTTAAAAAAATTCTCATTTCATATTAATATTTGTAAGATAATTCAATTAGTTAAAAAACAAATGACGTAATTGTGGAAAATTGCAACAATTTTGAAATTTAAAAAATTTATAATTGGCACATCAAATTACTTGTAATATGAAAACTGATATTTTTTCAGTTTCTCTGAAATAAATAACTGTAATTAAATCAATTAAAATTCAATAAATTCTCGATCAATACTGTTATTAAAATTGAAGAGAATTAATATTTAAGATAAAAAAGTTTAATTTGATTATACTGTCTGTGTAAATCGATTAAATATTTCCTTTTTTCTTAAAATTTATCTGTAATTGTTAATAAATTTTATAAATTTTATACTTATAAAAATCTATGTGTAGTACATTCAATAAATATTAAATAAGCATGCAACCCAAGTCGTTTAAAAAATATTTTGACGATAAAATCTGAATAAAATTTTCTAAAATAAATCATTAGGTAATGGCAAATCTCTCAATGATCTACATTTCGGAGCAGACGCTAAAAAAAACGATCAATTGTATAAGAATCCACATGTACTACACACCTGACAGAAGCGAGGCAAAAGACATTCTTCAAAGAATGTAAAAAAAAAAGAAGACAACAGGAAGGTATAAGAAAATTAAAGAAGAAATACTTAGAAGAGACGGGGAAATAATAAGCCACACAACCGGCTGACGCAGTAGCAGCAGCAGTTGCACGTGAACGTCTTTTCTCGTGTTTCGATCACAAGCAACCAGATGGTGCTTCTGACTAGTTCAATAGTAATGAAAAAAAAAAAGATAAAAAACGAAAAATTAAAAGAAAAAAAAACAACAGAATTCAACATTTATTCCTTGCTCTTTAGTCTATCGTTTCTTTCATCCGTTTAACTTCCTCCCACACATAAATTGCATCTTATTCTTATATATCAATAGCACACGTCTTGATAGATAAGAAGCTTTAAATTTATTTTCCTCGTACGTTCTTCCCTCTTTTGCAAATACACAAAGTTAACAAAAAAACGATGACGCTATTATAATAACGATGGAAAAACCAAATGGAATAAAAAAAGAAATAATAAAAGCTTGAGAGGGAGAAGAGAGAAAGAGGAGCATATAACAATCCGGATCGCAATCTGCAATGCACACACACCGCATATATACTGTGTAATACACCTTCGAGAATCTATCCTTTTCTCTCTTTCTTTTTCACTCTGCAAAAGTACATATATACATGTATATATATCTGTATATGTAAGCTAAGCTTATATATGAAGCAAAAAAAAAGGAATGAGAGAGAAAGAGAGAGAAAGCTAAAAAAGATTGGAGCATGCGCTGAAGCAACGAACGCTCCAACCTCGAATTTCGCACAACCTCGCTTACAAGAGAAGCATAGGCTCTCTCTCACTCATACATTCAACGAAACTGGAGAGTAGAAAAAAAAATCCATACACAGAAGCTTTTTTATTTCTTCCTCTCTTCTCGGTTAATCGAATGAACTTTCAAATTGTTAAAGGAAATGTCGAGCGAAAAAGTAAATTTAAAAAGAAAAAGGGAAATTTACTTACAAAGTTATAAGTAAAATGTTGATGTAGAGAATGAAAAAAAATTGAAAAGATAATTTTAGTATTATAAGCTAAAGAAGTTAAAGGATAGGAGAGTATATAGGAGCATAAGCGGGAGAAAGAAGAGACTTGGGTGGGGCAGCAGACGCCCCGCGGCAAGCTGTCAAACTACGCCGGCTCCGCAAGTCTCTGCCCCTGGCCATTGGACGCCCTCATGACTCCACTCGCATATACACACATATTTATATATGTATAGATACTCGCGCACACATACACACGTATTTTTGCTTATGCGGCACTTAGGAATAGAAAAAAAAAAGAAGAGAAAAAAAAATTAAGTGGAATAGAACACGATTTTCTCACTGTATAAGTGTAGAAAAAAATTCCTTTGGGAAAGCGTTTCATTTAAACAGACACATACTAAAAAGATATGTATACGTATATATATCTATACACATATACACCGACGCACTGGCTTTTGCACTCCTTATAGCTTTCACATATTTCCCCCTGAAGCGGCGGCGGCGGCGGCAGGTCGGGATGATATTCTTCTATTGCAAGAGGGGGGCCGGTTTAACTTTACTTGTTCTTTCTCTCTTTTTCTCCCACATATATATGTATACATATCATATATAGATACACACATATACACTATAATATGTGTATATATATACACACTTTTACATATTTCACATTTTACACTCGCGACCGACAGGTTATAATACTTGCACTTATATATATGCGCGATAAAAGAAAAAGGGCTTTTTATTTCTTCTCTCTCGCTCTCTCTGTATTAAAAAATCGAACTATATACACGACATTTACCACGTTGGCAAAATTTTAACGCAAAAAGAGGGTGTTTTAAAATTTTTTTATTTTTTTTTTTTTAATTTTTTCAAAATTATTTAAACAATTTATTTATTTTTGTGTAGAGGGTGTTTGTTATTACTCACCATCATTTTATAATTAAGCTTCCTCGGCGCGGCCACGTTCTCCATTCTCACGGACATCCTAGCGGCGTGCTCGTGTCACACGCACTGTGCACTTGGAGAGGCGGCCAACGTCGGCTCTTTCTCTCTCTCTCTTTTCTCTAGCTATCTTTCTCAGCCTTACTCACTCACTCTTTCTCTATCTTGCTCTCTCTCTCTCTCTCGTTTATATATATATATACTCTTTTTCTGCTGCTGCTCCTGCTGCTACTCTCTCTCTCTCTCTCTCACTTTTAGTTCTGTATGTATGGATGTATAAATCTATCTATATATACAAGCTTTCTATATAAACTGAAACGTAGAGACAGATAGCACACACACACGTACACCAGTCACTAGCACGACTACGACGAAAATCTGAGAGAGAGAGAGGAATCGCTTGAAGTTGAAGCGAGACGACTATATATTGAACGATATATCACACAAGAGTTTTCTCTCTCTCTGTGTAGAGGGAGCGTGCGCTCTTTTGCCGCGAGCACACTCACACACATATACCACACTTATGTACACAGCTTTATGAGCTATATATATTTATATATATATATATATTTCTTGCTTGTAAAAGTATTTGCGCGCGCGCACACTTTACTATGATCTATCTCTGCCTTTGTGTGTATGTGTCTCTCTTTCTCACTGTATCCGTGTATGTATGCGAAGAAGAAGAAATTGGCCGCTCGGTGGCGGCAGCTTCTCTTTAACTTTAACTTTTATTCTTATATATATATATATATCTATGTATATATATCTTTTCTTATTCTTCTCGGCTCTTTTTGGCCCTTTATAGTCTGCTCCAAAATGGAAAAAAATTTACAACTTGATACTTTTTTCTTTCTTATCTCCTGAATTCGGCAATTATTTTTTTTTTCGTTCTGATATACTGATTGTACTTTGACACTGGATAATGACGCCTTTTGCCGTGGATAAGCGATATATGTACACGGCCAGCACTGCGCGACGGTCACTAACTAACTACGCCGACGACGACGACGATGCGTCGACTCCAAAGTCTCTTCTTCTTTTTTTAAATTTTAAAAAATTCAAAATTATCATATTGTTTTAATAGATGTGTACAGTTTTAAGAGAAAGAAATCAAATACGTATGTGATACATCTCACATCAGATACGTACAAGATTTCTTTGGAGTTTAAGAATAGGTATTAGATTTGAAAAAAAAAAGTAAATTAAAAAAGATCTAAAATCAAGAAAATAAAAGAAATAAAGAATAGAGAAGAAAAGCAAGTAGATTATAATTGAAGAAAATATGTAAAGGAAAGGAAGTACTCTTAGTCTTGTTCTTCTTCTTCTTCCCGCACTCTCTGTCTCTCTCTTGCACTTGCGTGCACACTAAAAAAAACCGGTGCGCCTCCTACATAAAGCGCGGCGGCGTGTGCATTAACATCGGCCCAGCACACGTACCGAACTCGCGTTTTACATGCATTTTTAACACACCAGCTGTCCCTTCAAATTATTTTCTATTGCTTTTATTTCTGTCCGTTATACGAGAATAAACTTTTACGCGTTTTTTTCATTAATTTGCTCCGATTTTAATATTTCGGAGCAAATTGAAGCTTAACGCCCGTTATCATACGTTAAAACCGGCACACACCTGCACCATTAATATTATCACTACCTTATGTTTCTTTGAATTTTTTTTTCCACTTTCTACAATTGCACTTTCTTATTTAACGCTCTGAATAAAATTGGATTATCATTAATTTTTAGTTTTCTCCTTATTTAACGAAAAATTTCACAAATTACATTTAAGATATACGCGATGAATGCAATGCAAGAGTAAAAAGAGAAAGAGAGAGGGGAAAAAGTGATAGAGTAGAAAAGAGCGAGCGACAGGATTTAAGGGTGTGTCGCGATGAGCAGAGCGATGCATTATATTACGCGTGGTAAAAAACGCGCTCCGATGCGCTTTCTAAGACAGTTCAAGAATAAACTTTTGTATTTCATGTTTTCTCGTTACTTTTTTTCTTTCATTTCAATAAGCTAATGAACTTTGTCGTGCGATAAGATTACGTTTAATGCACAATTCGAAATCGTTAAATTTTTAATTGTACTTTTTTTTTCATGATGAAGAAAAATTGGCTTTGAAATTTCGTTTTCTCTTTCTCTAACTCGCTATTTTCTCGTTCCCACTCTTCGTTGGTTTGCTCGATTCGTAGCGATGCCGCGCGCCACCCTCTGCTTCTTCCTTTCCTCTCTCTCTTTCTCTTTTATTCTAGCAATCAAGGAAGATGTATAAAAATTTTTAAAAAAATAGCGAAATTAGTATAAAAAAATGGTAATTATTTTTCCGGAGAACTAGTGCACTTTGATGTATGATGAAAATCTTATTTTTTCACTTAAAATCATCTGATATTACACTTTTTTTTAAATAGAAAGTTAATAAATTTTTTAAATCAACCCAAAGTTCTTGCTGCAAACTTATCTTTCGACGGTACAAACGTAATCACGAAGACGTAAAATAAATCCAAAGCACAAGAAAGAGAATGAGAAAGAGAGAGAGAACAAGAGAGCAAGAGGGAAAGAGAGTCATCGTTTATATAGGGGGAGAGAGGAAAAAGGAGAGCGAGATAGAAAAAGAGTAACGCCGCCGCCCGGACAGAAAAAGAAGGAGAGGTACATAAAAGCTGTAAAAAAAAAAAGGAAAAATAACGATATCCACAACCTACCCAAAGTAAAATTGGAAAAAGAAAGGAAAATTTTCTTCAATTTTTGGTTGAAACAACAATGATAAGATAACACTTTGTAACCAACGAAAAAAAAAGGCAGTAAAAAAATCGAACGTACAGCTATACGAGACTTTTAAATATTTTAAGCACCGTTTTTTTTTTTTTAATTATACGAGGATGATTTTATAAAAAATAAAGCTTCCTCTAGGTGTATATATATATATATATATGTATAATATTATAAGAAAAAAAAAATTCTCGAGGTAGACAGATACGAGACACCGGGTGATCGCGCGCGAGCGAACGAGCGGCGTCTCCTACACTACACAAAATTCTCCGGCGTTTCTCTTCGCTCCTCTTCCACACACACACACACACACACACACACACATTTATACATACATGTATAGAAAACATATATATGTACTAAAGTACAGAGAAGGCAATATACATATACATAGACTAAGTGAAAGAGAGACGGCGCAAGCCATCTACCGCTGCCCGCCTGCGCGTTTTATTATACGACGATACATAAATGTGTGTATGTGTGTGTGTGTGTGTGTGTGCAAAGGGGATAAAGGTATAGTTGTTCACGAAGAGCAGGCAAACGCACACATAAAAATGACCGGCCGCAAGGGGAAAAACGAACTTACAGAGAAGGATAGACGGAGAGCGACTAAGAAGGGGAGAGAAAAAGAGTGTATAGGAGAGAAAGAGAGCAACGACTCTCCTAATACTGTTGCCGAAGAGGCATGTGTTACGAAAATAGAGGCTGTTGCGCCCGTATAATACCAGACGACAACGAATAAAGGAATAAAAGTAAAAAAGATAAATTAGCAAAAATGAAACAAAAAAAAATAATTTTTCTTAATTTAAATAAAAAAGGATAATTAAAATTAAAAAGTAAAACTTATGTATTCTTTAAGTTATGTACAATTAGGCGCGCGTCGTCGGGACGCATTTAAAGCTTCTGCTACTTTGTAATTAAAAATAATTTTCAATTTTAAAATTATAGCACTGTTTTAAATTATGCGCGTTGGAACTTAACGGACAGTCGTGTCCTGCCTTGAGTCTAAGCTACTACTAAACAACTAATATACATTCTAGTATATAGCATCCCGACACGGTCAAAAAACGAGAGAGAGAGAGAGACGAAACGTAGAAAGTTAGCCAACCATCTTGGTATACGATGAAGAGCAGAGGGGAAACATTCTAAAAATTTCACCACTAGACGACGCCACTGTACGTACGATACATTTACATGCGCGCGTGCACGTATATGCACATATGAAGTATCTATCTCTCTTCTCTCGTGCGGGGATGATTGTGTGGAGATGCACACGCAACAGCCGCACCTGTCCATGCTGCAACGCAATGAAACTCGCGTATATTTTATGCCATATGTATTGTAAGGATGGATAGAATGTATTTTTTTTTCTTCTTTTACATTTATATGTATATATACGTGTGATATATAGAAGAGAGAGGAAGACCCTCGGTTATACAGACTTGAATGACTGGCTAAGGCGATTTAAACTTTTCTCAACTCCTTTATCCCGTGCGAGTAAGATTAGAGAGATTTAAAAATAAAAAATTTTCATTTTTGTATCCTCTTTTGTATGTGTTATATTGAAACGAAATTTTTTTTTTGGATTTCGCGGAGATATTTAAATAGACGTAGAAAAGAAGATTTTCAAAGAACTTGTTTTGATATATACCAGAAGAGCGTAAAACGATAAAAGAAAAAAATAATAAAGAGGGAGACGCGAAAAATGATGGGAGGAAGGCAAAAAAAAAAAAAGATCTATAGGAGGAAGTTGAACGATTATGAGGAGTGGCACTCGTAAAGTAAGAGAGATATTGTTCCATAATTTGCAGACTTAAGTTTGCTCTGATTTCACCTGACTGCCTAGCGCGAGTTGTAAATTTCAAACGAACGGATTTTTACTTGCGAGCACAGGATATAGAAAGGAAGGAAGAAAGCTTCGAGCGAATAAAATACGTGGGAGAAATTTTAAGAGAATAAAAAAATTTTTAGAGAGAGAGAGAGAGAGAGAGAAAAAAAGAGAAAGAAAATAGGAATTTTGTGCTGGTGTATTGCATCGCTGTTGGGGTGGCGATACTGTCGTGAACCGGCAAAATGGGAAGCGCGCATGCAGGCGGTAACGGAAAAAGCAAACCAGAAAGCCCAAGTATATAGATATATAGATAACTATATAGTTTCCACTTTTGAGCTTAAAAATGTTGAGTGGTTTTGCCACTTGCTTTTTTTTCGACAATAAGTGAGTGTTGATTAATGCTTTGTTTGTGTATTGTTATTTATTTGCATTAAAACCCTTATAAAAAGGATTTTCCATTAAAATGAAATTTTATTCATTTTGTAATCAAATTTCAATAATTACGTTTATTTTTTAAAAATAATTTTAGAAATTGATAATTATGTTACTTCTTTAACAATTAAGAAATAAAATAAATTTAAGAAGTTTATAATTTGAATAATAAAAATTGTAAAAAACATAAAAAAATAAAATAATAAATTTATAAATTAAATAAAATGCATTTCTATTATCATTATTCCAATAATTTTTATAAAAATCAATTTTGCAATATTAAAACAACCTTTTTAAATTCATACAAAATATTTTAAAAAATCGAGAAGAACGAAATAGAAAAGAAATTATTTTTAAAAAATAAAATGAAAAAGTACTAAAAGCATTTGAAATAAATGAAATTTTGCAAAAACTGTAAAAGCAGCATTAAATCAAAGGATGCGCTTACGGCTTTTCATCGCGCGCCTGATATGTTTCCTCGAGATAATTTTTCGAGGTTAGGATGGTTGGTAACGCTGCCCGTACCGTTCGTATACAGAGTTCAGTGACGTAGGACACTTGGAGGGATTGCGCGTGCGATTGATGCTCCCTTTTGCCATTCTCTCTCTCTCTCTCTCTCGCATTCTCATTTCCCTTTTCTCTCTCATAAATCTATTCTTTCCATTACTTACATTTCTATTTTTACATATTGTAGCGAGAGAAAAAAGCGTGCTTTAAAATATACAGCTACGTATTTAAATGAATAAAGATGCTTCAATTAAGGTATAAATACCCAGTGCATTGACACTACCAGATACATCAATAATATCAAATTTTTTTGTTCTGAGAAAATGAAAATATTAATTCTTAAATATTTATTTTGACAAAATTATATGAAATATTTAGGCACATGTACGATTTTGCTCAAAAAAAAAGATTCTTTATATCAGTTAACTACAAAATTTAATGCAACATTAAAAGTTTACCAAGTTAAATTTGATAGTACAATCCTTAAACTTATAATTAATGTTTGAAAAATGTTTTACAATAAATACAAGTACCTATAATCTTAGTATACATTATAAATCTTAAAACCGTTTCAAGGAAATGTTTTTTATGTCATAAAGCGGTGTCTTATTTACAGGTGCTACGAGAAGACCTCCTACCTAGTTATTTGGTTACCACTGATAGTTCCATCTTTTTACACTATAATTTATAAGATATTTATATTAATAAATATGTTCAGATTTAATAATTTTTCTTTACATAATTATTTAGTGCTTTAATTTAATTGACTAACATGACTTAAAGCTAATCTATTCACTATATGTTAAAAACTTTATTACTTTATTTTATTACATTTCAAAATTGTTAAAGCAAAAAGTGAAAAGGCATTGCACACAAAAAAAAAATACAAGATGCAATGCAAGTGATTTGAGATCTTGTTACTTAGAGGAGGAATAAGTTAAGAAAAATTTTAAAATTGAGTTGAAATTTTACGTAATCATTTATTTTAATTAAATTTCTAAAAATTTTACTAAAATACCCTACTTGAAAGAAGAGAACACGTTCTACCCATCGAGCATAAATATTAATGTGTTTACAACATTTTAATGAGTAAAAAGTTTTAGGAATTTCAAAAACTGTCTTAAACGTTCACGTACGAGGTACTTTACATTATCATTTCTTTTTTTTTTTCCAATTTCGGGCGTGGGGTCGAACTTTTAGTTGTATATACGCCTACGCAAGTTAGCTCTGCTTGCCAAAGTTTTAAGGGGTTATATACGCAAAACTGAAGAAAGACAGAAAATACTGACGATAAAGAGTCGATCGATTTCTCTCTTTCGCGAACTGTTTTGAGGAAGGTCATTGCGCTCTACGCGACTCTTCCCTCTTTATATAGTTAGCTTGTATAGGTGAGGCATTGCGATATTTTTCGTTTATTCACTTTTTAATTGCTTTTTTCTTTTATTTTATTTTTGAAAAAGCTGCAAAAAGGTTACGAAATAGCAAGAAAAAATTTCTTTATTTGAGCACTGAAAGGTACGTATGTGCTTGTAAATAAAAATGAATAAGTAAAATAATTCAAAATTCATGTAAATAAGAGCATAATGGAAATTCAAAAATTTGAAAAAAGCAATATTTGTATAATGATAGATTTATGCTCGTGATATGGCATTTTTTATCAATACTTACCATTAAAATAAAACATGTGTTTTGAAAAAACAAAAGTTTTATGAAAACTTAAATAAGAATTTAATATATTTTGAAAAATAAAATTTTACTTTACAACTTACGTAGTAAAAAAAGCTTTTAGTGGAGCAAATTATGCCTGTAACTCACCTGAAACAGAAAAGAAAAATTAAAATTAGATTTTTTTATGTTACATTAAGAAAACGTTAAAATATGTTTTCAAGAAAACCATGAAGGAAAATTTTAATTAAGTGGAAATCCCGTTAAGAATTAAAACGAAAACAATTAATAAAATGACTCATTTAAATTATATCTCGAAAAGTAAAACGAATTTTCCTCGTAATATAAAAAAAAAGGGGTTTCCTTCACTAGCCATAACAATACCTGTCCATAATTCATCCTTGAGACTTTGGGTGAGACTTATTTTTCCGAACAATACTGACGAGAGCGTGTTATACGTGAAAAAAAGAAAATAGAAGGGACGAAACAAGACATGGATCAGAGGTTTGTATAAGACAGGGTAAAAATACGAAAAAAAAAGAGAGAAGAAGAAAAATAAAGAAGCGAGGATGGTAGTGACCCTGCAAGCGAAAAAGTTGAATGTACGCAAGGACTTTGACGAGGGAGGGTAGAAAGAAAGAAAAAAAAAAGTTTCGAGACAAGCCGAGGTCGCGAACTCGGAAAATAAAAAAAAGATTCGTATATTATACTTGGGCTTACGAAATTGATGAAACTCCAGACGATGGGATAAAAATTTACAATTTGTTTTATTCTAAAACGGAAAGGCAAAACTTTTTTCTTTTTAATATACTTCAAACAATTTTTTCTCAAATATTTTTATATTCAGATCATTGGCCTTGTACAATCGCACGCAATTATATTAAAATGCGACTTTATTAAAAAAACTTTTTTTCATCAACAAAAATGAAAAGCTAATATTTTTTATTGAAGAAGAAAGTTTGTAATTTATTTTGATTAATAAAAACATTATGAAATATTAAAAAAAAGTTCTTTTGATTATGTTGCTCGGTTAAATTTTTCCTTTGAAAATAAAGTTAGATTATATTACTTCACTTCGTTTGAAGTAAATTTCTCTTCGCTTACAAGATTCATCTCCCTATATACCGAACAAAGAACGCTCTTGCGCTTTGTTATAGAGAAAGTTAATCTGTCGTAACTTGAATATAGTAAATATCTATAATATGAGAGTATCTTTGCAACATACACGAGTTTTGACTTTGAACGTTTGTAAATTACTAATAAAAAATCAATTGTTAAGTAAATAATAACAGCTACAATTAAATTTAATAAAATAAAATTGTATAGTCATTCTTTTATCGAATAGACAATTGAGCGAAATATTGAAAAGAAATCCTGGAAACTACAAAAGTAGAAAAAAATTTGAATCTCAGATTTATTAAGTCAAAACTTTATGAGCGTAAAGCTATACAAGTGAAAACATCCCCTTGCGCTTTAGTTTCAGAAACTCTCGAGCTTATATAACAGCCGAGCGTCGAAGCATGGCAATTTTCATTTTCTCCCAAGTGGCAACATTTGCTATTCTGTACTTCAAAAGTTTCATCTCTCTCTTTTTTTTTTTTTTTTTGTTATAACTCGCGTTATCCTGTAGTTTCCGGGAGCTCATATTGCGTCCTTGTAGAATACGAATTTTCACTCATTCATGTATTTATTTTACAATTTCTTTCTTTTTTTTTCCTCAAAAAGAGATAATAATAAAGTAAAGGATTTATTTTTAATTTAATAACCGGTTATACACTTGTCCATAATTTTTATTCATTTATATCTCTTTTTTTCGCATTTCTTTCTTAAAATAAACTTAAAAAGCAAAAATGCAAGAAAATAAAAATTTTCAACTTTTTCAAAGTTACAAATCATCATTATAATTTTTCTACGATAATCTTACAGTGTATAAAGGAATGTGATAAAGCAAATTTAAAATGAGTAATGCGAAAGCAAAAGCAATAATATGTGCAACCTCGGGACACTCGGTTTCTTTTTTTTTTTTTTCGATGACTAATCCCATGGCATGAAACTTCAAATCTACCAATGACTCATAAACGGTAACACAAAGAACTTCTTTTCTCTTTATAATACATCGCCATATAATTCTTTAGACGAGAATTCTTTAACATGAATATAAGGTTATTGTACGGCGATGCATTCATCCAAATCTTATCTCGTTGTCAAAATTTATATATAAGCTGGGTATATTTTTAGAAAACATTGCGATTCTGAGTCTTTTCTTTTGTCTTGTTTTTATGGGGGGTAGGAGAGAAATTATTTGTCATAGTAGTCTTTAGATTTAAGTGATATTTTAGTATTTAATGTTTATATTTATTAGTCAAGAAGATAACTTAAACATTGATTTACCATTTAAAAGCTGCAAATATATTTACAGTATAATTTCGTAAACAATAGTAATTTTAATTTTCAATAATATTTCTATTGCTTTTTTTCGTAGAGGTATTTGCGATATGTGCATAAATATATTAAAGAACATAAAATTAAATATCGATTTCCAAATATTTGTGCGGCTACACGTTAATGATGGAAATTCTAAGAAAATAAAATGTTATCGTAAATTAAAAGATTAAAATTACTCGATTAAGTCAAATGGAAAAATTTATCAAGTCAATAAACCTTTCGGCGCAAATTATTATCTATCTTTATGAGCTGGGTAATAAATATCTATGCAGCTGTACACAACGCAAAAATATTATTTACATTTATCTAGAATTATACTAATAATAAAAATTTATTATTGAATATTCTAGCTGTTTTTCTTTTCTTTCAGAATTGAAAGGAAAATGCATGTAGCCATTAAGATTCTTTGGTTGTGAAAATAATATATTTTTTTATTTCTGCCTCAATAATGATGTCTACCTTGTCAACTTGAAAAGTAAGATATAACTGATTTTTTAAATTTAACAGGAATACAGTCTTTAATTCCCGCTAGATTAAAATCTCATGAAATTGAATAAATTGTTTTGAATTTTATGAAATATTAATATTTTATTCATAAAATATTATATTAATTTATTTATTAAATAAACTAATAAAATTGTTTCATTAAAATTTAAATTAAATTTTTTTTTTTAATCGAGTCTTTTTTTAATTTAATATATTAATTACTGTTGAAATAGGAATAAAGTCCATTATGCAATTCGGGTGTAAACCCAATTTCTTCCTAGGGGATTGACTCCCATCGCTTCGCTTCGCTCGCCTGGATCACAAACTTCGCCTTCGAGAGTAATAACAGACTTTACTCACTTGTTACTTAATGTGCTAATATCAATTTTGAATAAGAGAAAAAGTTATTTTTTCTACCTTAAATCTCAAGAGATTGTATCTTAATATCGATTTTAAAATATTATCTTTAAATATTTATGAGTTTAATCAATACAACAGATAAATATTTATTTGACAATCTAAAATTTAAGTCTAATATAAACTTACATCTACCCAAATGATTTACAACAATCTATATGCATATCACATGCATATGTATGGTCATGCAATTCTTAGAATATTTTCCTTTAGTCTAGCTTCCTTTTAACACCTTATCCGACCTGTACCTAGCATAAATCTCATATCAACTGCACATGGAAATAAAAAAGAAAACGGGAAAAAAGTAAGACAAGAAAAAAAAAAAAGGTCTGCTCTCCGTGGCTTTTGTTTTGACCAATGTGTGTATCCCTCGCGTGTCTCGGTTCGCTAAAGCTGATCGTGTGGATGGGGTCAAGGCCGTTGGCCTCGCTCTCTTTCTCTTGTTCCTTTTCTTGGCTGATCGACGCCTACTATACCATATATGTTATGTGTATGTGTATATATGTATGTATACACTTAATTTTATACTTTTTTCTTGTTTCCTTAGCGCATCGATCTTGGCTTTGTCGTTTCTTCCTTTCTTTCGGCCTTTTCATTCCTTCATTTTTTAAAAATCTTTTTGTGTTGTACCTTTTTTCTCGCGAACGGGGCCGTCGTGATACTGAAAATTCACGCGAACTTATAATGTTATATGCATGTGCTCTAGATTTAGAGCAACGAATCTAACCTCGTTTTAAAATTTTCTTCTAATAGTATAGGTGTGGTTTTATGTATTAGCAAGTCACACGCGAAAGTTTTGAAGAAAAATATGATACAACTCGAGTAACGTGTTTTATTAAGCAACAGCCGTGGCAAGGTGAATAATTGCTTTTAAATTTGTAGTTTTGATAATTTGATGGTAAAATTTTGCACAACCATTGATTGATTATCCTTTTATGGTAATATGGGATAAAATTTTTATCTAGTGCTTATGCGTGATGAAATTTTGAAAATATATGCACAGACATTGACTAGATTTATTTTGGAACTATTGTATACAGAATTATTTTATGGAAATATGACAATGTTATGATTTATGCATGAGAATTATTTATCGTTTTAATTATTTATATTCAATTATATTAGTGTTTTTTGGTGCACTGATTTTCGTAATTTTTACTTATTAAACTTCGTATTCATCTAATATATTTTTTACTTTCATCATTCCAGCAGAATTTTGAGATCAGTAACTATTTTTTCTTTATAATTTTCATGAAAATCTATTATTCTGAAAATTGTATTATATATTACCTAATTGTTCTTCATAATATAAAACTTCGTAAAAGTTGTATACTACAATTACAAAATCTAACCACATCTATAATACAATTTTTAATAGATGAAAAATATACATCTTATCATTATCATTCATAATAAACTTATCATGACATCCAAACATTCATAAGTGATTTTCAGTCGTGGAACTTAAAATGAAACGAAATAACATAACAAGCTCTAACCGAGATAAGTAAGCAAATATTCTATAATGGAGTTGAAGCATATATATATAAGTTAAAAGATCGGTAGTATAACATGTACAGAAGAAAAAAGGGGGAAGAAATGCGCAAAGCTCAAATACACCAGTAGTAGCAGTCCGTTATACTTACGGCAGAAGGCAGAAAGTCAAGGCCGCGCGGTCAATTGCCTCCTCTCTCTTTCTCTCTTTTTATTTTTTCTCTCTCTTTCTCTCTTTTTACTCACTTTGCTATGTGCGAACGCGTTAGCTCGCACACCGTATAAATAGATATGCGTTCTTTCTATAACTCTATCTCTTTCTATCTCATTACTTTAGATATACATATGTATGCCGCGATACTTTTATCACAAGCACATGCAAGCATGTCTGTGCGAAGTATGCATCTTTGCACGATTGACCCTCTCCTCGAAGCGTTTGCTCCAAGAGTTTTTCATACGATTAACGGAAGATCGTTGTTGGCTGTATTCCTTATTTTTTTCTTTACTTTAACATTCGTATAATTGATTTTACATTGGCAATGGTTTTGTGGGCACTCGCATTGTATCGGAATGCAAAGCAAGGCGCAGAGATAAGAATTGATATTGTTAATTTTGTTGAGAAAAATAATGATGTGGCCCCCCCGTATTATCTGGAGAAAGCAATTGTTGCGCAACTGATATTAATGTTTTCGTTTTAGACTGATAACACTTGTTTGTTACGAATGAATCGAGAAGTAGAGAAAAATAACAAAGTTTTAAGCAATAATTTTTTTTCTTTCGTTGTTACGTTATTTAATTATTGCCATATATTTAATAAGAAGGGAAAAGGATGTTTTTATAAATTAATCTTTCAAATTAAAGATTAATATTTCTAAATATTTTCATTTAAAATTAATGTTAGTAATAATATATAAAAATTCATATACGAGCGATCGCATAAATTTTATTTCTTTTGTTGAATCTTAATTTTATTTTTTCTTGAACAGCTATTATAAAAAAACAACATAAAATATAATTAAATAATAATACTTATTATCAAAAAGTAGAGTTTATGAAATATTCGAACCCTAAAAATAACAATCAAAAATACACCAATTTTAGATTTTAAAATTATTTGTTTTAGATTTCCTGCAACTCTAGCTATTTGAGAATAATTAGATCCGTCACTATATATATTATGATATGAGAGGTCGTCAGTGGCTCACTCGGTATAGAGCGATGGATTCATAATCTCGAGAACTCGAGTTCGAATACCGCTCTCGGCTAATTTATAAAAGCAAGTACCACTGTACGTTACATGTACTTTGTTGATAAACACACTGAGAAACCTCCGTCGCTAATTATCATCGTAATGATGGTATAAATACAGTGACGTTAAATATTAAAAAAAAAATTCATTTAATATTGTAAGGAAAACTTTTGTATTAAGTTTCTGAACCAAATAAAATTTTTGAAAAATATTTTTTTCTTAAAAAAAAAGTTATAAGTCCAATATTTACAGATTAAATAATTTCAAATTTGTTTAAGAAATCTTGCTTATTTAAACAAGAATATACACAAATTTTTCTTATATTGGAATAAAAGATGGAGAATTTTCATAAATTGGTGTACCCTTACTTAAAGTAATGAAGATATATATTCTAAGTCCTAATTTAAATTTATCTCAATGACTACCTACGCAAAGGAAATAAAAGCATTAATTATATAAAGGAAAAGAAACCTTATAAGGAGAATAAAAAATTTAATTCAAATAACTTAATTATCAAACAAACTTTTAACTAAGAAAATTATTTTCATTTTAAAATAGTTTAATAAAGTTTTGCAATGGTGTTTTGTAATTCTGATTTGTTTATAATTTCAATCTTATCATAAATCAAGTAAAAATTACGATTTTTCATAACATATTTTAATAATTTGTTTATAATTTTAATCTCACCGTAAATCAAGTAAGAATCGCAATTCGAAGGAAAAATACAAGATTTATAAAATTAGATAATGCAAACAAAAATAATATTAATTAAATTTCAAAATAAAATACGTTAGATAAATATTTAATCGTAAAAGCAAACATGAAAAAAAATCAGCTGATAATTGGATAATGTTGAAATTTCTCACGGTTTATTGAGACCAAACTAGTTCAACATTTATCCAATAGGATATCTTAATCTCTTTATAACCTTGCTATACAAACTCGCTTAATCCGTAAACTTCAACAAGAATCCCTTTTTTTTTCTAATCAATCCTTGATAAGACAAATTTCTAAACGAATTTTCTCTCGCATTCCTTGGTACAAGTAAAAAAAGAAAATCCTAAGTATAGAATAAAAAAAAAAAGGATCTTAACATCCTCGTACTAAAATAATCCATCAAACTGTCGCACCCAATAAATTTCTTTCAATCCATTCGTCTACAAAGAAAATAAAATAAGAGCAAGACTTCTCCTCTCGTCATATACACGTTGATAATAAGAAAAGTATCTAAAATGTTGAAAGAAAAAAAATAATAAATTTAAAGAAAACTATTTCTTGCACTCTGGTAGCTAGGTTGTAAGTTTTCCACACATATACAAGAGCAATGTACTTTGGAAAAAAATTAGCATTCCAAGCCTCGCGTGTACAAGAAAAGGCGGAGTCTTTTGCTGGTAGTATGTATAAAATGATCAGGACTTTTCTATATATATGCGAAATAGGTGCGAATATGTATGCATAGCTATGAAGGTGTCTCGTGTATGTACTCGTCGACTGGTTTTTACTCTCTTACCGCGTCCGCGTGAATCTTGTTATATATGCAGATGTACACGTGTGTACGTACTAGGATGTGATGCATGAAAGTTGCGTCAATCCACTTTTTGGAGAGGATATATGTGCGAATAAGTTGAGAATTGTGTATAGAAAATTCAAGAAAACTTCAGTTAAGATTTTGATATCTTTCAGAGAAAAGTTAATGAAAAAATTTTTAGTATTTCTTACTCTTCAAGAATTTTTAAAATTTCCAAAATTTTTTTTATAATAAAATAAAAACAAAATTTGAACAAATCAGTAAAATTAATAAAATTTTATGAAATAAAAAGAAAAATATATATATTTAGGTTCCAATGAATATCTGGTGTCAATATGAAAAACAAAACATTTAATGAAAAAACTCTGAAATTCGGTAAAAGAAGAACTTTTCAAAACTTTGTTATCTCTTTGATGACTCGTTTATGATGATTTGCACGTAAATATCACAAATATTTAGAAAAATATTGAATATTCTGTTTGTTACTATTCTATTCATATACGAAACCGTGTAAATAACTTATTCGTCATGCATATAAAAACAAATATATAAACGAAAAAATCACTGTGGACTTTCAGATTTTCTTTTCTGGAATTTTCAGAAACTTTGTGTCAGAATAATCATATATTTTCGTACAAATCTAACCATATTATCAAAGATACAAATAATAAATCTTGTATATTTATATTCAGAGAGAATTGTTTTCATAAAAATTCATCATTAAAGCATTAATCACTACAATTGTATGGACATCATAAATTTTTAGATTATTTTATAGATGCATATCTTTGAACATCATTAAATATAAGGACAAAATTGGTGTAATAATTTTAACCTTTAATTTTACTGAAAATTTTTGTAATCTTTCAACCGATTATAGGGTATTTATGCAATCTCCTTAATTAAATAAATACACAAAATTTGACATAAAATATTACTTACAATAAAACAAATAAAAATGAAAATAAAATTTAAATAAATGCAAAAATTTTCAAAGATTTATGAATTTTGAATTACATCTATTAAAAACAGAGTAAGAAATCTTGATACACGCCATGTTGCATACTGTTGCAATAGAATTATACTGCAGGCTAATAACAGCTATATAGATATCTATGTGTAACATCATAGAAATTGGGTTTCTAGACTGACGTACAAGAGGTACAAGTGCACGAAGCTGCATTTCCATGGAAAGACAGAATAGCTACCTTCAAGCCAATGACAATGGCTATCGATAGTTTGTTATAACTTAATTATTGATACCTCGCAGCAAAATGCAAGCCTTTGACGAGAAATCTCATCGTAATAGTCTGTAGCACCCATTGAAATATGCTGGAAGCTTGTCAAACGAAATTTTACACTTATCGGATTTCAGACAAATAAATTCATTTCTAAAGGATTCGCTGAAGTATTGAAAAATTTTTTTAAATAAATTTTTTTAATTTTATAAAATTATTAACTTTATCAAAAGAAATATATAATTTAATTGCTTTTACCCTTTCTTTAGGAACTCAATCCAATTTAATAAATATTGCATGCTAAGTTTATTATTATATCAATTTAACCGTCAGAAACTTTAAAATCAAGTAAAACTGTAAAACTCTATTTACCAAGGAAGATTCGAACATCGATACTTAAAATGTTTACAATGTTAAATCCAGAAGGAAATCTTATTTTCATAGAAAAAAAAGTAAGTCAGAAGTTTCGATGTATTTGGATATAAGGTGGAAAATCCTAAAAACGAAGAGGAAAAACTCGATACGCTGCACCCAAAGAGGTCTCGAATCTTTATTGATTCGCTGAGCTTGGTGTATGTATATTGAAGTATTCTAAAGTTAAGCATTTACAGTTTTCTAAAGATTTTCCATAAACTAAGTTTATAACTTTCGAATTTTATATATTTATTCAAAATTTACGTTTAAATTTTATATTTTTTCGTTGAACAACTCAAAAAAGTGGCTATCTGATATTTTCACAATACTAAACCAAATATTCATGAAAAAGTTTAAAAAATATAAGAAATATAAAAAAATATTCTTTCTGTAACAAATGATGCATGTAAAATTTGAAAATAATATCCAACTGAATTTTATAAATTTAAAAGCTTATAAGTACCCTATTTATTGCAATTTTCAATTCCTATCAAAGTATTTAACAGAAAAAAAATAATATGCTTTGATACAATTATAAATTCAAAGGACAACGTTTAACGGTAATTATACATTTAGATTCGTATTTATGTAATAATATACATATGGACGACTTATGTGACATATTGTAAGAAAAGCATAATTGCTAACTTCCGTCATAAAAAATTCGATTTTCCAGGAGTCATTCAAATAATAAATAATTAAAAGGTACTTGACTTCTCTTTGTAAAAAAAAGGTAATATTTAAAAACGAATTTTACTGTTTATGTTACCTAACAGTTACCGCTACAACTTCATATACTGACAATGTCATTAATATGGAATAATGCAGTAGTTTACCACCAATTTCCACATGATTCTCTTGATCTTTCTAATATCCCCACATGCTCTTGAAAGCATCATTACCTTAATCGTCTAATAACCTAAGGACAATTGAATTAACCCAACGCTACGGGATACCAACGTAAAAAACCACGCGGAGAAATAATACTTCACGAAGTAAAAGGGATCGATAAAGTAACAAAAAAAAAGGGAAAATGAAAGATACGGAAAATATATAAAAGAGTAAACGTCCGGCATTTAACGTACAGAGTCCTCGAGGAAAGCAAGAGAAAAAAAAGTCGAGGGGAAACAGCGAGAGAGAGTAAGAGAAAGAAAGAAAATGAAAAAAAAAGGAGAGCTATGGCAACGCCGAACAAGTCCAGAAGTACGCGCGTCAAGCCTGGGCGTCCTGGAGTATAAACGTCGAGGTCATCGCCCGAACGATCTTTGGGTTTCCACCACCATTACTGCACAACCACCCCTACAGTACTCGCGTACACGAACGCACCCTAACTTTATACCTATGTGTATATAGGTACACGTATATAAAATATATGTGTATAAGGGCGCGTTGGTATATAACACTGTAGGGCTTGGCTGGATATATATCTTTTTACTTGTCTATATACATGTATATATATATGAGACGAACTTGGTCTGATCGACCATGTTGAGAGAGAGAGTGAAAGAGAAAGAGAAGCGCGTTTGTCGCGGATTTCCCTTTTTCAAAAGCCTTTGCGACAGGGAATTGTTATTATAATACACCCTACATCAGCGAGAGTCAGTGTTGATTATTGTTACGCGCCAGGCGTGTATACGCTTTTCAACTGGTTTTCATCGTCATTTCAGTTTACCAAATTTTGATTTATCGAATGAATTAACAAGCATTTTAAAGACACTACTAATAAAGTTACAGACGCGATTATTGAATTTATACTTGGAGCATTAAGCTATTTCATTATTTATTGAATAAGATTTGATTTTATGATTCTTGCTAAATGATCATTAAAATGCCTTGATGTATGGTTGCTAAAAGGTATACTTAGCTCAATTAAATTTTGGAAAAATCAAATGTCAACAGAAAAAAAATTGATAATTTTTTCAAAAAAACTGAACATTGTATCATAAACAGGAATGATTGATTACTACCCACGTTATAATTGAATAATCATCTAATTACATCAATGTGAGCAATAGCCAGCGTTAGTAGATTTAGTTCTGCACGTAGTAGATTAAGTGGTGGAAATCCAAAGCCACAGTATATTTGTATCATCAATGAAGCAGTGCATCCAAGTGCTGTACTATTGCCAATCAACGGATGGCAATTACAGCAAACAGTAATCTCAACGTGTTCTCAGGACAGAAAGAGAGAGAGAGAGAGGCCCTATAACGTCTATACATACGAACTTGAAGATTTAACAACTAAACACCCAAGCATATACGTGAAACCAAGTAATTCCAAGTTGTTAAATCTACGGCTAGGTATTATAGTGCTTGTACTCGATGTTGTAGAAGCGTAGAAAAGAGCAATTTTTGAAATTAACTTTACTATCAAATTTAATCCTATAATCATTAAAAGATATTTTTCAGATTTTAAACTTATATTAAATAATTTTTTAAATATTTATCGATAATAATTGATTGATTCATTTTAAAAATAATTTTAAACTGAAAATATTGTTTTGCTTCAGTTACTCAAAAATTGTACAATAGACACAAAAGCGAAATGAGATCTAGATGAATCTTTATGATTCCAATTAGAAAGAAATATAAATTCTATCATATTCAATTACAATTATTGTAATAAGAATTTGTTTGAAGCAGCAGTTAAAATTTCCCTAATAGTACAGAAATAAAAATATTCTTAATATCCAACGTAGTTAAAAAACAATTATTTCACAAAAAACATCAAATATTAATTAAAGTCAACGTGGATATCTCCACCGTAGCCAAAGTACTTGAAATCTAACCTTCATTGCTCCCAATACCGAACAAAAAAAGATAAAATAAAAAGACTCTGACCTTGAAAGTTTTCAGCAACAAGCCTCATCAAGTAAGCTTTTTCTTGCCTATAGTAGAAAAGAAAAGAAGAAAAAAAAGGGGGCTAAGAGATCGAGGTAATGCAAAAATAGAACGACACAGTATCATCTGAGAAAAGAGGTCTTCTGAAGAGGCACCTGCAACTCTTTATACACGATTCTTCAACGAAGAGAGAAAAAAAAAAAAAAGAATGAGAAGAGAGAACAAATCTCTTCAACAAGCCCTGTGCTAGTGCACCTGTCTATATATGTTGGCTTCTATTTTTTTTTTTCCTTTATTTTTCACCCCTTATAGTTGTATCATAGTTACATTTTTCTACGGCATAGGACATAATGAAAAGTAAGTGCACCAAGAATGGAAGCGAAGAAAATAAAAGAATGAGCTTGACACTGTGTCAAGTATCATAAGATCTATCAAAAAATTGACCTTTTCCACAATCCCGCATAAGGCCTAAACCACCAAAAAAGAAAAAAGATCTGTTGATCCTCTTTACGAGCATACAAAGTTTAAGATGTCAGCAGCATTTTAAAATACAGGCGGATGAAATAGGGTGATGAGGATGATTGATATACTTTATTCATCAGTAGACCTGTTGTCAATAAATCCACATGTGGGGAACATATGCGAGAGCTTCATATTCATCCTTCATATTAGTAATCTTAGGAACTAATGGTGCTTGAATGAAGTACGTATAGTTAGAATACATATGTACAGAGGTATTAAATTCTCAATATGGGTAATTATTATTCTGTTAGTTTAGCGTTGTTTTGTAGTAAAATTTGTTACAAGAAAAGAGATTGGTTTAATAAATGATCGCAATGTTTTTCAACATTGATTCTCCAGGCACGTTCCAGAATCTTAATTCTAAAGATATTAAAAGGTCAAATTTAACGATGTCTTTGGCAAATCAAACAAGCACAACCATGATTGATAACATTTTATCATCATTTCAATTCATGTTTGATCCAATATTAATTTTTTTATTCATATAATAATATACGGGCAAAAGGTAAAAAAAATGTAATTTTACGAAAGAGTGCACAACAAAGAGCTGTCGAGCTTTGAAACAATTCAACTTATCTCTTAGACAACATAGCATGCTATATATCGTTCCTTTTTTTTTGCATTCTTTTGCGAAACTTTTCGTTAAGAGTATAAAAGAGCCTAGCGAAAGCAGCAGAGCTTTATGTTATACTATTGCGCTTGCAGTAGAGTAGATAATAGAAAGGCCGCCGAAAATGTATATAAAAGCATAGGCAAAAGTAAGACAAACGAGTAAGTATAAGAGAGCAAGGACCGCAAGCAAGCGTGTAGCAAAAGCAGCAGCATATATACAGATATAAAGAGAGAAAATATGTGTAGATATATACATATATAGAAAATATCCAAGGGCTCGGGCGAGGTCTCCTCTCTTTTCTCTTTTGGGGGCAAAAGCGACCCTACGCCTTTATATTTGAAGCCTCTTGCGCTCTCTCTTTCTCTTTCTCTGTTTCTCTCTCCCTACGCGAGCGCGCGCGCGCGCATTCAAGGGGGAGAGTGCGAGCGAGATGGGGAGAGCCTACGCGTTATTGAGCGGGCATTTCCCACAAAGCGCAGACGAGGGCAACCACCCCGTAACCAAGCGCCGCAACGCGCCTTCTTGCTACTTTCTCTCCCTCTTTCTCTCTCTTTCTATTTCTCTCTGTCTCTTTCGAAAAAGCTAACGCTTTTCTCTTTCTTTTTTTTCGTAGTTTTTTAGATGTTACTTTTTTTTTGGATATTGTTTGCGTGTTTCTTTCTTTCTTTTTTTTCCATTTTGTTTGTTTATAGGCTCATACATATGCTTGCATTTCACGTGGATGAGTTTTTACGATTTCGTTTGGCGCTACATAGCTGGACTTTGGCGTTGTTTCTTTTTATTTTTTCGCAAAGCCTATCTCCTCAATGCAGTATGTGGTTGTTCGTTTCGTTTGTCGATACGTTCAGAGCCTGTAGTTTTTTCCCCTTTTATTTTGGCCAGCAAAGGTTTCTTAAAATAGCACAGACTAACTGTGAAATGTAACTTTTGACCATGTGCGTAGATTTGAAAAAAATTTCTACGATAAGTAATTTAGTAAATTTAAAGAAATTCTCCATGGAAAAAGAATCATGTGCTTAAAAGTAGTTAAAACTTTTGCAAAAAGTCAAAATTATTGAAATATTTATGATATGAATGGAATACTTTTGAATATTGTTAGTAAATAAAAATCTGAATAGAATGTAAAGATTTTAAAAACTTCACTTTTCGTAATTTCAGCTAAATGATATACTCATTTCTTCATGTATAATTTACTAAAAAAAAGTTTTTAAATTAAAAAGCTTTGATGTAATCTTCAAAATTTTTTGACAATTCTAATAGCATCGGCTTTTAATCAGTCTTGTATCAATTATACGATTTCTTACAGTCAATAATTGATCCATTTTATCTTGATTCATATAATTTTTTTTTCTTCTTTTATATACCTTTTCTTTATATATTTATTAACACGCACCACTTCTTTCCCTAAAAAATTTTCGCTTTCGCGTTATTCTGCTTTCGCTTTTTTTCTCATCTTTCCTTCTTCGCTTTTAGTTTATTTTAAATATTAATTCATTTTTCTTTTTCTGTCTTGTCTGACTGACCAAGAGCGTTATATTGCTCAATTTATCAGATGAGAATGAACAATGCCGACTTTTCTTTTACGAAAATCAGGAAGTATATCGTTACACAAGTTGATAGAATAAATTGTACACGAACTGTCAGATTTAATATTCTTCTACATTAGCATGTATGAAGCTGGCTTTTGTAAATATGAAGCGTGATTTTGCAAAAATCAAATACATTAACAGAACATAAATTTTTATGAGGTTTAATAAAAACTTTATATGATACTATTTACTGCTAATTATCTCTTTAGCTTCTGATATAATCTTAATAGATTCCTTATATTTTTATTGTTTTAGTTGAAGAATTTCATTTTTCTTCAGTACATAAAACAATGCAATTGAAAAAAACTACTAGTTACACAATCAAATCATCGCAATATAGGAAAATTCATGATAGTCATTACAATTCGTGATAATTCAATCTCAAAAAAATATTACTTGACCCGTTTTACTTGCATAGTAATTTTTCTACCTATTGTGTAACATTTGTTGGCGCGTATAAAGTAAATCCCAAGAACCCCCAAGGGTACTACTACTTCTTATATTCCGACCAAAATTTACTGATGTTCCCTTTGGTCATCTTCTTTCATTTCTCTCTACTCTTTCTCTTCGTTACAACTAAACCCTTGTGTCCCGAATAACGGGCATTTCGAAATAAGAGAAAAAAAATTGATGTGAAACAGGAAAAGAAAAATGACAATAACACCGGTTCTCGTAAGTATGGAACAAAGTATGCATATTCGGTTAATATTGTGACGAGACTCTGATTCTGCATAAGGGTGAGTTTCACTTAACACGAAGTTTATTGTTATAAATTGCATTATTTAAATGAAAGAAGTTTTGAAGGAATTTTTTGGATTCAATAAAGAGAAGATTTGGTTCGCTTAATGAATACTCTATTATATATATTTATATTATGGTATACATCTTAAATTTACTAATGATAATTCCAAAAGTGTTATCTTTTTTTTGCCTAATTTATCGATAGTTAAGGTCTGAAATAAAGGAAAAATGTTCAGTCTTTTCCTGGTGGTGAAGTATTTTTTCTGGTAATTTATGGTCATGAAAAATGTCTTATGTTATTTTATGAGATTTTGAATATATAAAGCACTAGTTCCATCATATATAAAGTAACCAGAAACATCCATTAACTTATAAAGTCAGAGGAAAAGACAGAATAAAGTATCGAAATAAACGTTTTTTACATATAATATTTAAAGGTTGCTATTAATGCATTTATCAATAAGCACTTTTGATTTTAAGATTAAATTATTAGAAAAAATCAACTGCAACTTTTTTGAGGTTACGTAATTTTAATAAAAATAGGCATTAAATACTTGAAAGAAGTTCAATTCAAACTAATTTTTTTACTACATTTTAGTTTGTATGTTGCTATTTTACTTTAAATACCAAAGAATCAAATCAATTAGTTTCAATTCAGAAATACTTTTAAACTTTTCCAATTTCAGAATATTTTCGGTATACCCAGCTAGTAAATAAACGAAAACTATCATACGCTAAAATTTTAATACATACGATTATCCAAACGTAAACGAACTGTTTATATACTTGAGATTGCTCGGGTTATTAGATTACTTTTACACGCGAAAATTTGGACATGCAGCACGAATCCTTAAATAAATATTAGCAGAAATTACTTTCAACATCTCGATTCGTACTTGATTAAAATCTAAAATGTTAAATTCAATTTAACATTTTAGATTAAGCAAATACTAATATTTAACATGTAAATTAAACGGCGAAAATGGAATATCTTCTTTCATTATAATTACTATTTTTCATTAAAAAAAATATCAACAATAATCAATTTATCTAATTTTAAAAAATTGCCAATTCTTAAATTTTTTAAGCCTTTGATTTGACAATTGTCTATTAGATAAATTGATTTAGTAAACATTTAAATATATATACAATTATCGTTCCCTGTAGTATTTACTTAACCACATAAGAATAGTTTTAAATTCATTGGTTTGCTCAAGTTGCCGATAATGAGTATATATATTGAATACCGTTAAGAGTAATGGAGCAGATCGATAGATTGGGATACACACGATTTATTCATGAAAGTAAAGAAGGAAGAGCAACAGTATAGTAACCTTTCCTCGATTCTCCCTTAAACTTTATAATTATAGCCCTCCATATAGTCATGATCGATCTTGTTAGGTTGGTTTTGCTTGCACGATTACCCGGTCACTACCCTCACTTTTCTACTCCGTCTCTTTCTCTCTTGGCGCTATTCGGTCATGCAGGTGTTTGGTTATTAATGCATCCTAGCGTAATTAGCGCTCGGCAGAAGCGTTAAAGCTTTCTCTCGTTTTGTATACGAAAATTCTCTCCTACGAATCAATAATAACGTAATTAATGAAGATCGACATATGATGAGAAATAAGTGTCTTCTGGACATTGGATTTGTAATTAGGACTTTGGTATCGACCAAATGTGGTTTAATTGTTAAATAATCTGTGAAACTCGGAAATTTTCTTGTGGAATAACAAGCCATAATTTTTAGGACTTTTATAAATAATGGTTTTAAAAATTATTTACTTTTTGTAAAAAATTATTATAAAATAGAAAAGGTAAACGTATTGATCATTTTTGAAATTGTGATAAGCATAACGTAAGGTTCAGCTTCAAAGCCTAATTGATTGTACTGTAAATGGTAGTGATAAGTGGGCAAGATAATATTGATTTTAGATAGGATGTAATTGTTGATCTTAATATAGGAACTTTTAGTTTGGTTAAGAATAGCAATCAAAAGAAATTAAAAGACATTAAGACATTCCAAATTGGAATATGATTTGGTTTGGTCATTGTTAATTTAACTAACTTCATCAATTAAATAAAACTCATAAAAATAAATTAATAAAAATAATGTGGTGAATATGGTAATTACAATTGACAAACTATTTAAAACTAATATTACAAATTTTGTTTGTAATTAGTTATATCATTAATAAATTATGAGTTTGTTAATTAATTCTGAACTTTATCGTGCGTGCACCATTGCTATTTTAACAAATTCATCTATAAATCTTGTTTTCAATCTTCCTCAAACAAATCCCGCAGCAATCAGCATAAAGACATTAATTTCATAATTCATCCTTGAAAATCGATATATCTTTATAAGAGCATATATCCGATACCATACATAACTCCGATGTTTTGTGGTATCACGACAGCATCCAAGAATAATATGACTATATAAAAGGGATATAGCATAAACCATTATATAGCTTGCACACAAAATCTCGCGCTCTCCACTCAGTCACCCGCACACCAGCACCACCCCCCTCCCCCCTTCCTCTCCTCTCTTTTCATGAAGAAAGGAAGAAACGAACGCGTATCGATTTCTCCCTTAGGGAGAGGCAACACACCAGGCAGCAGCCGCCGTTGCAGGATTGGAACGTCGCGCAAGCTTGCTACGCCAAAGCCTTACGAATATATAGAAAATATTCTATATATATATACACTTTAAGTGAGCCGCCCACAAATGTTCGAGTGACGCAATTCGTCTATACTTATATATTACTAAAGTTACCGTTTCCTTAATAATATATAGCCTTTTAATTCTAAAGATTAATTATCATTAAATTTTTTGTTCATTTCTATGAATTTATTGTAGCAGTCAGTCTTGTTGATTCCATTGCTAATTTTAGATTTCTGAGCTTTTAAGCTTGCAAACGTCTGGATAACTCTTGTATAGTCGAGTTTAAGTATAAGTGGGAAAAAGATGTAAGATACAAGACCGGAACTAACCTTCGCTGGAGATTAAGCGAGAGAGAAGGTTAATTTTAGAATGATGAGATTGCTAAGGGATTCGAAGTCGAGACAGGAGGATAGTAATATGAATTTAACGGCTCTTTTTATATTTAACGCCAGTTTTATTTTAATTAATTTTTATTGAAAATTATATATGAAAATTGACAACTAGTTTCATCTCAGAACAGAAATATTATTCATCTGAAAAAAATTTTTTCATCTCAGAACAATTTGCAAGAAAATTTTTGTTTTTCGAAAATCAACGCGAACGGATTTTTCCAATTTTCCATTCACGTCTTTTTAATTTTCTTCTAACTGCCTCTTGCTTATTTTTCATACCTTTTATCACATGTCCCTTCCAGCTGTCTGTCTTTTCTATTCTACTTTTCTTCAATTTTTTTTCCTTTCTCCCTTGCTCTGTTTTCTAGTTACAACAAGCATTTTTTCATCATTCTTCTGTTATCTTTGCTTACAACATATCTTCTCTAATTTTTTACTCTCCTGGTAATTTTCAACTCTATTTTTTTCTTTCAATAAAATTTGACTTTCAACAAAAAAAACTAATTTGTCATAAAAATATATAAATTTTCAAAATAATGAATATTTATTCTTGTTTGTTAATATTTTTCCATTATAATTCGATTAAATTTCCATTAATATTCAATCCCAGAGTTGAAATGATTTAATAAGCATAGTAACATCCGCTGCATTCATCACGGGTATATATAACCATCAAAGTTTGCCGTGAACGAGGTGTTTGGACCTTTTTAACACCCGCATCTCAGTCAGTCACATGATATTTCCGAGCATCCGTCTTTACTCTCTCCGCATATATAATCGTCATATACGAAAAGCTTTTTCGTCCATTTTCATACCGACACCTCCTTTCTTCGTCTCTTTCTCTCTCTCTCGCGTATACAAGGCTCGATTATTGTCACTCTTATCGTCTGCTGTCCCTTTAGCCGTCTGTTTCTCTCTCTCTATTTCAGTTTTTTTTTGCTTCTTCTTTTTCTCTTTCAGTCTGCACTTCGTGCCGGTGCATTTTGATGTGTCTCTACTTGTGAGTCCTGCGCAGTTCTTCATTCCTTTATAACATCCTACCGGTATTCTACTTTGTTTTTTGTTCTCTTTCTACGTATATAGATATATATAGCTCTCTTTCCTTTCGACATTCGTCGTCTTCTGTCTCTCTTTTCGATTTTCTCCCTCGACGAAGAGACAAACCCTACATGTATATGTGTACCAAAAGGTCATTGATCCGCAAGCTGCGCAAGTTTGCGTCAAAAAGCAGTATATAGACGGTATACATACATATATATATATACACGAGAACGAGAAAGAGAAATAGAAAGACTATGTGATCCTTTAGGATCGTACTTGCGCACGCGTGTATGGAAAAGAGATAGAGACTTATTATATTATATAGCTTATACATTAAGAGAAATGTATGTACATAGACTTTATGATATACGAGTATGTGGGTATATATATACGCGTGCAGAGAGGTTCGATGAAAGATCCCCATTTAGTGTGTGTGTGTGTGTGTGTGTGTGTGTGCGTATGTTCGTTCTCGAAAGGGAAATTGAAAGGGAAGCCGGTTTATATCCTTCCTATTTTTTTTTTTTTTTTAATTCTCTTCCTTTTACATGATTAAGCTATTCTATTTTCGGTTTTTAAGATTTTTTTTTTGGTTTTGTTCATTGATTAAGGTTTTAACATATACTTTTTTTTTCATTTTCGAATTTTAATAACACGTGGGGGAAAGAATTTGGTCAGTTTCGAGACCGATATACCTTTTTTTTTCTCTCGTTCATTTGGCAGTGGTTGAAAGAGAACTGACCTCTTACACTACAAGGATAATGTTTTTTTGAATCGTATATTTAACAGATAAACGAGGAATCGGAGTAAACCAGGGCTGTCCAAAAAATTTTACCGAGTCATAAACTTAGATATGAAACATTATATTTTTTTTCACGTCATAAAAATTGAACTAATTTGAATTGTTTAATTAATTGCTTCTTTTAGGAAGTGCTAATATTTTTTTCGTAAATTCTTCCTAAACTGCATTCTACGTTTAAAATATTTATTTTATTATCATCTAAACCAAACTATTTATTCTACATTAAATGCTATTCAATCTAATTTTGTAAATTACTACGATTTTCTAAATTATTTCTCAATTTTATTAATTCAAAATAAATCCTTCACACAACATTAAATTTACGTAATAACGTGAGAAATTGTGCATAAAACATATAACTCATCTTCTCTTGTCATGTAAGAGGATTGATACAATGAAAATTATATGCGATAGAATATTAATAAGCTAAGATTAAAGAAAAGAATAAGAAAACTATTTTTTTTTTTATGATTAAAGACATTTTTATTAATAAATCTTGTAATCATAAATACAACTAATTTTTTTTTTCTCTCGATGATTATCTATTTATTAGTAAAAATAAACATCAATATAAATACGTAATAAGAAAAAAACACTGATAAAAGATTTGATATCCCTAGAAGAATAATGAAAATTTACATGCATCTTCGATAAATATAATCGATTTAATAAACACTTACTCCTCGAGGACTTTATTAATAAAATAAAGCGCGTATCAATTGTAGAATCAAAGATGATATATTCTGCTTAAACTTTATGCGTATGTCCATTTTTTCGTCAATGTATATATCTACAATATGTATATGTATGTGTGTTGTAACGTATATACGTGCTCGATGGAAAGAAATCGAGAATGAAAAAAAGGTTTTCCTCTAATGTCTGTTGCAAGGATCACGAAATTACCGGCGGATATCCCCCTGCCTTTTTTTTCTTCTTTTTCTCTCTTTAGCTTTATTTTTTTTTTTTTTTTTCTTTCTTCAGGCGACTTCCGCGCGCCTTTCGACGGGCAACCGAATATGCGCCCGACTGTAAATCGAGAGAAGCCGCTAGGCGTCGGTCGTCGATGCAACTTTACTATATGGAGCTCGTATATATGCCTCTCTTTTGCCTTCTTCTCTTTCATCTCTCTTTCTCACCCTTGCCTCTGCATGCTTTTTCGCAAATTCGTGTGCGCGCGCACGCAACTTCACTCAACACTTTATATATATATGTGTGCCGGGATGTTGGATTTATCGGCAAATAGTTAAAGGCTTGTGTACAAATGATTTTTGTATGAAGTGATGAAGTTAAGCTTTTAATATATAATTTAAATAACAACGTATTAATTTTTCACAGAAAAGATAATAATAAAAATATGCAATTATAGATGATTTTTTGAAAATTTCCATAATGTTTTTACATATTTGGATTTTAAACAATATTTGGTATTCATTGATAAAATTATAATAATATATTAATTATAGTAAAAAAATTGTTGAAATAATTTAATTATTAAACAATTTTATTGAATGGAAACATATTTTTTATGGAATTAGTTAAATTAGAATTTATTGACACTTTTTGTGAATTGCACTATTATTAAAATTTAAAAGATAATGATTTTAAGAAGAATGTTATTTAAAACTAATGTTTGGAAATTATTATAATTTTTAACAATTGTTCCATAGAACTAAAAAGTACAAGCATAATATTATTGCAATATTATTTTAAAATAGCTATAGAAAATAGAGAAAAAAATAACATATTGTTTTCAAGTAATATTTTTCTAATTAAAATTTTTTATTTCAAATTTTTTTAATGTTTGTAAAAAATATTAAAAAATTTAATATAAAAATTATGAAAAAACGATTAAATTACTGAATATAAAAGAAAATTTTCTTTGATTTTCCTTTTTACTTCACAAATAGTTAAATTACAGAGCAAAAATGAAATACTGTAGGACAATTTTTAACAAGCATAAGAGTGACTGGAGAGCAAAAACAGTTCAGTATACGCAGTAGTGGAGCACGTGCGCGTATCCAGCGTTCTACAGTGGATACAATCGGTCGAAATGGCAGAAGCAGAGGAAAATGTCATCGAGGAATCGACTAATAATAAAAGACCACAATTTGGAAATCGTGTACTAAGCGATAAGGACGATGTATTTCGACATAATGCTTGGTACATTACATTTACTATTTTTTTTAATGACAACTCTTTTCGGAATGAACCTAACCTCAAAATAGTTACAAACATAACATTTGTTGTTTACATTCTGCATTTGTTGTTTTGGATTTTAACATTATCAATTTTACTTAGTTTGATAAATTTTTTTCATTAATAAAATATTGAATGTAATTAATTTAAAATATTTGTTATTATAGCTGTAGAATCATTTAGATTAATTTTTTCAAAAGATTTATTTTATAATTCTATTATTTATTTTTCAATATTAATTAATATCTTTATTACCTATAAACATATTATTATTATTTATATAATTTATCAAATTAAAATGTACTATGTTCTACAATTATTGAGCATTTAATTTTTTTATTACAAGTTTCAATTATCGACATTAAAATTGCTTTTATATAATGATTTTTTTTCAAAGTTTTTTTTATCCTTTGATGATTGAAATTCTATTTTTAAATGTATAATTTGAAGAGTTTAATGATTAATAAATTTATTTATTGGTCATTAAATTTTAATTGAATTATAAATTATTTTATAATGTACATTCAATTTACATTTTTTTATTTACTAATGAATGGATTAAATTTTTAGGGATAATGTTGTTTGGGATGAAGAACAAGAAAAGCTGGCTCAAAGTAAAGTGAAAGAAAATTCAGAAGTTCTTGCATCTACAGAAGAAATTACCAAGTACGAAACAGAAGCAGACAAATATTGGGATAAATTTTATGATATTCACCAAAACAGGTTTGTAACTATTTATAAAAAATTTTTATTAAATCTCTTCAAGTAATTAAAACTGAAATTTCAATTTAAGGTTTTTTAAAGATAGACATTGGCTATTTACTGAATTTCCAGAATTAGCTCCAAATAATGTCAAACAGGATAAAGATAGACCTTTAAGAGTTTTACCAGGATCAGAAAGTAATAATGATGAGAAAGAAATTAATTTAGATAGTATTCCAATTAAAACTGGTCAAAAAATTTTAGAGATAGGTTGCGGCGTAGGAAATACTGTATTTCCTATATTGATGTACAACAACGATCCAAGCTTATTTGTATATGGTTGTGATTTTTCATCTACAGCAATTGACATTTTACAGCAAAATAAAGATTATGATGTAACAAGGTAATAATTAAGCATAAAAGTTATAGCAATAAATTATATAACCATTGAAAAAATCTTGCAATAAAAATTATTATTGCTTAGGTGTAAAGCATTTGTTCTTGATGCAACTCAAGAAGAATGGAACCCACCGTTTGAAGAAAATAGTTTGGATATTATTATATTAATATTTGTACTTTCAGCGATTCATCCAGAAAAGTATATCCACTTGTTAAATACTAATTTCATTTTATTTATAAAATTATTAATAATTTATTATATAATATGTTACATTCCAGAATGCAACATGTTATAAAACAAATCCATCGATATTTAAAACCAGGTGGCTTAGTTTTATTTAGAGACTACGGTCGATATGATTTGGCTCAATTAAGATTTAAGAAAGGTCGATGCTTGGCTGAAAATTTTTATGTAAGAGGTGATGGAACAAGAGTTTATTTTTTTACACAAGGTAATATAATTATTATTTTTAAACTCCTTATTAAACAAATTTAATACAGGTAATAATTTTTAAAATTGATTATAGATGAAATTAGGGATATCTTTACTAGCTGTGGTTTCGAAGAAGTACAGAATCTTGTTGATAGAAGATTGCAAGTTAACCGAGGAAGGCAATTACAAATGTACAGAGTATGGGTGCAGTGTAAATACAAAAAGTTATCTGTGTAAATAGTTAAATTTTATATTACATTTTATATTAAAATGTGAAGTTTTTACAGTATTTTAAGTGTTATTAATATACCTTTCCCATAAATAATATTAATAAACATTATAGTAATAATTTATAAAAAACTATTGATATTCAATGAAAATTTTAATTATTTATAATTATTAAATATTCAGATAAATTGTTGACATAGAATTACCGTAATTTTTAGAGATATTTAGAATTTGTATATACTTATAAGCATAAAAAGTTACATTTTTACGACCAACTTATGAATTTTGAAAAATTATAAATTTATTTAATTATGAAAAATATCTTTTGAAAATTGACGTCAACATAAATTTGCATAGCGTAAACGTTTGAAAATTTTTATATTTTATTAGATGATAAACAAATTTAATTAAAATGTACACAAAGTTAAAATTTTTAATAACTCCATAAAATTTGTATACTTTCAAAATTTTAATAAAAATTTGACACTAACTTTGTTTAATTTATAAATATCACATAAAACGAATGAATTTTCTGAACTTAAATCCACGTTCAACAGAAACTTAATATAATTTTGAAACTATACATGAAATTTGTCTAGTAGTTTAATTTCTAAATAATATTTTTGTGTTCAAAATTAAACGAGTTTCCAACAACATTTCAACAAGAGCTTCTAGATAATTGTGTCACTCAAAGCTAATATTAAATTATGTTAATTCAAAATAAAAAAATTAATTTTTAAAAATTAATTTGATAAAAAATTGTAAAAATATAAAAAATTTGGTATCATATAAGTGGTAATTAATCGTTCAACGTCATATTTATTTCTATCATAACATTTTTTTTAATAAAAAGGATTAAGTCTCAATTTTTACTTTTGATAAAAGTTGAAAAGTTAAATTTAAAGTTAGCTTTTTAAGATAATTTTTTAAAATCAAGCCAAATAGCTCATTTTTTAAATCGCAATTTTCTTTAAAATTTAAGATAATAAATAAGCCAAAATAAAATAAAATTCCAGACCTTTTTTTTATTAGTAAAAATTTGAGTCATCAAATGATATCTTATTACAAATTTTCTAACAATAAATCAAACGACTTCTCCCAAAAAATATTCTTTGATTTCACCAGTATAATGCACTAGATTAAATTTCTTCTCACATTAACACGAAACATGCCGATTTCTTTACACCTCCTATTTTTCTATTTTCCTATTTCCATTACATCTTACATTTTAAAATTAAAAAAACGCCTAGCAATTGAAAAAAAGAACCTGTATAATCATCAATAAAAAAAAACTGAACAAATCGATCCTAAACTCTTTAGCTTTTAAACGATTCATAAATACAACAGATTAAAAACGAGCGTACGAAAGAGTATATAAGCTCGGTTGAAGAACTAGATGGCGACGTTAGTAAATTAACGTCTCAAAGTTGTAGACGATTCTTTTGGATATAATAAGACATCATGATCAGGACAGACGTCTAACAGTCGCGATCATCGTGCACAAGATCAAACTAATCTATAAAAGTGTCCCGGTTTATTTTTTTTTCGATATATGTGCGGGTATAATATACGTGTGCGCGAATGACTCTCTAAACGTTTAATTTTGTTATTGTTATACATAGTTATGTAATTATTTTTTATTTTTTTTTACCTATCGGTACTTAATTTTTGGCAATCGTACATTCCCTTTGCACTTGATATTTATAGAAAGATCACGATTTTGACGCGATTATCGGAACGTTGTATTGTTGATATGTTCTTTTTTCTATATATGTACAATAATTTAAGAGATATTTAACAAGAGTATTTTTTTTTAATTTTATTTTTTGATATACTTTTCTTTTTTTAATTCAACGGACTGTGATAAATTTCGTGTCGTTTAAAATTCAATTTGATCAACATGACCGGCAACAATTCCATTCAACTCACGAGCGTGGTAAGATTGACATAAGAATGAAAACAAAGTTTATATAGTAATAATAGAAATTTTGTTGTCATTCATGATGAAACTTTATTTATTTTTTCTCTGGATTTTGATGAATTTTAGGAAAATATAATTGAAACCATTTGATTGAGTTTTATAGATCGTTTGAACCGACAAAATTATGTGTAGAAAAGTTTCTTAATGGAAAGTCGTTAAGAAACTATTTTGTGTAATTTAAATTTGTGTTAATTTGGTCGTTAGTAAATAGCTGATAATAAAAGAATTTTAATATTCAAATATTTTATATTTTAATTTAATTATTTGGTATAGAAGTTCAAAAATTCAAATTTTAATAAAAATTTCATGATCTTTTATTTTTTAAATATAAAACTTTATAATAATGGTAAATGCTTTTCCGAGTTTTTAATTGAAGTAGAAACTTATTTAATTGCTACAGAAATCAGAAAATGTTTAGAAGTAAAAGTGTTTTTCAATTTCATTTGAAAACTACTTACTTTACATGCCTCCATCAAACATAACGTGCATATTTATAAATCTGTAATCTAAATTTTTAATTTCGAAGAAATCGGTTAAAAATTAATAATTTTATGAAACATTCAAAAATTCTTAGCTATGGAAAGTTTTTAGAACACTTAATATGAAAAATATTCTTTGAGATTATATTTTAATCCTATTAAATTTTTAGAATACGTTAATAACTTCATTTAATATAGTTAAATTTTTAATCTAATTAAAAAATGTAAATCTGTAAAATTTAAAAATTTACCATTTTTATTAGGCTTATAACTTTTTATAATGTTTAATGTTAGTCCATAATTAATTGTATCCAATAATAAATTTTTTTTATTAAAGTAACAATTATTATAGATATCGTAACCAAAATTTCAAAAATTTATATCTTTTAGAAAATGTATTTGTTAAAATGTTTGTTCAGCGTTTTACTAACCAAGAAAGTAACGATTTATTGACGTTTGTAATAAATTTTATCATTTCCTCACATTTTTAATAGCCAATAACTGAAATAAAGTTTATTTGAAAATATTGTCAATTGAAGTTTCAAATCGTTTAATAATTATTGAATAAAGGATCACTGTTTCATTTACTCATCCTTCATAAGTAAATGATAGATTAAGGATGAGTAAATGAAACTCATGTGACATTTTTGTTAATTTAAATTTGATGCTTTTTAACTGTGAATGAATTATTTTATGCTTTTTTTGTAATTTAAAAAAAAAAGAAAAGAAAATATTTATTTTTTGATTACGCTACTGATAAAATATTTTATTTTATTTTCTCTTTTTGCTTGTCCAAATTTTCATTTATTGACATCAATATGTTAACCAGTGTAATAACTTTATTTATTTCATTCCTGGAAATAATAATAATTGTAATAAACTTTTATTAAAAGTAACATTTTTATTATTACATAAGTAGCCACTTTTTTTTTAATGATTTTAATTGCAACATGTAGCAAAAAATTAAATACATCGAAAAAATGTATTATTCAGTTACAATGTATCATAGCTCGAGGAATGAAAAAAAATTGAATTTAGTATATCTAAAAAATTACAGCATACGATGAAATTAAATATAACGTTCATTAATAAATGATAATTCAGCGTAACTATAGAACTACACAAAACGATATGGTTTTATATACACAAATGGTTTAGAGTTACCTTTAAGTTTTATTCTTAGAACGCAGTATATAAACACGAAATTCATATATATACCTTTGCTATATTATCTTTGAAAATATGAAAAAAAAGAGAAAAAAAATGGAAACCAACGCATTAAAGTCGAAGCACAAAAAATATTACGAAGCAACCTGGAGGAAATAAATTTTTGTAACGATTGTGTAGAATTTTCAAGATTACGTTTAATGATAGGTAAATGAAAGAGTGAGAAAAAAAAAATTATTTGAAATTTAAAATATGGCTTACTGATATCGTTTAGCCATGATGCTCTTTGAAAACTATTGTATTAATTTATCTCGAATGAATTCCATTAAGAATTAAAGTTGCTATTGCAATTGAACGTAATTGAAAAGCCTCTCGGGTGTGAATACAACGAATGTTTTTGTCTCTTTCGAATATATTTTAAATTGAAAGAAAAAAAAGATGAGAGAAAAAAAATTTCGATTGAACGATATTAATGCTCGGTGTTATTTAGTCAAAGTTAAATAACAAAAATTTGTCGCATTATAAATTTAAATACTAATTGCATAATAATTCATTAGCTTATATTTTAGAGCCGTTGGCAATTCAATTAAGCTCGTTATAAGTTTATCTTTCATCGCTACAAAACTTCCGTAATTAAAACTCTAGTAATGATATTAAAAAAAAATTATCAAAAATTTTGAGAACTCATTTATACCACTTAATTTAATTAGATTTGTGCATAATTGATCAAAAATTACTAATTTAACTGTTATTTATAAAATTTTGTAAAACAACATTATTCAAACTAATAACCTGAAATTTCATCTTTATAATGCAATTCATTCAGCATAATGGATAATATAAAAACGTTTAAAATGTTATAACTAATAAAAATTATAATCCTTGAAAAATCTATTAGAGAATAAAATTTAACTGACTATTTTCAATACAATGCAACCATAAAAATTAATACACATTTTTAAAGGCTTATTTGGCACATAATAATTTTTAAATGTGGAAACGTACAACGAAAAGTAATAGTAAATGAAAATAATGTCCCGTTTCATTCAGTAGTAAAAATTGTAATGTTAACGTACAAAAAAAAAATTTGTTTTTATCATTGACTTATGCCAATGATACGATGAAATAAGAATACCATTAGCATACATCAGCGCACGTTGTGAAATTAAACAAAAATATTGACATTCCTTTTTAAAGCCCTTTACGATTCTAATCAATGAATCTTATATAATAGACGATAGCGAGTTTCAACGACACAAGTATAGATAGTACAAACTTTTATAAATGCAATTGTCGCTAATCAAACTGTCAATACAACGTAAGCCCTATATTATCAATAATCACGTTTTCATTGCAAACAAAAAGTACAAGGTCGTATGTGTTGCTCTTGAAAAATCGACAGCAACACACGAACGATCGCTTTGATTAAACTTCGATACGTAAACTTTTTTTTTCTCATTCGCTCGAATAAGTCAGCGTTAATCACGATGTTTGCTTTAATTAATATAACGAAACAACGAAATGTTCTTTATAAAAGGACATATATCAAGTTTACCAATTGCGTTTTTCTAGATTTTTTTTTCTCTTAATTATGCTTACACATAATTCCTAATAATGACGCGAATCTTTTTTTTTATTCTTAAACTTATTATCATGGCAAATTGCGCGCGAGGGAGTTTTGCATAAGTATTTTTCACGCGCGTGTTGGCTTCTGGTGTATATAAACGTGCATCATAATTCTGAGGTATCTTTTTTTTTCTTTAATTTTTTTTTTTCTTTTAATAACGTTTCGTATAGATGTTCTCGTTTAAGTCGACCAATTGTGCAAAGGAGAATCTCTAAGCGTAATGTTTCTTTTATTTTTATTCTTTCATGATTGCTCGTGCTCTGGTCTCGATGATTGGAACGACAATTTTTTTTTCTCCTTTTTTTTTAGATGGAGTGATTAAGATGTTGCAAAAAAAAGTTGATCCTTGGCAGCTTTCATTGTTTTTTAAAGAGATGATTTTCTACAAATTAAAGTTGAAATAAATTTTTTTCTCATTTTTTTTTGCTTTCAAAGAGGAATTAGTTCAGATATATAATTTTTAAGAATTTTTTCCTTTTAACGAGGAAATATAAAACAAAAAATTACTCATCTTAATTTTGAATTTTTCAAAAATAAAAAAAATATCGTATATTATCCATTGTTCACGATGAATAATTTCCCACATACTGTTATCTCATATGTTAACACGCGAAAGGTATTAATATCTTTTAAATTGGCAATAATTATGATTATTTCAGTTATTAATTAACAATAAAATCTATTGTATGTAAAAATTAAATGCCGCATCTATTATCATTATGAAAATGGGTTTAAATTTTAAATATTTCTTCAACAGAACGTGATAAATGCTGAAAATCCAACTGCTAATGGACAAGCTAACAATGAGGCTAAAAACAAAGAGGCTACGAAAAATCGTAGTGCAGATATAACTTATGGAATTGATGATGTGCCGCCTTGGTATCTTTGTTTATTCATGGCGTTACAGGTATGTTTTTTAGCTTGAAATATGAGTAAAATGAAAGAAAAAAATTTTTGTTTCATGTCTCTGTTTACATTACTAATTGCATGAAATAAGGCCAAAAATACGAAATAATGGATTATAAAAAGATTATCACATTTTTTAAGTTTACTCAACTTCGTACAATAAGTGAATGCTCATGAAGAAACTCGTTTTTAAAATGTTCAAATATAATTTTGTGTTCTAATTATTTTATTTGAGTAATTATAATTTTAATGAAATGTAATATTGAGGTCATTATTATAAAAACTTTTTCTTCATTTAAAAATTGAGTTAAAATAGAAAATTTTTATGAAAATTTAGTTTTTTTGTATGAAAAAATTAGTATTTGACATGTGGTTTTAATTATGATTTCAAATTTAATAAAGGGCCATCCAAACTTCAAAGATCACGTAGGATCCTAATGACTTTAATGAAATTTTAAACTTCATAAAATTAATTTTTATTATATCTACTTTTAGATTATATTTTCTTAATTTTCTTTTATTAAAACCCTGGTAAAACCATAATCTTTCCAAATATGCTAAATTAACATTTTAATTTGAGATGTTCTAAACATGGTTATTTTTCTACAAGAGAAAAAACGAGTTTTTTTTAAAGAAGTTTTAATTCAAAAATATTTTTCAACAAAATATAAATATTTTTGAAAGGCTTCCGAAGATGCATGTCACCCAGTCTCCTCAGCAGTTTAAACAGACATTATTTCTAAAAATTAATCCAAAATCTCACAATGATTCAACATGTACTATAAAATTACATAAAACTTTAGAGATAACAGAAAGTTTAATAAATATTGAAATTCTAATCTTCGAAAATGGTTCTATTAATAAATTTATGCTTTTACAACCCTCTCTAACAATCAGTCACTGATTATTACCATTTACTTAAAGATTTATGATTACGACATTACCTTAAATTTCATTTCTTAGAAGCAAAATGCAATAAAAGGAAAAATAATAACTCGAAAATTTTCTGTTTCTTCTAGCATTATCTAACGATGATTGGCGCAATAGTGTCGATACCATTTATATTAACACCAGCCCTTTGTATGGCCGAAGACGATCCAGCGCGCAGTCACATTATATCAACGATGATACTTGTTACCGGTATTGTAACATTTTTACAAACGACTATTGGCTGCAGGTAAAAACCCAGATGGAATTTCTTTTATTTTTTTTTTCATTCTTATCAGTTTTGTAAAGCTTTAATGGAACGAATACACGTGGTAGTCTATGATAAAGAAAAATCAATGAGGAGATCAAAATCTTAACTACGATGAGTTTGCAATTTAATTTAGTCGCAAACTGTGGTTTTTTTTGGTACGCGAATTTTCATCAATATCGTCGATGATACGTTTGATGTGTACAGCTTAACGATGTTGGGAAAATATAAGTAATTAGAGGTACTTAATTAAAAACCTTTTTGTTGTTTCGTGGGAACCAAGATATTAATGAATTGTATTATGAGAAAAAAAATATGGATTTATAAGTGCTTAAAAAAAAAGTTTTATCTAAAACAAAAAAAATATTAATTTTATTATTTGTTGATGGTTACTTTAAAAATTCAAATTTTATTCTTGCGCAATTTAAAATTATTATCTTTTCGAAAATTCTAAAGTATTACATAAGATCACCTTTAGCAAACAACGAATTAATGAATTAAATGGAAATTTTTCATAAGTAAACAGTATAATCGATTTCACACAAAACTCAATCCACTAAACTTATTTAGATTAATTTTTTAATTTGATAAAGTGAGATCATTTTGAATTATCGTACTTTTACGTTTGAATTTCATTCTAAATTTCTATTTAAAAATTACAACAGATTAACATTGTTATCAATTTAAACTATTTTAGTACCATGACTTTACATTATTCTCGATATTTGCTTTATTACACATAAGAGTATGTTTTTTGCTTGAAATTTGTCTTTTGCTAATAATTGAAAAACAGACATTAAAATCAAAATGAGTAATTCTCTAAACGAAAAAATTAGCACCCCCAAAGTCATACTTTAACGAATTGCAATCAACGCTACGTAATTAACTTATAAACAGAGAATTTGACCTCTAATGCTATATATAAATTCCACGCTATTTAATTTGTCGATTAGAACCAATTGCTTTTAAAATGGAATCTTGCACTTGCACCAAACGCGATTACAAAAGGTTCATGGGAAAACTTATAACGTTTGAAAATACGACGATTTTAATAATCATCGTATCGTGTTACAGGTAGTTAAATAATTTAATAGATTATGCTCTTTATGCATTGTTATGATAATTAAGAATCGAATTAAGGATTTAATATTTTACAATAAGGAAGTATGAATTAACTTTTGTTATTTAAATTTTAACTAACAAATAAAACAAAAATAAACTATGAAATAAACAAATTTGTTTAAATAAAATTTGGTTTATTTAATTTTAACATTTCTTGATTGTTTATATTTTACAAATCAATATTAGCAATTTTAAAATTGGCATATTTATTTTAAAAACGATAATTGAATGGATCTTTTTTTTATCTTTTCTTTAATTTTAAGCAAAAATTAAAAAAAAAAATTACTAATATTCAATAATGAAGTTGTTGAAGTGGAAGTAATTGTTTTGCAAATGATATATCGTAATTCATCTCATAATTTTTAACGAAAATGATTTAGAAAGTTTCGTTCGTAAAATGGTCATTGTTTATATAAATAAACTTAAACAAATTTTTTTTAAACAAAATTTTAAATTCATTTATTATTTAATAAAAATAAACAATATTTATAAAAAAAAATAAATAAATAATCCAAAAGCACAGCTTTAATAAAAAAAAAACCAATTTGTTTGTTCATTTGCCAATTTGATCGAATAAAATTAGATCCGCTTTTAAAGAGCGAATATCGATGCGCATTTTTATTTTTTTTTTTCCTCTCCTAATGCATCAACCAGTGTGATTTGCATCTTATACACTCTCTTCAGCGTGCTAAAACATTAAATACAGCAAGTAAAAGATGGAGCGAAACGGAGAGTAAAAAAGAGAGAGAGAGAGAGAAAGATAAAAAAAAAGGTGAGGCGGAGAAGCCTGGTACATTAATTCAAACGCACGAATTCGTACGCTTATAAGTTATAGTAAAGTTTTAACGATAGGTACCCGGTGTGTCTATAATACGTATACATATATATAAAGCGAGAAGAGATACAATGCAAATTATCGATTCGCTATCAGCCGAGCCGCGCATGAACCATCGAACATTAAATTTATGTGCACATAGTTATAGAAAGAGAAGACATGATATAATACACGAATTTACATTACACGATTTATATATTTTAGAGCTGAAAAGAGAAACTTTACAAGCACCTATTTGCCTTTTTTTTAAATAATTTAATGAAATAAAATGATAAAGATGAAGATAAATTCTTTTTCATGGCACTAATGGCACAAGATATTTCGTACATCTTGTCTAATGCATCGAGGATGAATGAAGATAGCTTAAGTCGTTAAACAAGATTCTTATAAAAATTTTGTATAATTAAGTGATGAAAAAAATAAACTAAGCATTTATTGTACAATTAGAGAAGTTAAGGATTTATTTTTCAAAGAATAAAAAAAAATCGATAAATATCAAAATGTTAATTCTGATACAAAAGATTTCAGCTATTTGCATGAATAAGAATACTAAGTTTATACGTTTAAAAAAGGATTTTTTTTTCCATGCAATCGATAAAAATAGAAGCTTGAAGTACCGATCGTCTGTTAAAAATCATAAAAATATATAAATCAATTCCTTTTATTGCTTCCTCTGAACCATCAATTGTTCTTTGTTTCTAAAAATAGTTAAAATTAATAATCTTTGTATGAAAATTTGATTTTATGTAACGTTACAGGCTTCCCTTGGTGCAAGGTGGCACGATATCGTTTTTAGTGCCAACGCTTGCTATTTTGAATTTACCTCAATGGAAATGTCCAGATGCTGCGATTCTAAATGAATTATCTCACGAAAATCGTACCGAAATGTGGCAAGTACGAATGAGAGAGCTTTCGGGCGCTATTGCCGTTTCTGCCCTTTTTCAAGTTATCGTTGGATACTGCGGTAATTTTTATTAATTCAACGATTCTTCAACATTTAAATTAGTTTATTTTTTAATTGATCAAATTGTTTATTTTTTATGAAAAAAAAAGGATTTTTTTTAATTATTATGTTTTTAGGATATTTTTTGATTTCTCAAAAGAAAAAAACTTATTTACGTTCATATATTATAAATTATTCAAAACTTATTTCATGCAATATTCATATTTATTCATAAAATAATTTTATTTTATGAAATAAAAATAAACAATTTATAATGAAATTTATGAATTTTTCAATTTTTATTTTTATTGGTATTGTATTTTTTCTTTGCCTGATGTTTATTATATAACTATTAATATTCCTTTTATTTTATTTCATTTACTTTAAAAAATGTCTTGAAATTATATTTTTTAATTAAAATTTTCAATTTAATTTAATTTTTAAGAATAAAAATTTTTAATTTAATGCATATCTTTTTTTTTTAATTATAAAAACTTGTTACAGAATTATAAAATAATTATTGTAATCAATATTTTACTTTTATAAAAAAGTAAAATACTTTGTTAATATTATAAAAACAAAATTTTTTGGAAATTTTAAAAACATTAAAAATTATTATGAATGTTATTAATTATTAAATTTTTAAAATGACTTTTGAACTTATAGGTATCATTGGATATTTATTGAAATATGTCACACCATTAACAATTGTACCCACAGTTTCATTAGTCGGATTATCATTATTTGAGAACGCAGCAGATGCTGCTTCAAAACATTGGGGTATAGCTGCAGGGTATGTGCTTAAATAAAATTGAAAACATTTAAAATTTTTCCTTTTCCAATTCTAATACAATAACTCTTTTACAGAACTATCATTATGCTCACACTTTATTCGCAAGTTTTAGTAAATGTTAATTTCCCAATACTAGTCTACAAAAGAGGCCAAGGTTTTCGAATAACTTGGTTTGCATTATTCAAACTTTTCCCAGTGAGTAAAATTTTTAATATTTTAAATAAAACTGTAAACTTTTGATACTACAACTATACTAATATTATAAAAATTTTCCTAGGTTTTACTTACCATAGTTGCCATGTGGATAATCTGTGCCATCTTGACTTTTACTGATGCGTTACCACCAGGCCATCCAGGAAGAGCAGATACAAAATTAAAAATTATCTATGATTCGCCTTGGTTTAGGATTCCTTATCCCGGACAATGGGGTGTACCAACTGTAACCTTATCTGGAGTATTGGGTATGCTTGCCGGAGTATTGGCTTGCACAGTTGAGTCCATTAGTTATTATCCAACAACTTCAAGAATGTGTGGTAACTATAAATCATATTAAATTAAAATTATTATATAAATCATTATTGTTTATATTATTAACTCTTATGGCTAATTTTCTTTTTATGTGATAAACAATTTATTTACATTAAATTTTATATTTCAAAGAAGTTAATAACTATTTTTGATTACTTTCGTAGGAGCTCCACCACCACCAGTACATGCTATTAATCGAGGAATTGGTATGGAAGGACTTGGTACAGTTTTAGCTGGACTTTGGGGTAGCGGAAATGGTACCAATACTTTTGGAGAGAATGTAGGAACTATTGGTAAAATAATTTTAAATAATTTAAAATTTTTATAACATAGAAATGTTATTTATAGCTAATAATATTATAACATGACAGGAGTAACTAAAGTTGGAAGTCGTAGAGTAATACAATGGGCCTGTGTGTTGATGATTCTTCAAGGAGTAATTAGTAAATTTGGAGCAATTTTTATTATCATTCCTGAACCAATAGTTGGTGGAATATTTTGTGTAATGTTTGGAATGATCGCTGCTTTTGGTGTGTATAAAAATGTTACAATTTGTAAATTAACTTTTATCAAGACATTCATTATCTACGTCAAATTAAAATATGATTCTATTTTCTAATTTTCCAATTATATACAGGTTTCTCCGCACTTCAATATATTAATTTGAACTCTGCTCGTAATTTATACATTCTTGGTTTCTCTGTTTTCTTCCCTTTGGTAAGAATATTATATTATTTTTAAATTTTATATAAAATCAATGAATAATAAAACTTTATTGCTTTCTATAGGTATTATCAAAATGGATGATTAAACATCCTACTGTTATAAATACAGGCAATGATGTAGTTGATGGGGTTATCACTGTTCTTTTAAGTACCACCATCCTCGTTGGAGGTGTAATTGGATGTTTCTTAGATAATACTATACCAGGTATAAATTTAACATTTTTATTAAATCACTATTGAATATTTTTTTAATATAAAAATAATACTCATGAAAATTTCTATCTAAAAAGTTATATTTTAATTTTTGAAATGTCATGTTTTTTTATAGAATTTTTAAGAATTATACACATATTTAAAGTTATTAACGTAAAAAAAGAAAAATACCAATATTTTATTAAATACTAAAACAAATAATTAATTGTTCAATAATTTAATTACATTAAAATAAAAATAAATCCCTTTTCAAATAATTTTAGATACATTTTTTTAAAAATTATAAATACTTGTATATTTATTAACATTTTTATTAAAAAAAATCGCAATAAAAATTGTTTAGAAACAGTTGCCCAGTCATTAACCTTAACCAAATACCGATGTATAGCAAATGAATTTATATCGGCTTTTAATTTAGTACAATAAAAAAGCGGTATTTATAATTATTTTTTAACTATGTTGAATTAAAAGAAAAATATTTTTAGGAACGGCTGAGGAAAGAGGTTTAGACGCTTGGGCAAAGGAGATGGAATTGAACTTTGATACTCCGGAGGATGACGGTGATGTTGACGGACCGAAAGCCGAATATGTACCAAATACTTTCGATCTACCCTTTGGTATGAATTTATTAAGAAGGTAAAGTTAAAAGTTTAAAAATATAAAGAAGCAATCATGAAATACTGTAAGATTAACAAAATTGTTTACCTTTTTATTGATGATTTAATAATAGATGGAAATGGACGTCTTACTTACCATTCTCGCCAACCTATAAGCCAAGGCCATTTTTATGCGGACGACGACCAAAGAGCAATTAAAGAGACGCGGTGGCTCTTCTGGTTGTTGTGTTTTTTTTTGTTTCACTGCTAAACTGCAGGCTACTTTACTGATGGTGGCGCAAGAAGAGTACAGATCATCTAATGCACACTTTTCGAAGCGGCTGTCCTGCGTTTGCTGATTTTTTTTTCATTGACTCTTGTTAGGATTGTTGATCTTTTGTGATCGCAATTGTGAAAATGAACAAATGCTAATTCTGTTGTTGTATATTTGAATGAATTTTTTTTTAAATTATTTTTAAGAAATGCGCTTAAAAAGTAATGCCGGTTTTATGTTAAACAATTTGAAAAACTGGACAAATTACCGACTACCTTTCTATATCTACCTATACCGCCATTTCCTTTGATATTTTGAGCTTCTTTCGAAAGGGGACGCTTGCTCGCAGTACTTTGGAATTTGGATATATAGCTTTTTGCATCTTTTCCTTAATATGCTTTCCACCGATATTGTGGAGTCGTTCTTTCTTTTTTTTTTTGGAAAACCGAAAAAAAAATACTTTTTTCGTTGAAGATACTTATTAATTAAGTGCACTTGTTACTAAAAATTATGATTTTTAATTTATATTATTGAGAGTATCTATAAAAACAAGTTTTTTATGTTTTTTGAGATTGTTTATGTTTAAGTATTTAAAACTAATTTATGTTACTTATAATTTAATTATGTTTTATTTTAAGTAAAAGACACCAATATTATACTTTTACAAATTTTATGATAACTATGCAAACTTTAAAAATAAATGTTTAACTTATAATTATTTAAAAAAATTTGATAATTTTAATAAAAAAACTTTAAAAGATATATGACTTTTAATTATCATTTAATACCTCACTTTAAAGAATTTCCGTATTTTTAAATAAATTAAAAAAAAAATTGTTTATTTATTATCAATTAGTTGTTATAAATACATATTACGGCGACTTAATGACTAAATACAAAAAGTTATAAAAATTGTAAAATATATAAATAAATAATTCTCACATTTGCATGTTAAACAAGAAATGAAAAAATTTAAGTTTAATTATTTACAGAACTTTAATATTAAATTTTTAGATTTTATTAGCGACTAATTTTGAATAAATCGCGCCATATACATTTTCGATTAACGAGTGTCATGGCGCATTTCGATGTTGCCAATTTACGATATATATGCGATTTTCCAGAACCTTTGCGAATAACGATTATTGCGCAGTTTCACCTGCAAGAGTATGGTGATGGCGCGTATATAAACAAGGTTGTGGTTAACTGTTAGACCGTTTAAAATTTATTGTTAATTTTGTGAATAGTGTTGTATAAAAAAAACAAGAATCATGGCGACTTCAGCTGACGTTGTGACGGTAATAAATTAATTATTTTGTAAAGAATCTTAAATTATTCCTTAATATGGATGAAATTAGTATTTGAAGGTTATTTACTGTATGAATCATCGTTTGTTTATATTTAAATTATTTCATTAAATTTTTATGAACCACTTAATATTAAAAATCAAAATAAATGTTATTAGATAATATCCATTGCAAAATTTTGTTTTAGGGAAGAGTCCAAGCATGTTTATGTTTACCACTTGTTCAAAGATGCAGAGAACTTGCAATGCTTACAGAAGAATTAAGTACAAATGACTTGCAGCATGTTTTTCCCATGCTTATAGATTCTATTTTTGGAATATCGGATAATATGGGATGGAATCTTCATAGTATTAGTTTGAAAAGATATCCCCAAGAATACGAGGTGCTATGTAATTTTTTAAGTCCACAGGGACCAATATTTTCACTGTGTTATAAATTACTTCCAGACTGTTACTTAAAGTATAACTTTCCAGTATCATACTTACCTGTAAGAATTTTTATTACGATCATTATAAAACTATTTTTTTTTTATTAAATAATGTAAAATTTATATTTTAGTCAAAAATACGTCACTTGTTAGAGGAAGGAATTATTCCACCCTTTTATTTAGATAAACTTAGAGATGATCATGGTATTCGAGCTCCAACATTCTTATCAATGAGTATCCTTTTAAAAAATTTTAAAAAAAAATATACACTTACATGTGTTTCTAAATATAATGTTATTAAATAGGCATATAGCAAATATATCTATACGTGCAGTTAGTAACCTAAATTATCTTTTTTTAGACTTGGCATGTTAATCAAATAATATAATCACATTAAGCAACATTCTTTGTTAATGCAAGGAATGTAGATTTATGTCTATATATTTAAAATTTTATTTTATAATTATGTTTTTAAAAATCAATATTTTCCTTAATACAATGCATATCCCTTTGAGTATTATATCTTTCATTTTGCCTACCATTTAACAAATCCATGGCTGCAAATTGCACAACAAGAAAATGTGTGGATGAATTGGGAAACTGTATATGTTGAACTTGCTAATTGTTATCTATTTCACTTTTTACCAAGAGATAATTCACCAGTATTGCCTATTATTGGACCATATATTAAAAAAACTCCTCCAAGAAAACTAATGCAAGCAACAGATACAAAAAGGTAAATTATTTTAAACTTTTATCTTGGGTTTATTATTATTTGACTACTTATTACTAATTATTTATATACTTTTATATGCTAGGTTACATACTCCACGTCTGTTGAGAGCAACAATTTTATCTCCAAATTCAACAAGTCCAAATTCAGGAGTACCTCAACAGCAATGTTTACCACAAGTTTGGCGTAGTGAAACGATTGTTCAAGTTTTTCTTGATTTCTGGTTAGAATATACGGAAGAAGAACAGTTTTCTCCTAACAGAAGTCCACAAATTACTGGATCATTGCCACGCAGGGTAAGTTATTTAAAAAATTATGAAAATATCCAAAAGTTTACCACTATAGACATTTATAATAATTTCAAAAATTAAATTTTCAATATTCAATAATTACAGCATAGTATTCATACTGGAGAACATATTCGACTTGTTAGAACTTTTATTAAAACCTTACATGAATTTGCAAACAGTGCGATTGGTGACAAAAGTGCCATGGATGAATTAAAAAGGTAACTTTCAAAAAATATTAAAGAACATTATTTTATTTGATTCATATTGAAAATATTATTTATTTCTATTTTCAGAGTAATTCTTCCTTCTGTACAAGGAAAAATATATATTTTCTTAAAAAAAGCCATACATCATTGGCCACTTGATAGTTCTTTCCGCTTGATTTTGGAAGCTTGGTTAAGTTTTATACAGCCTTGGAGGTATATTCAAGGCGTTGGATACACAAAGCAAGGGTTTTTATTATTTTATACTAACAAATTTATTTACACCATCTTTTTGAACCATGTGTACATAAAAATTTTATTTAAATTTTAGAAAAATTGAAGAAGAAGAAAGGGGTAAAATTCATGATCCAAATCGTTGGGTTTCATTTGTTGCTAATAATTTATTAGCTTATACTGCAATTTTTCATCAATTGCTACCACGATTTATGAGAACAGATCTTGTTGCTCCGAAAAACGCGCATATGTTGTTTAGAGTAACAAAAGTATGCTTCTTGAATACAATTTCTAAATTTTTTAACCAAGAATATTCCTGTTTCTAATGAAACCTGTAAAATTTAAATTTTAGGTATTTTCTCAGCCTCATTTACCAAAAATTTTATTGGAAGTTGAAAGTTGTATAGACGATGTTGCAACGACGCGAAGTCGCACGACAAATCAATGGACTGGTACAGTGCGTCAACAAATTCTTGAATTAGAAGGTCCAACTTATCAATATTTACCTATATTTTCACCATCGACTGTTTCTCAGGTATTAATATAAATAAATTATCAGTACATTTTCATAAATTATAAAGTTTTATAATGAAAAACTAAAAAAAAAATAAAAAATTTGTTGTTTAACGCTAATATTTTCTAATAATGATATTAGTGGAAATCTTTAAGTTAGAAATTTTGTTTATTAATCATTTAATAAATAAATTTATTTTTATCATTGTAAAGATTTTCACAACCTTTGTACAAACATTTTTAGCGGAAAATAACTTATTTACCGTTTGAATTTTTACCTGCAAACACGTAAACAATATTTTATTAGTGCGCACCCCAATTCGACCCCTATTCAAAGCCCTTTCATAAAACAATGTCTAAACCAAATTTCAATGATTGTAGGTAGTTTGTTTCTTGAGTACTATAAAGCAAGCGCATTTGACCTCAACAAGTTTGGTCGAGGCGTTAGAGAAAAGGAGAACAGGTAGGCGGTTTCTTATGTCTCTATGGGAGTTTTTCAATTGTCAAGATTTTTCTTTGGACGATATTAGTTTAGAAGAACGTAAAAAGGTACCAATATACCTAGCTAATGCGCAGCAGCAGTTGATTGACATTTTCCAGGTAGGCGAGGTACTATACTAACCCCTACTAACATTATTTTGAACAAAAGATTATAATTAGGACTACCTTTGTACTAAAATTTTCTTTTGGGTTTATAGATCAATGTCGAAGAGATACCTCAATCAGCCATTGTGGCTGATCAAGAATATCATGAGAGTATATTGTCGACGTCGTTTTGTCATCAGTCTCAAGTAAGTAACAACGAAATCACGTTCAAAATCAACCAAAAGTCGTGCTATCGTCGAATTATAGATTCTTTTAAAAAAGTTGTGCGCATATATTTACAGGGTATAATTTAAAAAACAAATTTATTTTTAAAAAAATACTTTTGATTTATTCTAGCCTTAATAGTTTATTAGTTTTATTAATTAGGAAAACGAATTTTTTTCATTTATTACATCTGAAATGTGCAATCGAAGTATATAGTGCGCCTGATGCAGAATCATACAAATAATTTAAATTATTTATATAAAATAATTATTTTTAATGTATTTTTGAACGATACCGTGTTAACTGAGTATAAAATTTTTTTGTAAAGGAATATTTTTTAATTCGTAAATAATTACAGTTATACTTTTTTAATATATGTGTGTATCCTTAATGATAAAAGTATCCAGTTGATTTTGCATTAATAAACAGAGAAATTTAAATTACAACTAAATAATTAAATTGTATTGCTAAAAAATTTATTTATCTATTCAATCACTTTTTTTAAAGATGGACTCCACTTTGGATTCGAGTAGACCGGGTGTATTTGTTCCTATACAAGAAGGTCGACAAAATTGTCGCTACATTGAATACATGGGTGATCCAGAACTTCAACCAGTTCGTAGTTATGAAAGTGCTTTTCTAGTCAGATTATTCTATCAATTTTGTAATTACATTAATACAAAGGTATGCACTCAAATTGATATAAAAAATAGTTTTAATTATAAAAAAATTTTTATATATAATTTTTTTTGTAAATAAAGTATCAAAGAGAATTAGTGGAGGCTTACAATAGAGAGGATTTCTTGGGCAGAGTTATGCGACAAATTTTAAAGCCGCCAACTACTGTTGTACAATTACCAAAGCGAACTCCGCAAGGTTTTTCTTCGGGCTATGAAAAACGCTTACCCCCGCATATCAGTCTTCGATCAGCAGCGAGTTATAATTTTATGATTAGGTTGGCTCTCGGAATGTTTTGCTTTTGGCTCATTGGGTAAGCTTGAATTGTCATTAAAAATATTAAAATTTTATTCAGTTTATAAATAATACTGATGTATTAAATTGAATTTATTTAGTTATGGGACTGCTGCATTCTTAGGGGTGTTATCTTCTGCTTGGATGTTTTACATATTAATTAAAGCTATTTGCGAACCATGGAGCAACAGAAATAATATCAGTTCGTTTAGAATGTCACAAAGTTTCAATGAAAATTACGAATGATGCTTTTCTTAGATTTAAAGACACTAAGTGATTAATACTTTGCTCAAAGCTTTATGCACACTTCCATTGTGATCGTAATTTACTACAATATTTTTTTTTCTTTTTATTGAATGACTAAAATGAAGATATTTTTATAAAATATATGGATGAAGTTGAATTTATTAATTTCATCTAGTACTTGGTTGCTTTTCTTCTGTGCTATGTATATTATTAATAATTTGTAATTAATTAATGAACTGCATTTATATTTTTAGTTATATGTATAACGTGATAATCATTGCATTTGTATTCAATAAATGCAACAAAAACAAATTAACAAAAATAATTTGTTATTAACAAAATTTATTAAAAAAAACTGAAAGTTTTCTCTACTTAATCTTGTAAAGTAGAAACAAGCTTTATATAAATTTATATATTATATATAAAATGAAATTCTCACTAAAATGAATTTATTTTTAAGACAATAATATTATGTGAAAAAAGATAACGCTTAATAGTTTTTAAATAAAACTTCTTCCTAATCATCGTTAAATGCGTTCAGTCTTTATTATTAAAATTCCTATCCTGTCTAGTTTATTATCAAAACCTTGACATATAATTAAATAAAATTATAAAGGTTTGACCAATCCTAGGCGAAAATTCATTTCAGTCTTCCCATGACACTCATTTACATTTAAAATAAATAAGTTACCACTCCATAGAATTTTTTCTTTAAATGAGTCGACTCGTATTTTTAAAGCTTATCCAATGTCTTTTTTTATTTAACATCGCTGTATTTATGCTATCATTACGATGCTAATTAGTGTGTTTGTGAACAAAGCACATGTAACGTACAGTAGTACTTGTATCAATCGTCCGAGTGCAGGATTCGAACTCGGAACCTCGAGATTATGAATCCATCGCTCTACCGAATGAGCCACTGTCGACCTATCCAATGTTTTTTATAGCTTTTTAGCCTAATAAGGTAAAAGCATTTATTTAATGTTACAAAATAATATATATTCTAATTAGTTTCTATTAAGTAATTAATTATTACCTTTTTGCTATGAATTTTGTACATTTTAATATTTCTACGTAATTCTTAATAGAAATGTAAAATGTGTATTAGATCAAAATTTCACAAAAATACAACTTTTATTTTTATTTTTTTTTTCATTAAGCTATCGATAAACTATAAGCAATAAAGTAAATCGATCTGTAAAAATATCGGTGGATTTATATATACGACTGAATTTAAATAATATAATTAGCTGAATTCATCGAGGTGAACCAAAATTTATTCCCTAAGAATATTGCTCATTTTAATTTCATGTCAAATATTAGGAAAATTTTACGTCATTAATGGACTTTATTGAAAATTTTAAATTTACATATTTATAAACTAGTCATAGCTAAAAACTTATGGCTAAGGTTTCTTCTGCCCAATAGTTATCGTAAATAGTAGCCATTAACGCATTATTTAAAATATTATATTTGGGTATGAGTTTATTGATCTCCACAAGCCAGTCCTGTAAAATTTTCTTTACCTAAAGATTAAAATCGTCAATCTGAATTATTTTTTATTAAATTTTAAAATAACATTTTCATTTATTTATTGAGTACTTTTTGTATCTTTTATTTTCTTTTTTTTTACTTATTTAATGCGGTGTCAACCCACGACAGAGGCAGTAAATTAAAAGTAGGGTTGAACTAAACTCGGTCCAACAAATTATGAGCCCTTCGCTTTGGCCACTTGAGTATTTAGCCAATATTTTATTCTGCCATAAAAAATATTAAAAAATAGTTATTTTTAACAAACATTTATTTTATTTGTAAATATAATTCTAAAATACTGATTGTGTATGTTATTGAATGTTATTTTTAAATATTTTTTATAATACAAAAAAATATTGGCTAAATACTCAATCGGCTAAAGCGAAGAGTTTGTTGGACAAAGTTCGGACTCCACTCTGAATTTGTCTCTATTGTGAGTAGGCGTTATGTTAAATAATAAATATACATAAATATAATTATAATGCTAATTCCACGTAGGGGAGAGTGGGGCGAATTTCCAGATGGGGTCCCTACTAAAAAATCTCAGGTGAGAAATCACCTGATTTCTCAGGTGATTTATCATGCCAAAATCTCATGTGACGATTTTTTTGGTTTTTACACGTTTCAAACCATGCTTAGTCAATTGCGAACTATTTTTGAAAATTTTTCAAAAATTGAACTTAGAAAATTTTTTGTAAAATGAGTCATAATTTTTTCTAAGACCAAATTTTAAAAAAATTTTCTAAGTTCAAATTTTTCAAAAATTTTCAAAAATAGTTCGCAATTGACTAAGTATGTTTTGAAACGTGTAAAAATCAAAAAATCGTCACATGAGATTTTGGCATGATAAATCACCTGAGAAATCAGGTGATTTCTCACCTGAGATTTTTTAGTAGGGGTAACTTTAAGAATGCTTAATAATCTCACACATGAAAATTTTTATCCGGGGTCAGTAAAATAGATTAAAAATATATATAAAAACGAACTTTTTTATACAACTTCTAGTAGATTACTTGATAATTTGAATTCGTAACAGCCACTTCTTTTTTTTCGCAGTGCCTTCCAAAACTTTTGGGTTGTCTAAAAATACATCTCATAATTCTGTGTGAATGAAACGATTTGTCACGTAATAATAAGTTTATAGTACATTAAAAAACAAAAATTTTGACACCTTGTATGACCCGATACGTTAAGTTTAAGCTTAGTACTGACAGTTCAAAGATTTTTAATCATTTGGGGCAACTTTCCAATACAATGTTAATTAATAGGGATTTTTTGGAAAATCGCTTTTTTATTCATTTTATATCAATAATAATTTATTTTATATTCATACGAATATTATTATGTTAATATTATATTTTTGTGATTATTAATGTATTAATGATTAATAAAATAGTCAAAAATTTGAAAAAATTCGTTAAATCAAAAATTTAATTGTATTTTCCAAGTTTAATAGTACAATCGGAAAATAGCCCCAACGCAAAATGGAAAGTTGCCCCATACATGGGGCTACTTTCCAAAAAACAATTTTTTTTCGATCCAAACTATTGTTATGTTAAATGAATAATGAGAAGTCTAGACCAATTTTTTTATTCAGTTTGAAGTCTAAAATTAGTGTTAATGCTTTGGTAGAGTCAATTATTTCACTACCGGAGAAGAAATCTTCTCTTAAAAAAACGTCTGGAATTTAGCCCCACTCTCCCCTAGTATATTTGCTAGAAAATGAAAATTTTTCTTTACTAGCATTTCTTTAAAATTGTATTTACATTCTTGAGCAATTCTAATGACATTAGTTGTATAGCGCTACTTAAATCGACTTTTAAACTGTATTTATCTTGTGTTAGTCAAAAATAACTATTTTCAATGTGATGGCACAAACGGTATTATTTTTTAAAACTTAACAACTTTTTCTAGTTAAGTTGCACTTTAATTTTATAACTTTAATTCGATTTGCTTTTATGAAAAGTAAATGTTCATGAATTATTTTTTTCTGAAAATCCAGACTCATTTTTTTTTTAAACTTCGAAATGTAAAAAAAATTCATTTTTACGAAAATGTAGTTTATTTTTATGATTATATTTTATTTTAGAAGATAAGCACCCTGTTCAAAACCACATTTTTTGAATATACAATATCAAAATATAAAAAGAAAGTACATTTGCGGTCCTTTCTCATAACGCTCGTTTCTTTTGTTATATTTGAAAGAAAAAAAAAAACACATGGCCCCGTTTTCTTCACAGATCTTGAAAAATAATGTGTTTTCTACTTTTTATAAAAAAATAATTATGTTATAATAAACAAAATTATTGTAAGATATTTCTCTACATTTCTTCGCCATAAAAAATTTTTTGTTATTAATCAGTCATTTTAAAGCCTAGCTCTTATACACAATTCCCTAAATATTAAAATTATTATAGAATTCATATGTATTTATAACTATAAAACGTAATCATTCCATAACTCATTTTCTAGATATAAAAATTATACGAATTTCCATGACATATACATCACTGGTTATACAAACGATGCGTCATAAAGTAATTCACGTACACAAAATGTTAAGTATAAAAAGTTATAAATTGCACATTGTTACCGTATATAAACTCTCGAATATCTACGTACTCGTTATTTTTCCTCTTATTGTGATTGTGCGCTCGAGTAAAACGCTCACGGCATCCATACGATCGATTTAATTTTAAAAGGTATATCGACACTTTTGGAAAATTTAATTTTATTCGAAGCATATATACTAACATCAGATCATAATGATCATTGCTTTGAGCTTATATACATCGATATGAATTTAAATAAGTAGTAAATTATATTTTTCGTATATAATTTGACGAATCGATATGGGAAGTTTGAATGAAAAATTTTCAACATACTGTATTTGGTTCATTGTGCGGAATTTAAATTAAATTGGGAATAAAATTTAGCAAAATAATGATGTTTTTTAGAATATTTTTATATGAATAATTCCGCAGTTACAATAAAACAATAAATTTTTCAATTTATATTAGTATGTTAGTACAAAATATTACTGAAATAATTTTAAAAAATTGTGTGTGAAACTCTGAAAAATCACAAACGTATTAAAAACATTGCAAACTTGTTTTAGAATGTAGATAACGTCAATGCTTTCTGAATTATGTTCTAAGTACCTACGAAAAATTTTACAGTAATGAAAAATGAAATTATTACTATAATCGTTATATCTTTTGTGATCATGATCGAGAAAAGTGCTTACAATCATCCATTCGATCGTAAAAAAGATTTAAAAAATATAATCGACACGTATTTTGTTTTATTAAATGTTTATCATAGATATATACTATTCGACTACAATGATATACAATCGTGACGTCATGCAATATTTTAACTTGCTGCATCTATGTTCATAAACGTTTATTTGAAAATAGGAGAAATATGTGTTAATTATTTTTTCTGAATCTTTTTCACTGATCAAATAGATTTTTTTTATGAAAGAACATTAATTCTAGATTTTGAAACTTCTATATTAAAATTGAAAAAAAAGAATTATTTTAAGAAAGTACACAACAATTGAAAAAAACTAAAAATTTCAATGAAAAAACAAATGAAATGATAAGCGATATTTTATTAAAAGATATTTGACTAAAAGAAAAATGAAAAACTAACCATTTTCATGAAGTATTATTAACAGTCTTTGCTAGCTCATGAATAAATTAATGGCGTGTTTGATTTTTCAACGATTTAAAATTTTCAGGCACTTGATGTTACAAGAAATATTCAAAATGGCAGTTTATTAAGTGTAACTTAGATCGTCAATGGCTCACTCGGTAGAGTGATGGATTCATAATCTCGAGGTCCCGAGTTCGAATCCCGCTCTTGGCTAATTTATACAAGCACCAATGTATGTTACATGTGCTTTGTTCTCAAACACACTGACGACCTCCGTCGCTAATTAGCATCGAAATGATAGCTGAAATACAGCGATGTTAAATTAAATTCAAAAAAAAGATTAAGAGTAGATTTAAAATATCGGCGAAGAAGATGTCATTTCATTTAAATTTGAAGAAAGGTACCTTTTCAAAATAAATTTTTTGTAGCGGCAGCACTGACGTTCTTTAAAAATATTTACTATTTAAAAAATGACTTATGTTTTTAGCCTGCAAAGGCCCGTACAATATTATTAGTTCCTAATCCTGTTTTGCACTTCTATGCAAGTCTATATTCGATCATACAAATTTAAAACTAATATCTATATTCGAGTATAACGCGGTAACAATCCATCAAAAAAACTTGAGTCTTGTGTAATATATATGTTATATTTAGAATGTGAAAAATTGATGCGTATCACAATGTTTTCCTTGTCATTCAAGTTTTTTATATAGTAAATATTTTTAAAGAATGTCAGTGCTGCCACTAAAAAATTAAAAACAAAAAATTTATTTTGAAATGTTACCTTTCTTCAAATCTAAATGAAATGACACCTCTTTTCAAGAAAAAATCAAATGACACCTTCTTCTCCGCGACCGTCGAGATATGGTTCCTGTAATATATCTTTTCATGCTTTTCTTGACGATTTGACTCGAAAAAAGTAAAATAAAAATAAATTTAATATGAATTATAGTTTGGAAGTCCATTTTTTACAGTAAAATTCTAAATATTTCAATAATATCGATTGTAACTAAAACCGTATGACAATAGATACGAAAGATTCACCGAATAAATTTCAGGCCGAGTTTAAAATTGCTTCATAAATTTCATAAGATCGTTTTCGTAAAAAATGGCTCTGAACCTGGCTTATACCAATTACAAGATTTCTAAAGCTCTAAAATTTTTTACCTATCCTATTGTTGAAAGATTTATGAATTAACTTAATCTGCTAGGCTAAAAATTGTTAAATATTGGGAAGAAATCTTATTTTTAATATTATAAAAAAAAAATTAATTAAAAAAAATTTTAATCAAAAACTTTAATTATCATAGGTTGTAAACGTTTACTAAAACAAATGTTTGACATTTTTCGTTTGATACTTCGCAATTTCTATTTCACCAAAAGATAATTCTACGCGTCTATAAAAAAATTCATTTTACTTAAAAATTTTATTAAAAAGAAACAATTAATTTGGAAAACAAAAGCAACAATATCTTTAGTTTCACAATGCGACACAAAAAAAATTTTTTAAACATATAAAAATTGTAACTATAAAAAAAAAGAAAATATGCATCAATTCACTTAGCGTATACCCATCCACAGAAATCTCATTAGTCTGTCACCTTTTAATTAGGTTTCATTTCACCAGTCACCAGAGATCCTAGCGTTTCATACAATAATTCAAGCTCTCTTCTCTTTTCCATACTGCGCTATAGCAACAAGTTGTGCTTATGAAATTTATAATACGGTTCCAAGTTATACAGCGTGTGTCTCGCGTTACTTTAATCGTTACTTTACCAGCAATAGATTGCCCTTTCTTATTTCTTTTTTTTTCTACTTGTTTTTTTTGTGTTTTTTTAGCACACGTCTAGCTGTATTCTGTAAAAGAATATCGAGTTTCTCGTAACTTGCGCGTATATATACGTGACCAACTTCTGGCAAGTATAAAGAGCAAATAAAGTTTTTCTCATTGATTCTCACGATTGATTGTGGAGATTTAATATTGAGTTAAGCTTAAGATTATTTAAAGTCACGTACAGGATATAGGAAATTATATTGAAAAATTTCTTTATTTTTATGAAAATTTTTATAAGTTATTTTTTAATTAAAAATTGCTAAATATAAAAACATTTTTACATTACAAGGAGATTAACTTGTATGCATTGAGAAAGATATATTAAACAGATTTTTACAATCAGCAAAGCAACTTTAACATTTATTGATAAAAAATTCGCTATTTTAAACATTTTTGAGCTTATTTTATTTTTACATTTTAATGGAATCTGTCGTAAAAAATGAATTAAAATGCATATTATTTAATTTATATTTGAAATCTGTAAAAATCTGTTAAAATTAGTCAGATTTTAAACAAAATAACAAAAAAAAAAGTGAATCTCAAAATAAATAAAAAAAAATTAAAGGGAAAGAAACGATTAAAGAAAAATACTGTAAGTAAAGGCTTGAAAGCAAAAGGAAAAATATAAAAGTGTCCTCGCGTGTTTATTCCGATTAAACTTCCAACGTGATATAAGGCACGTTCGAGTCAATTCAAGGTGGAAATTACGATTTTCTTAACGATGAAATTGAGTACATATTTATTGATAAAAGAAAAAGTCTTCAATGGACTTCTTTATATTACCAATCTATAGCATCTTCGATTAAGTATTTCAAAAATTTCCTACGATGATGCACGAATTTAAAATTAAAATTTAAAAAAAAATCAAGTTTTTTTTAATAAAAATTATTTTAAATAAAATTTTTAAAATTTAAATAAAAATAATTTTTTTTCATTAAAATAAATTTATTTTGTAATAAAGAAACATTAATAATATCAGCTAAATATTGAATAATTCAAAATATGTCTATTTAAACTATAAAAAAATTTCCGATTTAATCTGACGGCTTTTGCATAAAACATAAATGAAATATGCGCAAAACCTAGTATTAACAAAATTGTTACTGCCAAAAGAGAATAAATTTTTCTACATCAATTTTTTAAATCCACGATTAATATCCGTCTGCAGACGTCTAATCATTTAAATAACTAGTACAACTTTTATGGATTTTATAATTTCAGTAATTTAATCATTTGTTCAATTATTTTATTTAAACAATATACCTAAATACAATAAATAACTTTTTCTTTCAAATATTTAAGTAAAGATTGTTCTTTCATTCCGGAAAATAGAATATAGAAAATTATCGCTGATTAAGTAAGTATTTTCCTAAATCTGTTATTTTCATAACTTTAAGTACATAAATACTAGTTTTAAAAAAATACATCAATAACAACGTGGGTTGTAGCAACATTTACCAAAGTTGAATCAACTTCTCCAAGTTTCGTCGAAATTGGTTCAGTATCCAATTTTTGAATAAAGAATATCAAAATCATCAAAGTCACATATACGTATATGCCCAATGAATCCGCCGAAATAACAAATTGACAAAAATTTTCATATAAATTTGAGAGCGTCATCGAAAACATCAACAAAGTCAGAAATGCGCTTACACTTGCACGCAATCAAAATATCTTCAATATCATTCGAACTTGAATTAAACAATTTCTATTATTAAATAATCAATTTAATTATCATTCTGATTTTTTAAATATTCAATCATCTTTTATGTACTAACTAAAAAAATTATACAGCCACTTAAATTAAATTTCTCCGTGATATTCCCTTAACTGTTTTAATTGAGTGTTTAAGTATGCCTGGACTTTCGACTAAGCTAATTTTAAAAAATGACTCTCATCCCAAATAATGAATAAAAAAGAGCCAGCACACTTTCCTGCTCATTATGAAAGCTTCTTATGCCAAATTAAGATAAATTGTATATGTTTTTGCAAATTCTAGCCGCCATTAATTGTTATACATTAATGCATAATTAATGCTTCCCCTTGAAATTAATAAATTTTCTACTGTTTGTATTGTTAGAATTTTTAGTTACTCTAATTGTTTACTTTTAAAATTTAATTAGTATAGACATTCATTTAAATTACTTTCAATGTATATGTGCAAAAATAATGCAGAAAGATTAAACAATGTAGAACTTCCGTACGTAATTTTGTGAGTTTTTAAGCGATTATAGTAATAATATTGTAAATTAAAAGCAAAATGTAGTAATTTGTGATTAAAAAAAAATATTAAAAATGATATCATATATCTTAGGATACTGAAATTTCAAATAATAAAAGCAGGATAAAAATGGAAATCGCATGAGCAATTTAGGAATTTAAAAAAATAAAAAAAAATAATTGATTTGCATAAAAAATGACTTTTGTAGATTCCTGTTGAGCGTGTATTTGTGTGCATGAGTGTCTGTGTATAATATCCGGTAACTAGTCTTTTGCTTCTGGAGATAAACTTATTAGTCGTATTAAACCATTCAGGCATACTTATGTAGACCAAATATTAACGTTACGTAGCGTAGTCCATAATAAAAACTCGTGACGTTTACCTATTACCTTTATATACTCGGGAAAAAATTTTGTTTATTTACATTACGTCATGTACGCGTAATTTATTTAAATAATTCGAACGAAGAAAAAAGACGTTCAAAACGCGAAGAGAAAATCCAGTAATTCACATGAATAAATAGACGTCATCGTTTTTTTTCGAAAGATTTCTATAGCGATGGGGATTCCCGTCTGGTCCCTTTTTTTTGCGTAAAGAAATCATATCGATAACTTAAATATGCAAAGAATTTATGGGTAGGACCAATATAAACAGTTAGACGAGTTGAATTCGAGATATGATTTTATAATGAACCAACTGGGAAATTTTAAAAGTTATTGAGTTTTTTTTTTTTTTAAACGTTGGATTTTACGCGTGGATTGCTATTTTAATTAAGAGGTTTTTTTTAAATAAAATAATGTGGTTATACATACACGTATACGTATTCTCTGAAAATATGATAAATGTAAAGTGAATTATTATTATGTACGCTTTTGCGTATACATTTATTCTGAAAAGTATATATTTACATTTATACATCAAAAACTCCTTGTAAATCTTTTTGTAAACTTGATTCTGAGCTTTGAAAACTGACCCATTCATATATATTTATTTTTTACTTTGTAAATAAAAAAAGATTTTTAAACAAAAAAAAAGGAAATTATAAAATCACGTATATTTTCTAAAATATGTGCTAATTCGTTGCTTTAAATAAAACACGTGTGTGTTTGTGTACAAAGTCCTGCATTGTCACAGCAAATTAAAAGAAAAGGAAGGCAGGCGAAACTTCAACAAAATTCGATCAACAAGTTTTCCTTTCCTTCGCAAAATAAACTCTCAGTTCCTTTTAGCGAACGAAATCCGATACTCTTTCAAGTCTCAAAAGAAGAAGAAGAAGTAAGTAAGTAGTAATAGAAATAAAGAAAAAGAAGAAGAACCCAAGCAGCGGAAATGTCACGAGCAGTTGTCAATAGGAATTGAAAAAAAGAAGAGAAGAAAATCGGAAACGCTATTTGGTACCAATACATACATACATACGAGTAACCGCACGCGACCAAAAGCGTTATAACATATATATGTGCGTGTGTCTGTGTGTGAGAGATGCATTCATCTATAAATCGCAATTAGATGGCTTTTATGCAATTTCAAATGCTCTGTTATGTGCCTGTTAGCAGGACAATAAGTTACAAACTGAATTACTACTACTCGTGTGCACTGCTTCTCTCTCTCTCTCTCTCTCTTTCTATAATATTGTATATAAAAGCATTCGTTCAATGCTCGTTAAATTTAAACTCCACTGCTACACGATTGTTTAAAAAAAAAAAAAAGAACCGAGAGAATATTACTACCATTTGGCCTTTTTGTCCTATTGTAACAAATTGACACTTTGTCGCTTTCAATTCCCGATAAAACTAGCAATTTGCAAATAGAATAATGGCCACGGTCCCAAAACCCATCTTTTAATGGATCTTATTTCTTTTATTTTTTACCTTAATTTTCAATAATTTTATTAACTATTTTCTTCATTTAACTAATGTGTATCTTTTGATTTTTCACATTTTTAATAAATTATTATTTCATTTTAACCGAAACGTGAATTAAAATTTGTTCTGAATTGACTGGTTTTCTGATAATTTCAGTTGATTTCGTGCAATTGTACCAAAATATTTTACTTTTAAACATTCAAGTATAAATTAATATTTCAACATTTGCTTTAATACGCACACGTGCAGAATATTGTACATTTAAATTTCGCATATTTTATTTGACATTATTCGAAATTTAAGTTCCCATATATTAATTAAGTTAATTAAATCTCAAATTTTGATATGTACGTTATTATGCGTGCAAACTACGGACGTTCAAAACCAAACTATTTCCCAATTATATTGAAATTGCGTAATTTGCGTTATTAACAATAAACATACATAATCAACAAAACAAAAGTAATTATTAAAATTAATGTTTTCTTTCGCACTTTTTGAATTAACAATTTTAATCTTGTTTATATTCTACTTCTCACAATAAACGCTAATTCGCGTATATTTCTCCTGAGCTTAATCGCCACCTGTAACCGATGCAACACACAGCTTCCCTTTCTATTTCACCCTAGTTCTTGTTTTTATTTTCTTTTTTAATACGAGCTTGCGCGCAATCAAATAACTAAAATGAGGACCTCGGAAAGTCGAGTGAAGCAATCACTAATAGACCTCGATTTGTGTGTGTGTACACATAGAAATAAAAAAAATGACGCTGTTCACTCCTAGTTTATATTCAGAATAGTTTGAAAGAAATTATTTCAAATTATGCGTTTCAGGCTTCAATTAATCAATCCTTTTTATCAATGGTCCAATCATGAAATTAAAAAAAAATATAAATATTGAAATCCTGGAATATATCTCATATTTAACGAGTCCTGGCCAGCGAGAAGGTAAAACGTTACAATGTATGCTATAGCTTTTTTTTATTTAGCGTCGTTGTATTAAGCTATCATTACGATACTAATAAACGACGGAGATTTTCAGTATGTTTGTGAAGAAAGCACATGTAACTTACAGTGGTGCATATATAAATCCGGCCGAGAGCGGGAGTCGAACTCGGAACCTCGAGATTACGAATCCATCGCTCTACCGACTGAGCCACTGAAGATCTCGGGAAACAAATTTATTAATGATGTACAAATAAATTAATGACATATTAATTATGTTTGTGTGAAAAATCTGCTAATTTAATGTATTTATTATATTGTTATTATTATAAATATTTAATAAATATATGAGAATATCATTATACTTTTTTATACCTAGCCTTATCCTTCAAGTAATAACTGATACTTCCAAAATTTTGTACCTTATTGTTTAAGTTAAGATGATTATAAACTATTATAAATTCAATTAATTTTCAATTTATCGAACGCGATTAAAATCTGAAATAAGATAAAAATTTAATTTAACTTTCAATCGATTGATGAAACTTTGTTTTTCACTGCACTGTCGTATTATTAGATTGTAAAACACATCATGAATAAATAAATAATGTAAGATTAGATTTTTAAAGTTTCATTAAAAGCGTTTAAAGATTCATAAAAATTTTATGTAAACAAATTGGGTGCATGTCGAATCTGTCATCAGCTATTTATAGTAAAAAAAAACATACAATATATCACAATCTACTCAATTTTTCAGCGACATTCATGAACTCATCACCCAACTTAATAATTCAATGAATTGCAATGTTAAGATCAGATGTTTTCAACGTTTATTTACTAAAAAATCGATAAAGATAAAAAAATAATGTCATGTAAAAAAAGAGCTACTTGTAAAACAATAATCTGATAATAACTTCACATACACGCGACATTTGTGTCTCCGAAGCTAAATGACAAATTTTGACGTAACGGACGATGCCTTTGTAATTTTATAACGGAAGTAATAATGAATATACTTTTCCTCTTTTTAATAAGCGTTCTATTCGTTTTATATACCTTATTTTCTATTGCGTGCTTTCACAATAAATCCCTTCCTAACGTTAGAGGCGATGATTATCGTTAATTTTGCTACCGGAAAACGTTCGCGTTAATTGACGAATACAAAAGAGGAAGGAGAAAAAGATTAAAGCTCTTTGGAAGAATTAACGTAACATCGTGGAAAATTAAATTCCGTGCCTTTTTATTTGTACTCTTGATAATTAATTTTATGTTGAGTTATCAGAGGATTAAAGGATTAAATAATCTTTAGTATTTAAAAAAAATTAAAATATTTCCATCCAAAAAGCTTTTAGGGTATTTTTATCTTTATTTATGCGAAAATTAAGTTTAGATAATATAACTAAGGGGCTGCGCCCCAATCTTACCTCAAGGGGTTTGTTTTTTATAAAATGCTACGCTTTTGCATTTTAGGCACGAACGCTATTTCTCATATTTGTTATTTTTTAATGGATTATTTTTTATAAGCTCATGGTAAGATATTTTGTATAATATGATAAAATTTCATAAGTAATTTTGTTAATTTATCGTTTTATTGTTAACAAGAATTTTTCTAAAGGTTTATCATTATATTTTTTTAAAATAAATATATGAGTTAAATATTTACAAAAATAAATTATTACTTTGTTTCATTGTAATATTTTATTTATTAATTAAAAGAAGCTGGTTATAAGCATATATAAAATAAATTTTTTCGTTTTCAGCCAAATATATTGATAACAAGTGGTTCAAGAGAAAATTTTTTAAAAACAAAAATAGTTATATTTCAAAAAGTTCATTCGTAAAAAAACTTTTTGTACGTTTGTTTGCTGGTGAGTTATCGCTCAAACCTTTGTTTTTTTAAAGTGTTCTCATCGCTATATTTTTCAGTGAAATTTACTCACCATCGAAACATTCTCCACTTTGATTTATGTAAAAAATGAAAAAATTATTAAGTTATGTAATTAACTTAGCTATTCAATGTTGATATTTAAAAGTAATTGAATAACCCGAAGAAAATCAAAGATAATGCATAATAATTTAATCACGATGCGTGTCATATGTATTTCTTCCAATTCTTATAACTTTTAACATGTTTGCAACAATTGGAGCAGGGGCTCTAATCGATAAAATTTCATTGCGACATAATTGTCTTTTATGAGACAAACAAAACGTATTTTAATTCGCAAAAAGTTCATCAATGACTGGCCAGCAAAATTCAATTGAATGCATTACTTTTCGTGATAATGAAAATATAAAACATTACCGTGAAACTATTTTTCCAGAAAAATAAAGGTATAATACAACACATAATTTTGGTTATTTTTGGAGCCGATTATTGGTTAATGAATTTATGAAGGAGAGATGAACTTGAGGATTATTGCTCAAGGTAATAATAAATTTATTAAGTTGACATTTTGGTAGTTTTGTAACTCTCTTTTTCAAATTAGATAAACAAACTTGGTAAAATGTAATTTTATAGTTACTGACCGTCGCATAATTAAAAATAACGACTGAAAGTTCAGAAAAACGACTGAGATTTCTCCATCGTGATCTATGAATTCTTAGTTTTATATTGACATTATGAATTTTAACTTGTGTAACGGCAAAATTCATTCCTATTCCATCGGCGAATAATCGAGTCTAAAATTCCTTAAAATATGTGGTGGAAAAAAACATAATCATACATCTGAGAATACTTCTGAGATTTTAGATATTATTTGTAATTATGTAATAACATAACTGTTATGACTTTGTCGCATTTCACTAAAGTTTGATCTGTTTTGTCTTGAAAACGAGAATGGCAAAACTTCCAAAATTTCGGTATAATAAATTTATTGTCATCGTGAATCTTGATTATTCTTGATAATGATCATTCTCTCAGTTTCGCAATATATAATTTTTATGATTCTTTTCTAAACTCGTAACTTTCTATGTAATATCCATAAGCAAAATGTGCACTGAGAAGTACATAGTTCAACAAAATATATTATATTGACTATTAAAGTAAAAGTAAAGTTTAATAGTTTCATTATAACTTTAACATTAGACATTTTACAGACATAAGTTTTATTTTTGTGTGATATGTTTTGATTGTGTACATTGTCATATTGTTATTTTTGATATGTCAATATTTTTTTAATAAATTTAAAATATTTTCTATTACGTTTATAGTTAATAAATTTATTATATAAGCTACAGCTACGCTGTAAAGTAAGTTTAGTATAAATAAATATGGTGACAGTTAATATATGACAATATTTGCGTTTATTATTTGACACTTTTTATAAAAGTGTTTGTTTAAAAAATAACCATTCGAATTTCGTTATCAAATGTTACACGCATGAATATTAATAATTTTTTAGTATGATAAAAATTTTGTTCCTTATGTGTTATAATAACCGAATGGATTTTTTTTATAAAAGATTATATAGTATTTATCGTAAACAGTAATCACAATTTCAAAACCTCATAATAAACATCAGCTCATTGATAACAAAAATTATACGTCAAGTTTCAGAGGCACATCAAAATAAAATAAAACTCAATGAAAACATGAGTATTGTATTTATTTTAACTTTTGGAATGTATATACAAAATTCTATCTCCCACTAATATATAAAGAAAAAACAGTATCCAAAAGAGTTTTTATCAACTGATCAAATTGAAATTTCAGCGCGTTACAGTATTACATCAACCTACACATTAAGCAATAGCTATAAAAAAAAAGGTCGAATCAAGTCTCTATACATCGGCTCCATAGGCGCCAAAAAAAAAAGTAAAGAAAGAAGACGAAGATGAAGAGGAATGAAAAAAAAAGTACGAAACAAGAAGCAACGCTCAGCCGATATATAACGATGACGCGTCATAAGAAGCCGCATGATTTATCAAGCCTTTCCCTTGGGTAGCAAGTGTTGAGTGGTATCCGCGCCGTGTCGTTAGAAAAAAGAAAATAAGAAACAAGCCAACTTTGTTCTATGCTGTTACAACAATAGCTCTGCGGTTAATTGTAAAAAAGAAAACCTTGATTTTCAATATTTACTTTATATTTTGATGATTAATTATGTATTATTATTTGGATTTCAGCTGATATTTTATATTGTAACTTTGTAATAAATTTACGGTTGGAAAGACCGTTCTACTGTAAATTAATAGATAAACATTAATAATAACTTTTATTTTGAAAACTTACTTAAGAGATTATGTAAATTTCGGAAATTTTGTTTATAAAGACAAAATTCTAAGGCAATAAACCTAAATGTGTAAAATGTCATAAATAGATCTAACTTTAAAAAAAAGTTGGTATTTTAAAACTTACCGAAATTATGTAAAAATAAACATTTTATAAATTATATTGTGATTTGTAGAACAAGGAGAACGTTTGTCAATTCCAATAGCGATAAATTTTTTTTTCTCTAATTTTAGTTTTCTTAATGTTAAAAACTTTCGTTTAGTATTTTCCATTGATTCAGTAACTTGAATCTTTTAAATATTATCGCAGATTATAAATTTTGGCAAAAAATTAAACGTTTGAACATATGTTTTTTTATCGGAATCCATAATTTGCAATATTTTAAGATAAAATTAAAAAAACTCAAGTTGATAAATCGATAGAGAATACTAAACCTAAAATTGTAATCCTAAAAAACTAAATTTAAGATTAATCGTAAGCATTCGATATTTAGATTATAATTTAAAAGCAACGTTTTTTTTAAATTGGACTAATATTTTATTTTAACTATAGATAATAGTCTTAATTAATTGTATCATCAACATCATTTTTTAAATTTACATATATTTTTATTTTGAAATAAACGCTAATAAATAACCTGAATTTAAAAAATTTTGTTTGGCAGAATGATTATTTGTAATTTATTTTTATATCCGTACTTTTATACTGTTAAAAATGTTTATTTTCAAGTCAAATACTAATAAGAATACAAATATTGATGCAAATGATGCTTTTATTTGAAATATTGAAACATGCAAGAATTATTTGAAGGAAATGTATAAGTTTTGTGTTAAATTATTCCTTTAAATACTTTAGACACTTTAATAACGATTAGAGTTCAATTTTTTTTTTATTACTTACTTGAATAAATTATTACAGGATAATGTTTTTGAAAATATTTCAATCCCAAAAACAAATGTATTTTTGTTTCCTCAATTGCATTAAATAATAATTTGTAAAAACAGGCCTCAGTGGCTCATTCGATAGAGCGATGGATTCATGATTTCGGGGCGCTGAGTTCGAATCCCGCTCTCAGCTAATTTATACAAGCACCAATGTATGTTACATGTGCTTTGTTCACAAACATATTGACGGCCTCCGTCGCTAATAAGCATCGAAGTGATAGCATAAACACAGCGACGTTAAACAAAATTTGAAAAAATAATAATATGTGTAATAATTAATTAATTGGTCAGTATCAAGTTACATTTATTTTTACTTTTTTTTATTAAAGTGTAATTCTTGATTAAACATAAGCGCAAACTTACGAATGTCTACGTGCGTTATTTCACATTAACTTTATCGAATCCACCAAAAGTTTCTTTTTTTCCTTTTCTCTATTCTAATACAGAAACATGTAAGGGTAAAAAACTTTACCGAAAATCTAGAGTCCGGAAGGCCAGACAGCTGGCGGCAAATCAAATGGCAAAATACGTCAAATGTATACGTGTAACATGACCACCAGCCATTAACTCTTAACATTCGCTTTCTCCCCTTCCCCTCCACCCACCTCCTTCCTCTTAAACTCTTTAACCCTAATACAACATCTTTTTCCTTTTCGTATAAAAATAATAATTAACCTTTATTGTTTCGGGTTTTTTTTTAGATTGATAGAGAAAGTATATGATGAGAAAATAATTGAGATGAATTCCGGGAATATACGTTGAATTCATTTTTAATTTTATAAGATGCATTAAAATTTTTTAGATGTTTAACATAATTATTCAATTAATTATATACAATCAATAATTATTCAGTTAATTATGTTTAACTAGTGTAAACACTCAAGTTGTGAAATTTTTTTTTTCTAAGTCTAATGTCCTAACATAATTACAAATCAATATTTTTATTTAAACTTTGCGAGCATATTTTTAATTAATATTTTCCAAAAAACTCTTTGATTAATTAGTAAAAATTAATTTGGTTTTCCTTTGCGTCATTAAAATCTTTGAATTAAGAGAGATTTATTTCAATTACAAATTAAAAAGTAAGAAAATTTAAACTTTAAAACTTTAGGAAAGAACTTAATTTTTATATACTTACTCCAATTTTAAAATGAAAAGAAAAATTAGTGATAGTACTTTTTAAGTTAATTAATGTACTTAAAATGATGTGGAAAACAACTTTTAGTTTAATTAGTACATCACAAAGTGGAAACTTAAAGAGTTTTGGATACAAAATAAACAGTAAATAAAAATTTTAATTTTAAAAATTTTAAATTATACTTTGAAAATCAATAATGCAACGTTTCTCATCGAAATATCTTTTTTTTCCCAAAAAAGGAAGAAAAAGGATATCCATGTACTTAACAAAATAAAAAATATCTCGAATAAAAAAAAATTCATTCATTACAAGCCTTTTCACCACATAAAACATCCATCAAAAGCATAAAAAATGACGTAATTCCCAAAATGGATATAATCTACAAATGATATACCTTAAGTCAAAAATTATTTTAAATACGAGGTAAAAGTCACGGTTTTGTATATTACCGGTGTGTTGCCTTGCGCGCGCGCGTGCTACTCATCGCCGTCACACACACAAGCCTTTTTCATCCCACCATTTTCTCTTTCTTTTCTGTACACACACATAACCATATTCTCGTAACGTTTCATCCCGTTTTCCGTGCGGCCCCCGTATATACACGCACGCGACAACCGAGCGAGAGAGACTCCTATAGCTAAAGAGGAGGTTTAATAAACGTTATTTCTCTTTTAGTCTCTTGTGCGACGCGTTCATGATAACTACGTTTACTTTTTTAGTTGAGATGTATACCATTGATATATCATAGAGTTTTGTGTTTATTTGAATTTTTAAGCGTTTTGATGAAACTTTGTGTTAAAAGAATCAAAAAGGAATGGAAGCGCTTTGATTTTTCATTGAAGAAAAATTATAGTGATTATAAGTGATGTATGGTGGATGTGAATATTATTTTGATTGATACTTGAAAAAATATAAGTGATTGTTTATGCAAAAATAGAAATTGAATTTTTGAAACTTTACGGAAAGGTGTTTTGTTGAATGCCGTAAGTTTGATTTTTTCATATTATATTTTTTATAAACTCATAAATTACTCGTGATTTTTTATCATATTTTTTTATTTATCTTTAAAATATTTATATTAAAGTCTCTTTAGGATAGAACTCATCTGAGAAATGATGTTGAGATAAAAGAAAACAAAATAACCACATTTTGCGTATCGTAAAAGGATATACCTATGGGATTTATAAGATCCTTTACTTCGAAAGTAAACTTTATTACAATTTACATATGTATTATAAAAAATAAAAAAGTAGAAAAATTTTGAATAAAAATTTCATCATCGCTGAAATATAAAAGCAAGCCGTATAACTCTTACGATTTGTTAAGTAGAATAAATCGGGCTCGGTAAGACGATTATTTAAGATACATTCGTACAAGTATACCGTTGAAAAAGATATGGAATTTTGTGCAATTTTCAACGAAATTCGTGCACGAGCTTTAATCAGTTTCGGCCTTTGAATTGATATTAAAGTATATACACACATGGAAAATTAATGTTTATTAACGTAAATTTAATGCTGACTTGCATAAAATAGAATTACATTTTACTGTAATTTTATTGTAATTTTACCGTATAAGGTTACATGAAATCCAATTAAAAAGTATACGAAGTTTGCTTCCAGTACACGTAAACGTATAATAAGCCTACATTTCTTAAATTATTTTTTTAATGTTATTTTTGCACGAAGAAAAACTTTGAGATGATTAACAGTTTAAAATTGCAGAAAATTTTTTATTGTTTGAATTCGTAATTATTCTATTAAATTACTCGATAATGGAGCCAAAGTCTACAACGCTATTATCACCAATAGAACATGAATTAGACTATCATTATCGGAGATTGATATCTCTTAATATCAAAACTGTTTAATACAACATAAAGCAAATTATAAAAAAAAAGAGATATATTGTTAGCTGAAACAACACTTAATAGTTTTTGTCAATTTCAAAGTCAATATATTTTACTTGAGAATATACTTAACAAATATTTGCTTTAGCGATGAAAGGATAAAGGCTTCTTAAAGCGGTTAAATGTCTAAATATATATCTTTGATAAACTTTTAACAAAATATATACTAAAGATTAACTTTTTATAAACTTATCCAACAAATTCATTATCCAAAAAACAAAAAACGAAAAAAATCAATAATGATAAAAAAAAGTTGCATAACTTTTTATTTTAAATAATTATAATCGAATATTTACGCCTTTATTTTGCGGCGCGCAAAGTAAATTTATTCAAGATTCAACTATTTTTGAAATTTGCGCAAACATTAGTTTCAATAAATCTGTTATTCAAATTAATATTAAGTTTATTATTCTTCTTAGTGCAGAGACTCATATTCACGGGCAATATTTTTCTATGTCAAAAAGTAACGGATTAGATCTTGAGTGGATCATCGTCTCTCCATCTGAAATCCAAACAAATTTTTTTTTTTCTCCGACTATGATGATAATGTAAAAAGTAAGAGAAATAAAATTTGAATTAATTTGAAATTATCTTAAAAATGTTTCTTTAAAGCTATTCTTTTGTACTCAAAATTTATGATGTTCACGTAATTCTTGCAATGGTTCGTGAATATTAGCGAAGGTCAATTTTGCCAAGTAACGTTAACAACACTCGATATGAATATCAAAGTTTCGTGTTTAGTTTTTATGAAATACACGTGAACATTACAAAATCCCGTATGATCTCAATACTTTCTCAATAAATTCAAAAGAATATTACTCACAGGGAAAAAGTTATTTAATTTTACAAAAAAAATTGTATAATAATAAATCAATTTAAACAATTTACTATCTAAATTTCAATCAGATTTACATTAATATTTATTTCTTATATTTACGGCCAATAAAAAATTCTCAAAATTTCGTAAAACCTACGTCAATGAAAAAAAATTTGTATTTTTACAAATTGCAGATATATTCGGATATCAAAATAACATTTGAACGCTGATTTTAAAAATTCATCAATATTGCAAACTATTACAAAATCCTTAAGACGATATAACGTCCGCATATATATCGTAATAATAACGACGGCGAATACCGAAAGCGAAAAGAAAGCGCGAGGCGAGTGTCATCGACGATATAATCGTTGCGAACGAATAAGAATAAACGATATTCACTTCGCAGCACGTGCGTCAACTTGAAGCCTCGAAGATTAAGAAAAAGTAAAGAAAAAGAAGAGGAGTAAAAAAGAATTGTGAAAGAAATAAAATAAAAAAAAACGAAGCAGTTTACACAAACGAATTATTGTTTCTTCTAACGTCAGAGACAGAAAATCTCTGAAGTGTCTTTAACGGCCTGATCGATATTGGATCGATTATTTATATAATCACAAACGTATAATAAAATAAAGGATTTTTGCGAATTATTATTTAATTTTGCCAAGTTTTTGGTGAGGCTTATCATTTGCATGTCTGCCCATAAATAGAAAATTTTGGCTTGGACTATAAGTCATCTGTGCAAACATTTAAAACGGAATTTATAGAATCTCCGCGTGTATTAATAAGAAAAAGACGACTAACTTTTTAACCTTTTTTTTATTTTTATTTTTATCACCGTTACTTTTATACACAGAATCTTACTATAAAATTTACTATATGAAATTTTGCATAGAAATTACAACGAAATTTTTTCTTTAGTTACTGCCATGACATCATAAAATTTACGGTGAAGTACTATAAAAATTATTGCCATAATGGTAAAAATTATTAGAAAAATCTTAAATTTCATGAATCCAACATTCATTAAAAATAAGTGTATATTAAATTTTTAAAAATTCTCTTCATGTATATTAATAAAATATAACAATACTACAAATAATGACTAATACAATCGTGTAGATGACATTGTAAGAAAAAAATTGAATGAGTTAACAAAAATAATTTCAATTTTATACTGTTGAGTTGGAAAAATATGAATTTTTTTCAAATTTAAGTAACATTTTTCTATGATAATAATTTGAAAAAAGTAAATTTGTGACATTGTAAAAAAGCAAATGATAAATTAGTTGCAAAATGAATTAATGACATTAATTATATTACAGAATTTTATATTAGGAGCCATGATGTTGGGCACAAATAATCTAACATAGATTGTAAGAAATTATAATTATAGAGGTAGTTAGTGGCTCAGTCAGTAGAGCGTTGGATTCATAATCTCGAGGATCTGAGTTCGAATCCCGCTATCAGCGGCGGATTTATACAAGCATCACTCTATGCATATGCTTTATTCACAAATACACTGAAAACCTTTGTCGCTAATTAGTATCTTAATTCTAGCATAAAATAACGACGTTAAATGAAACTACAGTAATAAATTGGCAGTTATAACTGCCATCGCATATAAATTTTTTGGAAAAATGACTGTTATTCATTTTAACCGAGGAACAAACTTTATTTTTTATATCATTTAATAAAATCAAAAATTTTCTCGATGTATATAAAAGTAGCAATTTTTACTGGACAAATAGTTATTTTGGTAATTTTTTTATAAGGTCCTTGCTTACTTACAACATTTTTATTTTTATTAGAATGATTATCTCTTAGTGATATATTTAATGATTATACATATCATTAACCATTAATTGCTTGATAAATGATTTTTTTTTCAAAATCAATAATGATTGATGATATTATTTCCTTCAGTAATACTACGTCACAGTATAATATTAGAAAGTTCAATAAATTATACATTCATTTAAATATCATTGAATATTTTGTATTTTCGGTAAAAGTCCAAATTTTGACTAATTTTTGCACGAAAATAATTTTATTTTAAAAACCACTTTAATTGTGTAATTAATTAGGCTATCATTTATTTTTCAATTATAAGTATTGTTATCATCTATGTACAACTTTTTCTTATTGAAATTATTATTGAAAATTTAATGCTTTCTACACTGAGAGAATATTGGTATAAATGCTGCACTTACTAGTACAGCAGAACTCTAAAACGCATGAATTGATTCGTCCTTTGATTTGGTGCTGCTGCTGTCCCGAAACAGTGCAGCATTCGTCTTAGTCTTGCGCTTATGATATACAAAAAGCGCCTACGATATCTGAAAAGCGCCTCTGGTGGACGAAAAGAGAAACTCAGCTGATGTATATTAGTCATTTTGGGACGGCTGGGCCCCCGAATCTTGTGGCGCTTCTGCACGAATCGATGATGCAGCGGCTGTACTTAGAGTTTCCAGCAGACGAGCCAATGTTCTCTCAGTGTAGAAATAAAATGTTTATTTAAATTAAAGATCAAATTTTAATTCTCTAAAATAATGAATTTGAAAATATTTTATTTTTTGACAGTAATCCCAGAAAATATAATTCATCCATTGAATCTGTATTGATATTTGTCGATCTTAATTTCAATATTATTTAGCAAAAAATGAAGTTCATACTTTATCATAATTATGGTTTAGATTCCTGATGAAAATTTTTATTTTCAAAATAATTTCAAAGTCAATGAGTATTATCAAGATCTTAAGAAAAGCATATAAAAAGCTTTCATAATTCATTTAATACGCTCAAACAACTGAGACTTCCCGCAAGGTCATTTAAGGCTTAGATGATTGATCCTCGTATTACAAAAGAAATATTGATTATATTACCTATATAATCTCTTCTTTATTAACTCTTCAGATACATTTTTTTTTCTCTTCTTCTAATACATCGATACTAAACTCATTGAATTTAATTATGATGTAATTTCGCTAATTAATCTGTTTCAATAAACTTTTCAATGGAGTCGTCGTACATAATTAAAGTGTAAAGTAACATGCTTTATAAATCTGATTATATTTATTTTCAAGCGTTTCTGATATTTGCACATTGCACATTTTTTCGCTAAAACAAAAAAAAAAGATAAATAGTTTCGGGTAATTGTGTATGACCAATTTTTTATTTGATATCATAAGCAGTACATCACTGACAGAACTCCAAACTTTAGATTATAACTTTCTTTTTTATCATTTTTTTTCCTCTACTTTTCAAACTTTCAGCGTAGTTTTCAACCTCAGAAATTTTAATTAAATTTATATGGTATGTTTGTCTTCTTTAATTGAAAAAAGTTAATTGCAATGCTATTGTGAAATATTAGATTTTTAAGCTTATTCTTTTATCAATTTTAAAAATATTATAAGCAAACAATTTGAAAAAATAAGATTTATTGATATTATTTAAAATTTTTTTACTTTTTTATACTAAAAATTAAAAAAAAATTTAAATTTTTGTAACATGTAGGCATGTAATTTAGAAATTTACAAAATTTTGACATCTATAGACAAATTGAAATTGAAATTTAACCATTTTTATATTATTTTTAAAATGATTTTGTTTCAGTTTGAATATCACGCCTCGAAAATTAATAACCAGTACCTGAAAATTACGATAGCATTAATAATGTAACCCAAGAACTTTGGTTTTCCCAAATCTATCATATTACATATGAAAAGAAGTTGAAAATCTTATTCGTTCTTAATTGTGCAAGCAAAGCGTAAAGTAGAACAGATGAGCGTATTTATTAGTTTTTTTTTTTCACATGCTTCGAGTATGACCATTCATATATGAAAACCACTATCGTTTTCACTCAGATAACTGTAGACGTTATACGCTATATGTATCTAATCACGCGGAAATCATAGTACGTTAACCGTGAAATACAATGATATATAAAGATTTTTGTTTATAACAACAATAATAATAAATAAAATAGTTTAGGAATTCCAAATGTAGATTTACTTGTTTTATTAGATTAAAAGATATTTTTTTTTTTTAAATATCTGCATTTCACGATAGACAAGAAATTTATTTTTTATAAATAATCTTTTGTATTTTACGCCTAATAAATTATTCTTATTTAAAATCTAAAAATTTTCATTTTTCGTAACATAAGCTAAAGTTTTTTTTTCTTTAACACATGGCTAGTTTTTCATTAAACTTCTTTTTCTAGCCTCATAGATGAATCTAAAAGATTAAAAATTTATCAAACCAGTAAACTATAAAAGTGTTGAAAAGGAAAGTTTTTATCTCTTACTTGAGCGGTTTTAAAGTTTCACTTTTTCGCCGATTAACAGGAAGAATGATAGCTTAGCTGTTAAAGAAAAAAGGTCATCTCTGAAGATTTTAGTTTAAAAGTTATTAAGTAAAAAAGAAACGTTAATAACAACCGATTTTATATACGCAATTTCAGTGTTCTAATTGTAAACGCGATATAATTAAAAACTATAAATAAGTAAATTAAAATCCTTTATTGTAAAAAATATCAGTGATACTAAAAATTAAAAATTTCTTGTACAATCCTCTATTTCAAAAGTTACAATTTGCAAAAAAAATCTTCAAAGGCAAATATTATCTAAGAACCCGAGAGCGCCTATGCGAGAAAATGAAAAGCCGGCTAGTTATAGAAGATAAATGAAAGCAAAGGATAAAAAAAAGAAAGAAAGTAACGGGACCAGCCGAAAAAATGCTCAAGCTAGATGAGAAGAAAATAAGAGGCAGAGGAAGAAAAAAAAATATAGCAAAAAAAAAATGTAGGTTGAAAGGGTCAAAGCGAGCCATAAATGCAGGTTCATATTCCGGCGGCAGAAAAAGATAATCCAAAATCCCTGACCGTTTAAATTCCTGGCGTCAGCTAAAAAAATAATATTGTACATATAGATTAGAGGAAGAAAAGTCAACTTGGAATAAAAAGGAGAAAAAAATCCAAATGTGCTCTCGCTTTTAGGGAAAAAAAAAAATCTTTATATTCTTACGTGATCGCATCGATTACACGTATATACACAATTTACCTTGCTGTCAAAAAAAAAAAGTGCTCACGTGGTCTTTCAAGGAGTTGATGGGTCTGGAAAAAATGCCGATAGCTTTATATTCCTATTTTCTTTTTTCGGTTGATGTTCATTTTTGTCTTGAGGAAAAAATGAGCGTGAAAATTAAGGAGCGAGAAGAAAGGTGATAAAAACAAATGAGAAAAAGTGCAGTGATGAATGGCTTTCGTACGTTTGGATATTATAATAAAAGATCCCATTTTTTGTTGCTTTTAATCTTTAGTACAAATGTTTTTGTTGCGAAATGAGTTTTAGCGAGGAAAAATAAGACGAAATAAGACAAAAGCTTATAAGCTTTTAATTAATGCAATTTCGATGAAATATAAAAAATTTCTATAAATATTCACTGATTTTTTAAGATTAACCATTGTATATGTTTTATGTGAAAATTCTAACAATCGCTCCTGTATATGGATTGTACTATATCAGCATGATTTACTCATATTTCGAGGAAGTTTATATACACATCACGTATAGATTGCTTAAGGACCTGGAAACAACTTTCGTCCATATATTGAAAAAGTATCTGTAATACATACATGATTATCGAAAAAAATATTAGCAACAGAGTTCGATATTATAATATCATACATTCGCTCAATTTATTTGTATTTCATTATTAATAATTTTTCTTTAAACAATCGCTTTTATACGTGTGTATATCATACGTATGCTTGTATAACTTGCATATAAATATACAAATAAAAAAAGTAAAAGCTTTAAAAAAAATTTAAGAGTTTTTATCAATGACCTAATTTTTTTTACAAATATATTAAGTTATTGCAATAAAACATAAATATCAGTTATTTCGTAACATCATAAAGTACATGATCAACTTTTTATCAATGCACGATTGTTCAATCATTCTTATTTCAGAATAATGTTCGATTAAGTATTCACCTAATATTTTTAATAATTTTTTTTCAAATTTATTACAACATCAACTTCGTATATTAATATATTAATCTCCAAATAAATATGAATATGCGTATTCATTAAACTTTCAAACGTGGTTATTATCTTCGAATTGAATTGATCATCAATATTTTTTACAGCTTTTTTTATGATACGTCTCGATTTATACGTTTGTATTATGATTCTGAGGATTATAACTTTAACTTATATATTACAATTTTTTATTACACATTATTATCCTTATCTGATGTTACATTTTTTATAACATGAACCTTAAAAATTTAAAAATTTAAACATTAACGGAATCGTATCTTTTTAAGTACAAAAAAATCAAAAAACAATCAAAACAATGCGCACGTTACAAGGTCCATATTGATCTAAACTTCGTTTCAAAAGACACTGAGCAACAACAAAAAAAAGGCATTTATACTACTACTTCCTGCATCAAAGTAAAGCATTAAAAAAAGCAGACTTAAAAACAACTAAACGATTTTAACGAACTCGCCGAGCGCATGAAACACATTTATCAGAATACGCTTGAACGTGGCATGACTTTGTAATAAGACGAGGGTTGGAATAATCATTGCGAGTAAAGGTAAACCGTCGGTCTATACGCAAAAAATTTCCGGTTGTACGAACGGTATAACTTACTTTGTTATTATGTATGTATACGTACGTATTTAGAACTAAATGCGGGGTGTTCATTAAGTCTTGCATGTAAGTTTTTTAATGGAAAAGTATAAGATTAAACGGCGAAGGTAAGCCTTATAAAAGTAGTTTTTCATAAAATTTCTATTACCGAAATAAAACAGATGATATTACGTTTGCGTTTCTAATAAAGTAGAAAAATTTATTAACTTCGGCATTTAACGTTGAATCTTCATCCAGTTCTGAATTACTACTGTCTTAATCTGTTGCTTCTTTGTTCGTTAATCCTTGGCGTCTTATAAGATACATTTAATTTCTAACCTTGGCTTACTGATTATGGGATTAAGGAAGCAATGAATAAACCTTTACAGTACAAGAAGCAGTGTAATATCCTAACCTTAAATCATCTTACCGTAAGGTTACGAGCCAAAGTTTGTGATTTAAGAGAAATAAATCTATACGAATAAATTGAATTTTTAGGTATTTACTAATCTTCCTGTATTAAATAATTTTTTTCATTAATGTAATATAATGTATACAACTACTGGTTTATTAACTTAAGAAAAACTTACATTTATTACAATAGAAGAATTATCAACAATAAAGGAGGTTTAACAATGAGAAATTGACGATAAAGTACATAGTTTTTTTTTTCGTCCCCTCCTTAGTCCACGTTGTCTACTCTGATTTTTTCTCTTATCTTTCTTAAGGTTGAAACGTAGTTTTTTCTTTATAAAATAAACTATTTATAAAACCCCAAAAATTATTTATAGAACTTAAAAAATTTCTGTATAAAAATAAAATTTACTTATTATTGACCACCTTATCTACCATTAGTCGTATCTAAAAATTTTAAAAATTATCTAACTACTAACACGTTATTAACCTTTAGAGGATTGGAAAGCCAATATATATTGTTTTTATAAATAACTGATATTGCATATACGATCAACTTATAACAATACGAGATATCATTTTATAAATTTTCTCAAAGGGATCACGAGTCTCAAATGCCGCTCCTCCAAAGATCAAAAGTAAGATATTACAAAAGAGAATAGTGTTATCCATTGCCTTCATTAATTCAACTTGAGTTTATGATTAAGCGGTATCAATTTTAATAGAATATGCTTTTTTTCTTTTTCATATACTTTAGTATGCATAAAGACATAAATCTATTATACTCTCATGAGAATTGACGTATTTTTTTTTATCATAACTCTAGCTTGAATAGAACACGTGGCCTATGGACGAGCCATTATGAGTAATCCCTAGTATGCCATTATTTAAACTTCCAATGCAACAATGTGAGAATCTCAAAATAACATTTTTCTCTGAATGTGTTTATCCCAGTCCTATCGAGTGAGCTTGTTAGAAAAAATAGAAATATTTTTTGCAATGCAATGATATATTTTGACGTGAAATAAATAAAATGATAGCAATAGAATTGCTAATGGTAATTAATACTCTACCAGAAAATTACAATAGCAACTACATAGCTGTACCTGCAGTTAATTCCCTGCAGACTAGTTCAGCTAAAGCCGTTGAATTAATTTTATTCAATAAGAAAAAATCGCCATCTTAAATTATTTAATATAATATAAAAAAAATATAAATTTATCAATTCAACAAAAAAAATTAATATCTATTAGAACAAAAAACGTCGACGATTAAAGAATAAATTATACTAGTCATTGATATTCACTGTTCAATGCTTCTATATATATCAAGAGTTTTTTGGCTGATAGTGAGATAGCAGATATAGTTTTCTTCTTGTGTTCATAAATTGATCGTTTTTGTAAATTACATTTAACAAATTATAACAGGCGTCTTTTATTAAATAATATTAAATCGACGATTCGTGACCGAATTAGTCGTTATCAATTGCATGCTTGGCAATAAAAGATTTTCCTTTTTTTGCTAATAATTATTTTGATATTTTTATTATAATTTGCAAATTAAGCACTACTTATCATTGATGATTCTATTAGCTTTACTATATTTCATCTTTAAAAATTTATATGATTGGAGAGAAGTGTATTTAGTCTTACTGATGAGCTATTCATAAAAATCTATAGGCATAAATACACAATATAATAATATGAGTTATTTAATTTTTTAACTACTATCGTAGTTCATTCATTGTACATGTGTAAATCTTGCAAGGGTGCAATTTCATGTTTGAACAAATACTTACCGAAACGTTTTCTAAATTAAGAATTGACACTAACTTATAAATCATTTCAAACGCTTTGTTTTAAATTTAAAAACTAGTACTTACAAATTTTTGAATTTCAAAATTCCAATAATTTGATATATTCCGAAAAATTCATCATAAAATTTTTTAAACATTCACTTAGCTTATTCTCTTTAGTCCATCTCTAATTGACTACGAATCCAGCCGTCATGCCGAACAAGGTTGCGGAAATTACATATACAAAAGCAACAAATTGGGGTCATACATGTGCTTAAAATGCTAAAAGGATATGCAATTATTCTGATACATCTTTAAGCAGCAAATTAAACAAACTCATATTATGTCATTTAATCCTATTGTTAATTTTTTAAATTTATGATTCACTTTATTTACTTAATTATGAAACTAGAATTCTTTTATTACTTTATCATCGTTTAAACTTGAGCTATATAATTTAAGAATCATCTCATATCTTTTTCAAAACTAAAAATTATTTTCTACCTCTGATATCAAAATAAATTATGTCACGCAGTGAAGTAAAAAAAATTTTTTCTACGTGATATATTAATCGATTTGCTAAAGCACCTGTTTCTTAACATTGCATTAACTTGTACTTACGTAGTATATGCACTGTAAATAACATAAAATAAGAAATTACATTCCATTTACGTGATAGAAAGTCCTCTACATCCAACGTATTTTTCTGCCCTATTACTTTAATCTACGACGCATGCAGTCGTTGCTATTTACTTGTAAAAAAAAAAAGTAAAAAAAGAGGGATGACGCTCAAGACTGAGGGCAAATTATATACACTCGATGCGACACGAGAATTTACGGTTAAAACGTGTTGTCGTGAAAGTAAAAGACGATACATCGATCGAAAAAGGCTTCATTGGTTAAACTTGCAACGGTGTAACCACAACTTTATGGTTGGTCAACTTTTTTATTTTTTTTTTTGAGGGAAGGAGAGGGGTGGAAGAAAAAGAGATGAAAGGAAGAGAAGATTCAATATTCTCTAATACGTTTGCAAAAGGTTGTTACTTGTAAACTTGATTTTTTATGTAACGTTGAAGGTTATTTGGAAAAGATTTGCATTTTTCAATTGATTAAAATAAAAGAACGTAAATAATGAAAATAAAATTTCATCTTATTAAAATAATCAGAAAAGAAAAAGGATTTAATATGAAAGGATGATATTGAGCAAGGTGTCAAAATGAAAAACTATTTCGATCGTAACGATTGCTCGTGATTTTAAAATATTCCTTTTCATTCAAATTCAAATGATGTTATCTTCGTGAATGAAAGTTTTTAGAAAAATACTATTTTGACTGAATGAAATATTATTCTGGATATTTGAAACATAACTCTGAATGTTTAAGTGTTTAAATAATGTTTAAATGCCAAAAATTAATTAATATGCTAAAAAATACAGAATTGACTACAGATAAATTATTAATTTTTGACATATGTTAAATTAAATTATGTGTAATTTGCACACCTATATCAAATAAATATTTAAATATTTAATATTTAAATATTTTTTATGACAAAATAAATATTTTGTTATTTTGTAACATGAACAATTTTGTTATTTTAATAAACAAAATGTTTTAAAGCCATTACAATGCAATGTTAAAATTCATTTTTTATTTACTGAAAACTTAAATTTTACTAAAGTTTACACAAAAAACAGGAAATTCTTTTTTAATTTGATTATGCGCTTCGCGATGCAATTAAAAAAAAACAATTGACACACAAACTCGTACAAAAGCTTTTTCCAAGCCTTTACTTAACAACAATATTTAATACCTTTTTTATTAAAATAAATTTTTTAAATTCATATTTTAATTAAAAAGTTAATAAAAACTAATCAAAAAATTTTTTAAATGAATAGTGTCCAGTACACTAACTACGTTTACGATCAAGTTATTTTTTTAAAATTTATTTAATGTCGCTGTATTTATGGTATCATTGAAATGCTAATTAGCGACGGAGGTAGTCAATGTGTTTGTGAACAAAGCACATGTAATATACAGAGGTGCTTGTATCAATCGGCTGCCCAGAGCGGGATTCGAACTCGAGAGCTCGAGATTATGAATCCGTTGCTCTACCGACTGAGCCACTGACAACCTTGCATGGAATTATTTTAATTCATTAATTAATTTGAATATTATTAATATTATTTTTAAAAAATATTAATTTAACCAAAAGAGTCCGAACAGTATAATCAAAATATTTTATATAAAAAACAGAACAGCTGATCAACCGATAAGAATAAGTTTTTGACTTATAAATAAAAAAAATGCATCCGTATCAATAAAAGCCAGTTTTGTCAGTAGTAAGTTTTGTTAATGGAAAAAAATTCTATGCGTATACATTCGCTGATAGTATCTACTGTACGGGTATTCTCAAATTTCCAATGCGGAAAAAGCCAAACTAAAATTCTTTCGAACGATGTAGACAGCATATATTAGCATATATCTATTTTCAAACTTTTACCTTTGAACGTGAAATAAAATAAATAAAAAATTCCATCTTCTCATCCAAAATCAGTCGAATATAAGATTCACCAACTTAATGAATTTGCTTTAACTGTAAAGTAACCGATCCCTCATCATAAATATATTTATCATTAACGTACACGCTTATTCGCACAATATAATTAAAAAAAAAAATTTGAAGAAATATATTTTATATTAAAATGTTAACTCGCCTGTTAAATGAAAAATATAACTCCGTTTCTACAGAAAACTCTGAAGATGTCATTGATCCATGTGCGATGCTATATTTAGATTTTTATTACTGTATGTCTGATTAAACTTTATTTTTATTAATAGTCTTGATTCTGCTCTTCCAAAAGTCAAATTAATTTTGGGCAATTTATGTAACTTGAAAAAAAAAAAATATTTTTGGCAAAAAATATTGCTTCAAACAATATTTATTAATTATGAGAAATTCTAAAGAAATTATTTATTTATTATTTTTACAAATTAATTAAAAAATATTACTTTTGCAACTAAATATTAATAATGTTTATATTTTACAAAACAATTTTAAAACTCAGCTGTAAATTAATCTCTATATTCAATAATAACTTTCTAATCTATATACTTATTTTTTTTTGTTACAGATTGACAAACACATAATCAGCATGAAAAATTGGCATTACGGGGCCATTCTTGGTCCAACAAACATGCGCAGAAGAAAATAAAAATAAACAAAAAGGTCCACTGATCAAACAAGCCACACCAGCTTCCTCGAACGAAGTTGGTTAAAAAAATTAAAAATTAAAAAAGCTATGCTTGGTACTTGGTCGCATTACAAATATGTCGGTCCAACCATTGACCGACGATTACAATATAAGCAATTTCGGCACATCGACGACAATCGGTCATCAGGGAGGAGGAGCCGAATTGAACGTGCCGTACGCGGTGTGCGAGATATTGGTGGCCGTGTGCGCCGTGCTCGGCAATGGTTTAGTCATAATCGTGTTCACGAAGGAAAGAAAATTACGACGGCGAACGAATTATTACATAATATCACTGGCGACGGCAGATTTACTCGTCGGCCTGTTCGCGATACCGTTCGCAATATTGGCGAGCATCGGTTTACCGACGAATTTACACGCCTGCTTATTTACCGTATCGGTTCTTGTTGTATTGTGTACCATTAGTATTTTTTGCCTGGTCGCCGTGTCGATAGATCGATATTGGGCTATCTTGCATCCTATGGGCTATTCCAGAACTGTGCGCACCAAGACTGCTATAGGTCAGTATGATATTTTATAATTATGCTTTTTATTTTTAGGATTTTAATAGATTTGTCTTAAGATCGCGAATAATTAAATAACTTAAAAAAGAAATTTTTTAACGTTTGCTGAAGAATTATGAAAAAATTCATTTTTATATGGAATTAGAAGAAATATTCATTGAATTTAACATTAATTAAATAAAATGCGTCATAACTTTGTTTATCAATTGAATATTTTCAATTACAACAATCACATTGCATATAAAAAACTTTAAAGTCACGTAAATTCATACATTCAAGTACAAACATTGATAAATTTCTATTTAAATTATTCTTTTATTTATTTTTTTTATCGACATAGATTATCTTTAAAAACTAATTTTCTATTGTCAAAGCTTCATTAACAGAAAAATAAGCTAAATATTTATTAACATTAGAGAGAAAATAAAGTTACTTTATAATGTTGAAGCACTCTTAACATAATAGGTAGTGCAAGTTTGTTCAATACTTGATAATCTACTGCTATTGATCAGTACTAAAAGATAAGGAGTTGTTATATTGTTTTAGACATAATATTAACTTTACAGTATACTTGCGCTAGCTTTTTAAGTGTCTTTTAACGTGTAAACGCGAAGATAAACTTTATGTTTTTTTTTTAATTTAATACAATCGAGAAATAATAAATTTTATATAAATTTAATCATGGAATTGTAATAAATACTTTTATATTAATTGTTACAGTTACTTATTAATTAATAATTAATTGTTAAAAAATTTGACGTGATAAAAATTTAATTAACATCTAGGGCCAATTTTTAAAAAAAAAGATGAGAATATTTTGATTTTATTAAAGAAAAAAACAAAGAATGAAATAGTTATAAAATGAAAATAAAAATTCTGAATTTCGATGAATAAATTGCGCTTTTGTTATAAATAAATATAAATAACACTATTAATAAATATTAAAAATAAAAGATCCGATATTGTATCTACGTTAAATTCGTACTCTGAATGAATACTTCAAAAATATATTCAATCAAGTGAAACAGCAATTATTTCATGCGTCGTTTTATTCATCTGTAAAATAATTGTACCAATCACGGTGAGCTAGTTTGATTCATCCGAATGTACATGCTTCAAATATATACGATTTATGCTTGATTGATATCTTTAGAAAATATTTACAGCATGTTAAATATTCTTTTTATTTTAATTCTATGTTTTAATACATTTTTATTTTCATATCAATGTTATTAATCCAAAATATCGACTATCAAAATTGGTCAAATTGTAAAGAATGAAAAAGTGATTTTTAGTTGTTATAAATGATTTTCCGGATATTTTTTCTATGTTCTATTTTGTACTATAATATCATTTATTTTATCTATAAAAAAAATGTTCACTGACAAAAATTTAACCAAACCCATAAATATATCGTTTTAAATTTCATAAGTCTTGAAATAATGTTATTATGGCTTCGTAAGATTTGAATTAAACGTTTCTAATATTTAAATTTTAAATCATAAGGTAAGAAAGCCAGTTGCTGCATACTTTACCTCAGTTCATTTTATTATCGTGCAAAATTAATAGAAACTTTACAATTGAATTAAAAGTTCAAATTGGCATATAATTATATTAAGGCTTACATTACGAGTACTTTCTTTACATGATTGCGTTTAAATTCTTTTAAAAATTATTTAAACTCTCTTTTATACTTCAAAGCTCTTTAATTGTCTATGTGACTTTCATTTTTTATTTTTAAAATTTTAATATTTTTTAGCATAAAAAAAGATATGTAGTCATTGGAATTACGGATACCTTATTTATATTGACCACAAATTTGTAAATTACGTTTCTTTCTCTAGTTTTAATTAACAAGTTTGTTAATTACACAAGCGTGCTTGCATAATTTATACACTGTAGAAGCTTTAATCGATACGTTAAATTTTGCGTCATTCGATAAAATGTTCATTTTTTCGCAATGTATTACATTGTTCAATATCGATATTTCTTTTTTTTTAATTTTACATAAAAATCGTATATTTTTCTGTATACCATTATTTACAAAGTTTTAGAAATTTCAGTTAGATAACATTTAATAATAGTGACATAATCAATGTAACCATTCATCATCACTCATTTATTTTAATTACCGAACCAACCTCTGACTAATCAAAACATCATAAAACACAATAAAAAATCTTGTAAACAATTATTTACAACCAATTTAACAAAAATTTTCTCAAATTTTTCTCTATTTCTCTTGCACAAATATCCTCGAAGCCATAAATCGTAGCGTGATTTATCATGTAAGTGTATTCACAACGAGCGTTAAAATTATCCGTAGCATAATGGTATCCTAACACCTGAAATTTATTGCGTAATAACGCGCAGAAAAATAAAGATGAAAGGCAGAAGCGTGACTGGCGTACGCTAGATTTCTTCTGTATACTTTTTATAGATACTTTTAATAATGTTGTTACTTTTTATGTTTGTAAATCGATTCTTTGACATGTGCAATAACACGTGATGATTTATTAAAATAATAGTTAATTTTTTAAACAAAATAAAAGCGTAGATTCATTAATATACATTTTACCGTGCGTTAATTAATTTTTAGACAAGCTTTTGATTGATTTTAATTAAAAAATAAAGCTTCAAAAGCTCTGATGGAATAAGAGCGCTTATTTGAACGTTTAATTTGTTTGTAGCGCTTTAAAGATAATGAAAATTTTCAGATATTGAAAATTGTTGTGGAGGTCATATCAAAGTTTCAAGTGCGAATCGAGAAAAGTTCCAAAGTATTTGATTGATTGTATGATTGATACTACGATTGATAATACGTAAAAAGAAAATTTTTAATTATAGTTTTTTAAAAATTTTTAATCTTCGCACATATGTTATTTTTTTCAAACTAAAAATAGTCCGTTTGTTAAATATTTTGATCGATCATCCATTTAAAATATGGAATTCAATTAAACTAACAGAAGGAAATCTTATAATTTCCGGGTCTGAAATATTGATAAAACTATAAAGACATTTTAAAATGAGAAATGAGGTCCACGTCATTTCAATGACATTAACGATTGCCATCGAAGCGACAGTTAATTTAATCAAGCTTTCAAAATTCACAGAACCAATACAGTTTAGTTTATTACAAAGTATCGACGAATCTTAATTAATATTACATCAGTATTCAACAAATACTTCATTCATCACATAAATGTAACTATATAATATTAATTTAAAAAAAAAAATTGCACGATCATTAAACTAACAAGAAAAGTCGGCATGAAGATGAATGTGAATTTAAAAAAATAACGTAAAATTAAAAAAAAAGGAAAGTGTTTGCGCTTAGGTAGGTACTAGTTTAAGTTTATAAGTACAGCCAGCTGAAATATCGATTTCCATCTATTCAATTTCCCAGCGGGATATACGTTAGATTCGAATTTCGTTCGTAGTAAACTTCTTGTCAAGCGGCACTTGTGACATATGGTCTTATCGCTTGTCTTATTAACATAATTTCCCATGCAATTTCAAATTCCATAATTCCATCTAAATATCATATATGTAGATCCGAGTTTCACCAGTTGTGTCATCTTTCCAAAACTTGATGATTATATAAATTTCGTGTAACGCAAGATTTTTTATTTTTTTTCTTCTATTGGATCATCTAATTTATGATATTTTTTCTGCTTTTGGACGAATAATGAAGTGATTTATAATCGTTATAAATTTTTGGACTGTTTTTTCACATCTAATTATTAAAAAATTTTTATTATATTCTTAATGAGGATTAAATTTTTTATTCAATTCAAGCGTGACTCTTTCCATTCAACAAGTTGAATTAATTTTTATTTTTCAAAGAAAAGCTTTTCACTTGATTTATGATTTCTTAAATTATAATTGCTAGAAATATGTATTAGTTTTACTATCCATAAATTTAAAAGTGTTTATTTGAACAATTCAAACGCATAAAAACGTTTTAATAAATAATATCTATGATTAAGTTTTAAAAAGACATTTTTATATAATACACTAAATGTACAATAAATATAGATTACGTCACCGTCTTAATACTATTGTGATGATTTATTGTTCTTTTTCCCAACAATAAAAGCAATAAAATTCACAACTTTTTTTTCTCTATAACTTTATTATCCCACAATTAAAACCGTTCTCAATAGAATCAATCAAACTTATACTCTAAGCAGTCCAGCAATCAATGAAACATCTATTAAAATCAACATTCACAAAAAAAAGAAGTAAATAAAAATAAACAAAAACAATCTCATAAATCATCCCCAACAAAAAAAAAGAAAGAAGGAGAAAAGAAAAAGAAAAGTAACACAGCTATTCGCAGGTCATCAAGTCCAATAGCTCAACCTAGTCGCTATGTAATTAAGGTAATTCAATGCATTCCGTATATTGCAAGTTTGCGTGGTCATCTTTTTCTTTCTCTTTCTCTTTTTTTTTATTCTCTCTTCCTTTTTACTTTACAACTAGATTTTAATTACGAGCACGCATGAGGAGGACGTCTCTCGTTTAGAAGGTAGGATAAAAAGGAAAAGTCGAAATAAAAAAAGAGGATGAAAATAAAAAATAAAATAGAAAAAAACGTCACGTTAACGACTAATCGATATTAAGATAGCTGTATACCTCCCACATATATACGATCAGATATAGACTCGTTGTGTACTTCATTTTCTATTGCGTTTCGAGTTTATGCACGATGCTATTTTATTTTTCTTATCTGGATGTCTGCTGAGTTTTCAGTAGATGTATTGATAAATCAAATAATTAATTTCTGATGGATTTAAAAAAAAAAGACGTTAAAGTTTATTAAAATCAATCTGACCGATTTCATTCATCATATTTTTAAATATTTTAGAGTTTTACATTAATCGTTATTTTATAATATTTAATATAAAATAATCAAACATTTTAATATTAATTTCTTAATTTTCATCAAAACACATTACTAATGTAAAATATAGTATGAAAATACAAAAGCAAAAAAATTTTTTTTTAATTTTGAATTAACGCCAGTATATATCTTTGTACTTTAAAGTCGTATTAGAGCGGATGTTAATGAAGATTAAAGAGTGGGCTTGTTATAAAAGGTCGTTTTGTGTAAGTATAGAAAGTGAGGAGAAAGATGTAGAAGAGAAAAAGTTAATGTCAGATAAAAAGGGAACAAGTGCAGAAGAATTAAGTGGTATTACCTATTATACCTTATAAGAGGCGTAATATGTAAATTTCTATTTAGATTTTTTTTAGTCTTAATTATTTGATAATTGAATGCGTAATTTATTAGAAATTACTGTTTAATTGGTGGAATAATTCGATTAAACGCGGTAATTTTTAGTTTGTCATTATAGAATTAAGAAAATGACATAGTCATGAATATTTAAAAAAACTGTCTAAGATAAAATCAAGTACAAATTAAAAATGACGAATTCATTCAAAGTAATAAACATTAGCTACAAAGTTCAAGGTGACTATGTCCAAGCTCAACATGCTATATTCTCATAATAATCAACAAAACATTATAAATTTAATAAACTACCAGCTGAACGTTAAATTCCGCTAAACACCACAAATAATTAGATCGCGTATTTTCAAGCTTCTCAAAAAAAAGAATTAGCCTTTGTTCTAATTCCATACGCTTGTGCTCGATTCATTTTAAAAAGGATATCGATTCCAATCGTATTGTTTACTTAGACGTGGGATAATACAACTGCGGAAAACAATGCAATTAAATAATTTCAATTGTTAAACTCAACAAACAAGAAAATTTTGAATTACTTTTCTATTTAAATTTACGTTTAATTAAAAAAAAAAATTTTCTTTGGAAAATCGATAATTTTATTCTTATTAAATGTTTTGAGGATATTTATGATAAAAATAATAAATAATGAATAAAATTAAGCATGTAAAATTCCATATTATTAATATTCATCCAAAGTTAAAATTAATTTCGAATAATATAAACTCCACTTATTACGCCTATCCTTATCCTACGTAACATCCGAAAATAATTAAAAAAAAAAGATATTTGATTGTCCTTGAACGCATATAGAAAATAAAGGGGGTGTTTTTTCCGCATCAGTAAATAAGTCTTTGAATAAAAGGAAAAAGTAAAGTAAAGTCTCACGTGCATTTGACTTGACGCGCCCCATTCTTTAACACACTTCAGCGATCTTCATTATTTGCGAATTAAACTTGACGATTATTTTCTTTATTAAGAAATTATACCTTTCTTCCTGTTGTATTGAATTCAATTAAATTAAAGAGGATAAGAGAAAAAAATATTTGGAAAATGGTTCATTTTTTCAATTAATATTTAATTATATATATTTTTTTATTGATCAGTAAAATTTTATTCTTGCAAAATAATAATTATTATACAATAAGAAGAAGAGAAATGGGGAACATTGAAAAGCTTTTTTTTAATTTTATTTAACGTCGTTGTATTAATGCTATCATTGTGATGTTAATTAACGACGGAGATCATCAGTGTGTTTTTGAACAAAGCACATGTAACGTACAGTGGTGCTTGCTTGTATAAATTAGCCGAGAGCGGGACTCGAACTCGAGACCTCGAGATTACGAATCCATCGCTCTACCGAATGAGCCACTGACGACTTGCAACTTCGTTAAGAATTTCCTTTTTATTAATGGAACTTAATAATTATATAGTATTGTTATCTTTTCACTCAGTACAAATTCTTTTAAAATCATTAAATTTTGCAATGTAACATTAAAAAATACAAGCTTTAAAAAATGGTTTACAAGAAATAATTTTTCGTGAAATAATACCCGACATACAAGTAGTTACAGACGAGTTGAACAGACAATCAGTTTAATTCATACCTAACTGTTTATGTTTGATTATACGACATGAGTCATTTGAATTACTCGATTCACGTTTTTATTTGAAAAATAAAAAAAATAAGTTTACAAGGAAACACAAGATAATAACTTGCAACATAATATAACAACCTAAAAACAATTATTCACACGAAATAAAAAACAAAAGATGTCATTAATAAAAAAGTAAAAAAAGTAAAAAAAAAGTATAAAATTTTTTTCAAATTTATTTTTCTAGGTATCATATGTGTTTGTTGGGTAGCTGGGACGTTAGTTGGCTTTTTACCACTCCTAGGCTGGAATGCCGGCCACAAATCCGATGAGAAATGTATATTCACCGAAGTCATGGATTATGATTATCTTGTCTTCCTTTATTTCGCTACCATTATATTTCCAGCGCTGCTCATCGCTGCATTTTATGCACACATTTATCGGGTCGTTGTTAAACAGGTTTGTATTTTGTTCCTCTTTTACTTCATCTCGCAAAAATATAAACAAAAAAAAATATTGTTTAATTTATGATGTTTATGTGTACGGTTATTTTAAAACGTTATTTTAAATGAATGGCGGGAGTTTTATAGAAATTTTAATTAATATGACGCTATTGGAAATTTAATACTCAATAAAAATGTTTTTATATAAATTTTATTTATTTCATCTCTTCGTAAATTAATTTTGGATTCAACAAATTTTTATTTTTCTGCGATGTTCAAGCACATTAATTGCAAATATTTGTTGTCTTTTAGAATTCAATAAAAAAAGGCTTAAAAAAGTAAAAACTTCGTCGCGAAATAATTAGTTTTAAAAAAGTTCTGAAAAATATATAATCTGCCTTTAAAATCGATGAATTAATCAAGCGGAAAATTGATTAAAAACTTACTTCAAAACTTTTTTCTCTCTTTTATTTTTCATTTTATCTGTAATCTTATATCCTAGTTGCTATAGATACGGCTTACTAAGTAAATTCACAATTCAAGTGTACACAAATATCGTGACGCTTGTTGTCTCTTTCGATGCAATTTTATTTTTATAACCAAAGTGTCGACATTTTATTTACTTCCGTTTTTTATTGTGCTCTGTTAATTTTCGTTTCTTTGCTTTCAGTTTATTTTGAAATTTAATTTCTCGAGACAAATTATCGCGAAGCCTTGAATAGCATTTTTTTCATTATCTAATAATATTTGATTTTAATATTTCAAAATATACTTGCTTTTAAAACTATTTTCAATATTTGTGTTTAATAAAAAGAAACCCTGCGTTTTTATGTAACTATATGGCTTTGAATTCAATTTTTTTATCAAACAAAGTTTTCATATGATGTATTTTTTATTATTGTAAATTTTTGACTTTTCCATGCTGTAATATCTATTACTTGGTATATAAACAACTGCGACGCAGTCATATAAAAGACGAACTTTAAGTAAATATTAATTGTTTAAATTGTTAATTGAGTTTAAAATTAATTGAAATTGTAATATTTTTCATTCATAGAGAATTGTTTTATCAAGTTAATCGAAAAGAGGAATATCTTTTGTATTTATTTTGTTTTGAAATAATATCTTGATATCAAAAAATCAATGAAGCTTTACAATTGTAAAAAAAGCATTTCCTATTCTTGTTCTAAAAAAAGCAAACCTACACAAAACCTCTTAACAAAAAACAAAATATGTATCCACCGTAAAGGTCAGCCCAAAAAAGAGAATTATGTAACATCAACAAATAGTAAACTAAAAGTCACCTATAAATGAAAAAACAGAACATTAACAAGACCTTGATCTGATTAAGTTACCATGAAAATCCTAGTTGAAATAATAACTCTTGCTCTTTGGTTTTCACAGCTGCAGCAAATCGTGACGATGAATCCGGGCAAGCGCAAAGAAAATGAGACCCACGGCACGATGCTGAGATTATTGGGCGCTCAGCAGAAGCGCGAGGTCAAGGCGACCCAAAATTTATCAAGAATCGTTATATTCTTTATAATTTGTTGGTTCCCGTTGTACACGATCAATTGCATCATGGCATTTTGTCCGCAGTGTGAAGTCAGCGAATTTATCTTAAATTTTTGCATCATACTGTCGCATCTTAATTCAGCTGGTAACCCGCTGCTTTACGCGTATCATTTGAAGGATTTCAGAGCGGCGCTGAAAAATTTCATTCATAGAATTTTGTTTCACGGCAGAGGCGACGGCAAAGATGCTAATGCTGGACCTGCTGGTTTAATTAGTGTTATACAAGAACCTAGAGGTTTGTATATAAATTGCAGATATTAAATGTACTTCTAGACACTAATTTATATAAGAAATTATACAGGGGGAAAGAAATAAGTTTTATGAATTAGAATTTGATAAGTCGTTAATAATTTTTTTTTATTTTACTTTGATTTGATTTATATTTACATTAGTAAAGTACTTAAATCATTAATATTTAATTTATTCAAAACAAATTAAATTTATATCGTTTATTTGTATAAAAAAATGGCATTAATAAATTTAAATAAACGATGCGTAATTTTAAAAATTAATATTATGTAGGATTTAAATTAATATTATTTAATTTAAAAATTTTAATTATTATTATTTTTTTAAGTTAAATTTATAAAATTTTTTCACTCATATATTTCATACAATAAAATATGCACACAAAACGTATTTTTTACTGTAAAAAGTCAGTTATATTTAAAACAAAAATTTATTTCAAAATACAAAAGTTCAAAATAAAATTCTAAAAAAAAATTAATAGCAAAGTACTCATGTTGTTGACATTGCTTTATTAAACCTCTGTTATACAAACTTTAACTATGCACACAATATTCACACTAAAAGTGAAAGAAAAATTTTTCTTTGAAATATTCTAATAAAAATTTCAAAAAAATGTTTCTTATTAGAATCTAATGAATAATTTATGTTGAAACCAATGTTGTCCACTTATGATTGATGAAAAAATTTTCATTTTTCATGCTTTTTACACACGATATTAATGTACGACAAAAATAATGTAATACGTTTAATAAAAAAAATTAGACACGCGAGGGGATACGTTTCAAGCGTCACGTAGTATTAAAATAATAGCCATAACTATTATTAAATTCACGTTTTCTTTTGTTTTTTTGCGCTTTCGAATGAAACCTCATCATAATAATATTCCGAGTACAGTGTAAACTATTGATTTAAATGTGTATTATACGTTTTATACACGAACATTTTTGCTTTTAATGTACTTTTAAATTAAACATGTGATTCCTTGAAATAGAAAAAAATAGATTGTGTAGATTAAAGAAATTTTTTGCAAACAAAAAATTATAACAAATAATTACAACCTAAGATCTTTTTTTTTTTAATTTTATTTAACGTCGCTGTATTTATGCTATCGTTGCGATGCTAATTAGCGACGGAGGTCGTTAGTGTCTTTGTGAAAAAAGCACATGAAACGTACAGTGGTGCTTGTAGCAATCAGCTGCCGAGAGCTGGATTCGAACTCGGAGCCTCGAGATTATGAATCCATCGCTCTACCGACTGAGCCACTAACGATCTCTTGAAAGCTTATTTTAAAACACTTTAATTAAAATTTTCATCAACATAATTAAAATTATTATCAGCACGAAAATCTTCATTATTCAGCCTAACATTAAAATTTTCTAAATATTAAATAAATCAATTTTTTTCATAAGGTTAAAAAAAATGATATATCTTGATTCCATTCTCAGGTTCAATGATGGGATCGCAAAGAGGATTAGGGTCAAGGAATCACGTTGCTGGCTCGCAGCAACAATTATTGCAAGGCGGCGGTAGTAGGCATACAAGTTTAATGAGACAGGTGCACGAATCGCGTATGAGAGAAATGCAAATGTCATCAACAGGATCAATGAAAAGTACTATACAGTAAGTTTTAATACAATTTTTTTTTTCATTACATGAAAAATTTTCTGCGTTTTTTCATTTTTCGAAAATATAATTAGTATAGAATAAATTATGAAAAAAAAGTTTATTAGATAAAGTTAATTTTTTTAAAATTATGACACATATTCTTTTTGATTTTTTAGAAGCAATTTTTTGTGTTAATAATAATACTAATTACATGAGAAAATATGATTCAGTACATGATTAACTCATAACTTTTTATGTGACAATTTCTCGAATTTTTTAATCGTTTTTAAAATTTTTTAGAATAACTTTATGCTATGTTTTTTTTAGATAAATTAAAAGAACAAAAAAAGATATTTAAAAAAATTTTCAAATGTAGGATTTAAACATTTCAAAAACTGTAATTTTAGTATTTTATACATAATTTAATCAAATGCAAAAGTAAAAAAAATAACGTGCAAATTATTCTATGGCAATCTTTATTTAAACTCTATAAACAATTATACCATTTATTTAACTTGATTGGATCTAACGTTTTCCAATTATCTCGTGTATTTATAACAACTTCTTTTTCTCTAATTTCATGAGCATTGTTTACATTTAATTTGTTTTTTTTTTATTCCTTGAATAATGACGTACTTTAATTACATAGGTTACCTGATATTATCAAGAATTGTGTATCCTGTGGGAATTTTATTTTAAAAAGAGTAAATTAATGCAAGAAAAGAAAAAAATTTAAACGAGAAAATGATTGTTTATAAAACGTATTTGTGCAAACATATAATTTATATCTTATTTTAATCTTATAAGAGTTAATAATTTATTTTCATTCTATTAATAAAATGTGGAATATAATATAAATAATAATTAATTATTGAACTATAAAATATAAAAAAAAATTTTCCAGAAATAGAAAAAACTTTAGAGGAGGAAAATTAATTAATTTTTTTTTGTATTTAACGTCGCTGTATTTATACTATCATTGTAATGTTAATTAGCGACGGAGTTCGACAGTGTGTTTATGAACAAAGCACATGTAACATACAGAGGTACTTGTATCAATCGGCCGAGAGCCGGATTCGAACTCGGATCCCCGAGATTACGAATCCATCACTCTACCAAATGAGCCACTGAGACCTCATAATTTATAATTTACATTTTACACGTATGTAATTCATTTTAGCGCAGTTATGAAATTTAAGATTTTCTTATAAAAAAAATAAATAAAAATTTATCAAAATATAAAGAGAATAAAATAAATTTAAAAAAATTTTTGTATAAGATTTTTACTTGATATATCTAACAAAAGTATCACTTTTCCAGCGTGCAAACTTTGTTAAATTAAAAAAAAAAATAGCATGACAAATTTTCACACATCGTTTCAGATTACAAGCACTGATATTTATTATCGTTTTCACGCAGTTATTTTTATATAAAGATTAAAGAAACACGATTATTTTTTCTTTTCCAAAACGTTTTCAAGTAAAAATAGATGATTTAAAAAAAAAAAATTTATTTCTTCCGCAGCTGTAAAGTTGAGAAAAATGTTATATAATCTATATACATTGAAGTGGTGATAGCGGAACTAGGTCAGGCACACATTTAAGTTTTTCTTTGCTGCTTTTTGATAACTTAGTCAATCTTTATGATTCAAATTTTAAAAAATATGACCCGTTGTTGGTGTGAAAGGTTGACCTTTAACTTTTTTTTAAATTATTTAAAAAGTAAAAAGTGGTTACCAAAAATTCTTTTTAATATTTTTCACAATTTTTTTTGGTGATAGTATGACGTGTAACAACCAACCATTTTAAAAGTACTTCTTTTTGTAAAAAATTTTTATATTCATCTATGCTACAGTAATTCACCTCATTTATTATTTTATATTTAGGGTGAAGCAAATTCAAATTATAATAAAAAAAGTAAGAAAAAATAAATTTTCTTAAAACAAAAATAAAATTGAAATGATGAACAGAAAAGTTTTTAATTACATATTACAATTAATGCAAAATATAATCGATTTCTATACATTTTCATCAATCAAATTATGAAAAATAAAATTTACATTAAATAAATATAATACCTAAGAATTCTAATATGATTTCAGCAAAAACAAATCGGATAATCAGCACATGAACAACAACAATAACAACAAAAGACCCTCAACATCGATGTCTCCAGTATCAATATTAGGTTGTAAAAATCGTCGCGATGCAGCAAGTAGTAGTAGTAGCGTAAGTCCAACCGATTCAGTATGCGGCAGTACAAGCCGGCCGGATTATTGTGTACCAAATACAATAACAACAGCAACGGTGAATACATCGACAACCGAATTGAGAATTAATGATTACGATGAAGTTTTGAAGTACGTCGATTGTGATGGTGATAATAACGATGATGACGATGATAATGAAAAAATTAATATTACAATGACACAGACTGAATCCAAGCTTGTTATTGAAGCTGATGTTAATCGTAGCGCATCGTCTAGAGAAAAATTAACTTTAGAGCATGATGATGATGATGTTGATGATGGTGATGATAAAATAACGTGCAAAGAATAAGAATTAAAAAAAAACAAATTTTTTTTTTTTGTAGATTAATGAACTCTTACAAAGAGCTGAATTTTTATTCATTGCGTGTATCCATCGTTGAATTAATGTGAAACATTAAAGGAACGTTTTAGAAAAAGGTTGTCAAGAACTTTAAAATTATTTTAATTGACATTAATGAATGAGTAACCTTTTTTTTTCTTTTTTACGTTTTACAATTTTTTTTTTTGTATATTTTAAATTAGATACGAAAAAAGATTATTAAAAATAATAATTATTTCACAATATCTATAAATAATTTGAAATAAATGATTATTGTAAATTTGTATAAAAATATCTTAAACGTTTCTTTAACGTTTATTTAGTGTTCGATAATGTATGGCTAAAAGCGGATGTACCAAGTTGTTTATAATCTTTGTGTATTATACTGAACCGAATGATAAAATTGATAAGTCCTTTTTTTATGTAGTGTGTTAAGTTTTTTTTGTAATGTGTTGTAATTTTTATTCATGAACTTTCAAAAGATGAAGTTTTTCTTTGCAGAATGTAAGATGAGAATATTATTTGAAAAAATGTCACAACTTTATTTTTTACTTGGTATTTGAAAAATGAGTGTGAAATATTTTACTATTGATTTTTCTTTACGTCTGCATAAATCATATCCATGACAAAAATAAAAATTAAATATATTTTTAAAGAGAAATAGAAACTATAGATCTAATTAGGAAAATAAAATATATAGAAAAAATTGCTTCAAAGAGTACCTGGATGTACTTTTAGAATTATTTTACTACCACAAGCATGAGATACGTAATTTTTTTATACGTAATTTATGGCAGTCCAAAACAGAAATACAAAGCTCGTTGTATATAAATTAAACAAGATATAAAGTATAAAGTTATAATACTTGATTTTTTAAGTTGAAAAAATATTAGAATTTAAACAACAGAATAAATTGGGATAACATGATTAATATATATAATAAATGATATAATAAATTCAGTACAAAAATAGAAAAATTATGTAACTTACAATTGTCACAAATTATAATTACAAATGAAAATTGACAGACAACGTATGAAATGTAAATGTTAGAAAACATTTTAAATAAATTTTTTATTAAAAATTTAGCGTGACTGGTATTCAGATTTATTATTCGTAGAATATTTAGTTAAAAAAAGTTGAAATTCCAGTTTTCTTTTTTTAAATTTTATATTATAATTTTTATACACGAATAGGAAGATATTTTTACTGATTGTAATATATTGTTGTAAGAATATTTTGTCTCTTGTAGTAACTACGAATCAATAAAATATAATTTTGCTTTAAGATTTAGTTCAGGTGCAATATAAGTCTGAGAACTGCCAAAGATAAATACGTGTTTATCTGTTTTTCTTCTATTTTAAAGATAATAACTTGACTTTAATACTCAATAGTTTTTCCTTGTCTTTTAATAATTTGAAAGTTAAATGATTAAAATTGAACTTTTTAATCATACGTGCGATTATTTATTGTGACATCTAGTTTAAAATGATAATTTTAAGACACATTTCCTATGTTCAATTGTAAATACGTGTAAGAGTTTGCTGTCATTTAAAGTAATTATCAAATGTATGTAATTTTAAGATAATTAAAACAATAATGATTCAATGTTTAAATTTAAGGCTTTAATTCTTTGAAATACCTTCTCTCGCGTTTATCTTGCGATCCAATTAAAGTTTTGATAAAAGTTTAATGGGTTTTATGTTAATCGATTTTATCTTCCTTGTTACCGACACAGTTGCTTGGTTGCTTTTATCAGCAAATGTTAATTTGACAAAAATAGTTTATATTTTTACTAATGCAAAATAATTAATGTTTATTCGTTTAAATTAATTAAGATGTTTTTTTACGGATTCTGAAATCAACATAGCATGCATAAAAAAATTTATGAAATTATAATAAAAAATATATTTATGATAATTATTAAATTAGAAATTGATATTTATAAATTTATATTTATTTTTATTATTTACATATGAATTTAAAATAATCTTTGATTAACTTCAACGTGATAATACTTTCTTAGGCCGCGATCACATGGTGCAGAATAGACACGCAGAATAGAACTTACGTAATAGAAATAGCCAATCAGAGCTATTCTGCAACTTTCTAACTTTCTTCTCATTGGTTATTTCTATTACGCAAGCTCTATTCTGCATGTCTATTCTGCACCATGTGATCGCGGCCTTAGCTTAATAATTTATGCATAGTTATTCCGTTTTTATCTTAACCTTAATTTCGTAATAAACATAAAAATAAATAATCTATTAATTCGTTAGAGTTTCATTGCTAGATTATGATTTGAAGAATGAAATGTTGCTTTAAATCGGTTACAATTTGAATCGTGTGCATTCGTATGTGCTAATATGACGTCACTACATCTTCGAAACGTATTTTGGAAAATATAAAATACTCAATTTCATCAATTTCAGTTTTTAAAAATTATAAAAATAATTGAAATTAATATAATGAGTTTACTTAATGGTATATAAGATGGAATACAATATAACAAAATTGAATGTTTGCTAATTAATTCAACAGAATGATAATTTTTCTTTTCAAATTAAACAAAAATGTTAATTGAAAATATCATTGGAACATAATTAAGAAAAAAGATTTGGTATATTTTAAAGAAAAAGAATATTTTTAATATTAAAATAATTTAATTTTAATTTTACATATGATAGACATTAACACTGCTGACATGCTGATATAATGTCCACGTTACAATTTAAAAATACAATCCGCTTTTGATCGTTGTACGTTTCATCGTTTTGTTCTTTAAAACCATGCAAATTTTTTTTAGAAACAAATCTTTCTGCTATTTATCGTAATAGTAAATTATCAAACAAGTGAATGAACTGCAACAACAATAATCCAATCGTTCTTATTATTTAAAAAAAATTTATCGTTTCGCAGAATCGTAACTCTGTTATTCATACATAGATGCAAGTAAAGAAAAAAATCGATGAAACATTCGTCGATAAAGCAACCTCGTTTAAGACAATATCCCAGGTCAGCTTGAGACAGTAAAACTCTCTTATCATTCACGACAATATTACAAATAAGTTTCTTTTTTTTCTTATTTCTTTTCTGTACAATCGCATTACAATTACATTCATGTCGAGTGGGCAGCAACAGTGCTCTCATTTTCGGAAAATCATTAGAAAATTTATTCGCAAAGTTTACAAAAAATCTTAATTATAATGAAATTATAGTTACTTCCTTCAATTTGCGACGTCGCTTCATTTTTTTTATTTTTGTGTATTGTGAGACTTAAATCTAAAATGAAAAATTAAAGTAATTTGTATGGCAGATTTAGTGTTATCGAACCTGTATAAATGTGCATGAAATGAAATTATTATCTGTAAGCGTTATTATTATTTTTAAACTTTTAAATTTGATAAAAACTAACAAATTTTTTTCTTTTAACTTGTAAAACATCACACGCAGTTTTACTTCAATTTATCAATCAATAAATCGCTTCTTTTTTATAATTAATAATTAATCATATATTTTTAAAGGTAATTGTACTCGCTAAATTTCAACGATTCATTTCTCAAAAACAGAAATAAAAGTTCCTATCTTAATCTGACATTATTTAATGTAAATAGTCATTTTTTTGAATAACTATCAATAATTAAAGAAGATAAAGAAAAGCAAAAATTTGTCGCTTCGAAAGGAACTTGTAGCATAAAAGCCTATATCACTGGCCATTCACAATCAAATGCATCGTAGTAAAGATTATAGATAACGCAAACTAAGAAAAACATTCAGTAAAGTTCATTAATATTTAACTGTGCATCGTATCGCACTACTTAAAGTAAGATGCTTGTGCAAATTCATTCTAAATATATTTGTTTTTTTAATTTCTTTTTGCTTTTCCCCCCCACTCATAGACACAAGAATAAGATTTATAATTTTAGCGCAGTCTCAAAGTGTCAACTATATAGAACTCTTATTGTGCAACGAGACTTACGTTTACATTAGATATTAACATATTGTAATTAAAATCTAAACTTTTTTTTTTAAATCGATATCGTGGTAAAACTTTCGAGGCGAAAGTTTTTTTTTTCGCGTTATAGACATTGTACAGTATAGTCTCTTTATTACATTTGTGATAAAATGAAAAATAATTTATTTAGCACCATTTAATGAAGCTTTAGAATGAGTCACATAATAAATTACGTAAAAATGTGTGTAGCCTCTTTTTAAAATGTTTCTCGATACAAAATAATTTGGAATCGTAAAGCTGATTTTATTTTTTACGTTTTATTATCGTGTACATTTTGTATATTTAGAATTCCACAAGGTACTAAATTAAAACGGATTGAATTAAATATACCTGGATACTGTAATAATTCAAACGCAACCGCCAATCAGAAAATTTCTGTTTAATTTCATTAGTCATTTAATAGAGTTTCGACATTTCAACGATTGACATTGTGACAATGGCAATTATTTTTGAAGCACAATATTTGTATTTCTCTCATAAATATTCATTTTTAATTTAAAATTGGCTTTTATTCAGCAGAGCGGCAATATTATAAATTATGTCATAAAAATAAAATTATTTTTATGATGGAATAGCGTAAACTGTACAGAGATTGATTGTTAGAAAAATTGCCGTGAGCATTCATATTAACATTTTATCTGATTTTTTTAATTGAAATATTCGTTATAAAATTTGCATGTAAAAAATAACATACTGCTAGCAAATTAAATATTTGTTATGTAATTAAAAAAAGAAAATTAAAAATTTTCCAAACAACAAATTAATTATATATTAATAAAATGTACAATAGGTATGTGTATCTGTTTACACATATGTGAAATTATTTTTTCAAATATTTAGAAGATGTTAAAATTATTTGAATGTAATTACGCAGTTGGAAATTTGATTAAAATAAGATAGATGTACTAACATGGAAGTGCAATTATTGTAAACATGACTTTGAACAGTCGTCATTAACAGGATGTCTATCGGACAGTTAACCGCACGCTTGTAATTTATATGTCAATATATGAACAGATTGAGCACATGCAAAGTTAAATAACGTTTTTTTGCAAAAAAAGGATCACTTCATTAAATATTTTAATAAAAAATCTTCCGCAGCAATCACATTAGTAAATGTTATTTTACATAATTTACTGGAATGTTGATCGTTTTTCATATATTTTTATAATTGTTTCAAAGCCACTGCTTGCAATTTCGAAAATTTTTAATAAGAAATTTTAAGGAATGTAAATTTAATATTTTAATTATATGAATAATAAAATCAGAATTTTTAATTCTGATTTAAAGATAATATTTACACATGAATTTTTATTATAAAATTATTTTAATTTCCTATTACATATAATTAGAGTTCAATATTCATTTCTCTCGACAATCGAAAATTCGCATTTTTCAATCTTAACAATGCTCCTTTGTATCTACACATTTTTCTGCCAATTCATTTACACAATTTTTTGTCATTTATAAACGTAAGAAAATTTTCTTCGATTTCATGGTAATAAATCTTAAAGAAATAATTTTTTATGACAAAACTGATTTAATTACAGGGAAATGTTAAACTTACGATAGGTGTTTTTTACACTATGATTTTCTATGTCAATTTATAATCTCTGTTTGTTCCATTTTTCTTCGTATCCTCCTGGTTTTTATTAAAATTATTAAAAATAATTTTAAAAATTTTCAATTTTAAGTTATCAATTTTCGATGGTCATAAAATGATATATTGTATTGCCTATCTTCAAATTTTTTTTAACTTTATGACAGTTTCCGACAGATTTTTTTTCGCCTGGACTATTTAATGTTTATTAACCTGTTTATATAAAATTTAATATGTTTTATAGTTTATTTGAGGACTTTTTTATTAAATTTAACATCTGTCGTAAGTTTAACAACAGCCTTAATTGTATTTGTAACATAATTCTTAAAAACTTTCTATCTAAAGAATGTCTTAAATGCAAAAGTAAAACATACGTCCAGTTTATCAAACGCTTTAAATACAAGATTTCTTTAACATTTCAAACGTATTTGTAATCATATCTTCTTCACGTATCTGTACACAAAAAAACTTCCTTTCAACAACAAATTTCTGAGCGTCCACTTATCAAAATCTCCAATTCTTAATCCAATTCTTATAACAAAAAAAAAACCATCTCACTCTGTCTTATCAACAATCCTTTTATTTTTCATGTACGCACGAAAATCCTTTTTCTACTGCGCCATCAAAGAGAGAAAAAAAAATAATAATATTTCCTCATCTCTTTTATCTAAACATTCGCACGCTCACACATATATATTTTATCGTTGACAAAGCACACACGGCCCTTAGCATTAAAAACGTCTTTATTACACAGCGATATTTCGATGATATAACACATCTTTATCTCCTTCGTATCTTCTCCCTTCACATAATAACACTGGCCTCCAAAAAAAAAATGAAAAAAAAATATATGGGACAAAAGAAAAAAGAAAACTTCTCGTCTCTTGAGATTCACGTCTTACATTCATTTCTTTTTTCCATCATCAAAAATGAGAAAAAAAAAGTTGTCTTGCTCCTCTTTTAGACACATAATAACGCGTTCTTCTTCTTTTTTTGGACCATTAATATTTTTCTTCTTCTTCTTCGTCGTTTATTTATTTATTTTAATTCAAACGTGATTAGAAGCGTGAGAATTATAAAGCCTTGATAATTCGATAAGTAAAGATGCTGGTCGTCACGCATTCGTTTTGCTATTATTTGACGGCGGACTTGTTGACAGTTCCAATTCACGCGCCATGGCGTCCCATACTTCACCGTTGGTCAGAACTCTGTAACAACAGAAATTATACATATATACGTCAAACTTGCGAATTGTTGAATCTTAACAAGTGTATTGTGAATTATTTATTAGAGGGAAGGAGGGATGTAAACTGATGTTGAAGAATGATGGATGATAGTGTAGAATTTGATTTTAAGAGGGTGCTGTGGGAGCAACTGGTTAGTTATTTTTTTTATTTTTCTTTTTATGCATAAAATAAAAATAAAAATGATTATTTTATATTTGAATCCATTGTTATAATGTTTGACTTTAAAGAATTTTTATTTTAGTTTTTTTATTTGGTTACAATGAGTTAAAAATGTATTGTTTAAACGATATTTCGACAAATAATTAATAATTTTTGTAAATTCAGAATTTCAATAAATATTACTTAACGTTATCGAAGCAATTTTAATTTTACACATAAGGTATGAATAAAATTATGAAATGTTACGACCTAAAGTAATTACAAACGATACGTACCCATGCAAATTCGGAACGTTTATGGATCAGATAAGAGTTCGCCAGAATTTTAATATCAGACAAAAATTTGTAATAAAAAATTATACAGCAATTAAAAGTAACGATCGATAAATTCCATAAAAGACGTTAATTAAAAATCACCTTTTTGTGTAATTTCTAAATATTTCTGTAAAAAGTGTAAATATTTTATAAAAAGAACAAATAATATGAAAATAATTTTTACATGTAACAAGTATTTAATATTCGAAAATTTTTTAAACTTGAATGAACTTTTTCAAAAGATTAATAAATATTGTTGAATATGTTTTACTTACACTCAATACTATTTGTAAAAAATATTCAATAAAATAATAGCTATTGATAAAAAATTTTTTTATGGATAAAACTTACTTTCTTGTATTCTCGCTAACAACTTTGTCGGGTGCTCCGTAATTGGGCGGATTGGCATAAGGATCATAATTAAGAACCGATAGCATTGGCGCTATTTCGGCCATATCACGTACCACGTCTTCTGGTATATTACCGACCCATTTGGTCAGCGCTTCTAAATTTACTGGCTTTATCACTTGATCCGACGAGCGTTCCACTCTGAAAGATATACATTTCATAATGAATACGGATTTTTATACGAAAGAATATTGTATTAATTTTTAAATATAAATATTGGCATTAATAAAGTAATTATCGAGAGTTATTTTTGAAAATTCAATTTCTTTTTATATATGTTTGTTCATCGTTATTGGAAATTAATAAATTTTAAGAAAAGAGATGTGGACATAAAAAATATTTTTATTCAGTTCGAATATTGAAATACTAATTGAATATTTTTTAATATTACCAATAAAATGATTTTTCATATTTAACATGTTCGATAACATGGATAAAAATCTTTTATTGAAAGATACAATAATTTAGAGTAAAGTTGTCACAGACACTCATTATGGTTAAAATTTATCATAATTTATAGTGAAAGTTGACTCAAGTTTCTCTATCAAATTTCCCCATAAACTGTGGTAATTTTGGCCATGACTATAATCTGTAACCACTTTACACTATTGTATTCTTACGAGAATATTTTCCTCCACGTATGTTCACCTTAAAGTAATGTATATTTACACAAAAATTTGTTAAATATACGATATACGATAAATTTTGGAACAAAATTCATCATTAAAAATGCATATAAAATCATAATTCATTTTATCTTTGATAGAAGCATCGCAAGTTTATTATAACAAACGATCAAGTCTAGTAGGTATTAATAATGTACTTTCACAAACTCAATCAACAACAGAACAGCTTTATAAACTTTATAAACAGATCATACATTTATGAAATTAAATTTACGTTTTAACTAATTAATTATATACATTATTAACATTTGTTTTCTCAACTCGTACAAAATGAAAAATCACTTTACTCAAACTAATTTACTACAAGCTTAAAAATAATTATCGTTTAAATGAAATTTAACTTTAACAAAGAAAATGTATTAAAAAACAAATCAATAATTTCATTTTATAAAACAATATGGAATTCACAATGAATTTAATTTTATTTCATTCAATAAGCGAAAAAAGTAATTTAATTTTTCAATCACATTGTGAGCTAAATTAAAATGATCACATTAGTATGCATATGTAAAAAGTAAAAAGTAAATGCAATAAAATTGAGCTTGAAAAAGAAATAAATATACTTTAACGCCAAATATTTTTGTTAATTACCAAATAATTGAATTTTCTAAAGTATTTTAATTTAGTTTGATCAGAATTAATTCGTCGCAAATTTAAAAGCTAATAGACGTTTCCTTTTATTCCATCAGAATCAATGTCCAATTTCAATGGATACACACTTTAACAAAAATTTTCGAAGTTTCACGTCAATTAAAAAATTTGTAGAGCCGTTTCAGTGGAACATTTTTTATAAAATAAAGCTTTATTTCATTAGAGCCCTGTAAAAGCTTTTTTTTAATAGAAAAAATCAAATTTTGAAGAGTTACATCTAAATAAAATGTATTCCAACTGTGAAATTCGGAATTAATTTTACTTCTCCAGTAATAATTAAAGTTACTGATGGCTAATATATATTTTTTTGTTTCAGTACGATTTTAATTTACTGCTTGACACTCTTGATCATTAAATTTTAAAAAAATATAATTCAGTCATTTAAAAGTGCTTACTTTCTTTTTAATTCTTGACTCTCATTTACTTTTATTAAAAACAAAGACATTAACAATAAGTTTACTATTATAATATTTCTTTATAAAAAATAACTATTAAAGAAAAATAAAAGCTATTAATCACTTTCAGTAAAAATCTCTGATTTTAAATTACCCCATATTAAACTTAAAAAAAAAAGATAAGCCATTATCCAAACGAAAAATAACTATATTATATACGTACTTGCTAAGAGGTACGCCACCAGGTTTATTGATGAACTCTTCATGATGCAGCACAGATTCATTCCAGGGTACATCGAGATACTGAAGAATTTTTTGCATCCATTCGCGTGGATGTAAAACGAGCTGTTCGTAAGGAACCATAAGGCAGCGATCAGGACCGACATCTCTGCACTGCTTGTACATCATTGTTATTGCTTGATTCCATTTGATCATACATTGACGATACGATGTTAAATCAAAACCTGTTATTGTTACCTAATTATAGAAAAAATTAAATTAGTTGTTTATTTCTAGAATTTATGATATTAAAAAATACATTTTTAAATTAAAAATAAAATTTTTAATTGTTTTTAGTTTCAAATAAATTTTTATTTAAATTATGTTTTTTATTTTACTCTTCAATGTTTTATGTAAATTATCAATTGAACTCAGATAAAATAGCATATTAAAATAAAAAACAATTGAACAAACAATTTTTATTTCTTGGTGAAAGTAGAATTACGAGTTATAGTTATATATTTATTTCAATTTGTTACCGTATACGGTGAATATTTTATGCATGGGTAATAATTGTAAGCAAATACTCAAATAAACCTTGAACAAATTCGTTATTTCTATACAATAAAATGAAATATTGTTTTTCATTACTTGTTTTTTTTTAATTTGATCTGTTTGAAGTAGAAAGTAATAACTACATGATATTTGTAGATTTATGTAATGTATTAGTAAATAAATTTATATAAAAAAAACATGCATGATCCAAACAAAAAATAATTATTTTATCAGATTCATCAATAATGAGGTCGTCAGTGGCTAATTCAGTAGAGCGATAAACAAATTAATGAAATATATGTCAACGTATTTATTAAAATTGAGATATTTATTTATTTTGATATATAAGAAATGTATATCTACGAATGAACTATTTCTGTATATTGTACTTTAAAAGCATAAAATCATTCACAATAGTTTAGTGTTCAGTGGCTCAGTCGGTAGAGCGATGGATTCGTAATCTCGAGGATCCGAGTTCGAATCCCGCTCTCGGTCAATTTATACAAGCACCGCTGTATAAGATACATGTGCTTTGTTCAAAAACACACTGAAAACCTCCGTCGCTAATTAGCATCGCAATGATAGCACAAATACAACGACGTTAAATAAATAAAAATAAAAAATTATTTAGGGTCGCAGTAAATGATGAAAGTTTTCAGAGTTATTTTTTTGCATATTCTATAAACTGCACTCTTGCATTTTTCTATTAATTACTATTAAGCGGCACACGTAACACAAGAATTAAGATTTTTTATTATAATCTGTTAAACACGTGATTCGTTATCTTGACTATAACAACATATATCACAAGATAATTAAGATCTGAGATACGTAGAATTGATGTTCTTGTTAGTAAAAATTTAAATATGATTTTACTATTTTTTAAAGACTTAAAGTTTAAATTTAAAATAAAAATAATATAATTTGAGATTAGAGAATCAAAACGTCTCAAAAACAATTTTCGCAATTAAAAATTTATGTATAAATGATATTAACGGAAAAAAATTCACATTTAAAAAAAAAACGTGTTTAAACATTTATAAACAGAATACTCTATTAAACATTCGTATTCATCTTAATAAAAAAAAGAAATATAAATATTTTTGAAAAATCGCTCAATTAAAATATAAATTTCCATTAAAAGAAAACCACAATTCTGTAATTGTTACCTTTCTAGATATAATAGAATGTACAGTTGCTCGGCCATCTCGGACCATAAATATAAACTTGGCATTCGGGAATAGATCAAGTACGTAAGAGCCCATTTTAAGTGTTAACGGATCTTTATTACAAAGTCTTGGTGCTGGCTCGCCGTGCCTCGCTATAACTTCCAGACAAAAAGCCGCTATGGCACTGTCCATTACCTGGTCAATAAAAATTTTAATTTATATCGGGTTTATGTTTTATTTTTATTGTTTCGATGATCGTTATTATAAACGAATCAATAACTTTTAAGACGTGGTTTGAAAAATAACGAGATGCTTTATGGTGTTTCATTCTTAAAGGTGTTTATACCCTTTAAAAAACATTTTTATGTAATATATTCTATGCAAATTCTTTTATTATATTTAATTATATTCTGAGTTTCATAGAATTTTTTATATTAAAATTTAAAAAGTTTATTAATTATGCATTCAGTTAGATCCATCGTAAATTTTATCGTACTAAACATAAAAAAAATGCATAAAATTTAAAATGCATAAAGTTCAATTTATAATGTTATAGTGCTTTCACAGTAGCGTGGATACAAGAGTAAATTGAAAATTTTTTTTGAATACACCAGTATCTCAAGGTTCCATGTAATAATGCATTGAAAGTGTGAATGTTGTGCATGCGTGCAAGGAAAGACCGAGCGTTCGAATGATGCACTCATGAATTCACACTATCATGTATTATAATAGAAGAGCAAGATAGGGGCAACGGTAGCGCATGGGCTTAGGCTCTTGGCTCGCGCCCTAGTGGACCAGGGTTCGATTCCCCGGGAAAATTTCGAAAAATAATTTTCCAATTTTTCTACGGGTATTAGAACCCGGAGATCACGAAAAATCAATTGAAAAGTTCGTCTGGGCAAAATTGAGCTATTTTAAAAAGTTCCACTGGGCAATCATGAAAACTATAAAATGTTTCAACCATGGCCTAAGGCAAAGAGCTAAAAGGCCAATTTAAATAGACGAAAAATAAGAAAAAATGTCATCTGCATAAAAAAAAAAAAAAAAAAAAACAAGGAGTTCAGTGCTTCAGGTAAACTCTAAGGAAGACTGCAGATACTAAGCAATAACTAAGTATCCTAGAGTAACCTTAGCTAGATTGCGAATCCTAAGTGATCACTAAGTATCCTAGGGTAACCCTAGGGTAAACTACGAATCCTAAGCGATCACTAAGCATCCTAAGGTGACCCTAGGGTAGACTGTAGATCTCAAGTAATCACTTAGCATCCCATGGTGACCCTGAGGTAAATCCTAGGATATCTAGCTACCCTGGGGTAGATCATAGGGTACCTGGCTACCTTAGGGTAGACCTTGGGATATCTGGATACCCATGGGTAGACCCCAGGGTACGCTAGGGTAGCTGGATACCCATGGGTAGACCTCAGGGTACCCTAGGGTAGCTGCATGTCCAAGGGTAACCTCAAGCTATCCTAGGGTACCCTCGGGTTACCCTTGGGTATCCAGCTACCCTAGGGTACCCTGAGGTTACCCTTGGGTATCCAGCTATCCTAGGGTACCCTGGGATTACCTACGGGTATCCAGCTACCCTAGGGTACTCTGGGGTTACCTACGGGTATCCAGCTACCCGAGGGTACCCTGGGGTTACCTACGGGTATCCAGTTACCCTAGGGTACCCTGGGGTTACCTACGGGTATCCAGCTACCCTAGGGTACCCTGGGGTTACCTACGGGTATCCAGCTACCCGAGGGTACCCTGGGGTTACCTACGGGTATCCAGCTACCCTAGGGTACTCTGGGGTTACCTACGGGTATCCAGCTACCCTAGGGTACCCTGAGGTCTACCCATGGGTATCCAGCTACCCTAGCGTACCCTGGGGTCTACCCATGGGTATCCAGATATCCCAAGGTCTACCCTAAGGTAGCCAGGTACCCTATGATCTACCCCAGGGTAGCTAGATATCCTAGGATTTACCTCAGGGTCACCATGGGATGCTAAGTGATTACTTGAGATCTACAGTCTACCCTAGGGTCACCTTAGGATGCTTAGTGATCGCTTAGGATTCGTAGTTTACCCTAGGGTTACCCTAGGATACTTAGTGATCACTTAGGATTCGCAATCTAGCTAAGGTTACTCTAGGATACTTAGTTATTGCTTAGTATCTGCAGTCTTTCTTAGAGTTTACCTGAAGCACTGAACTCCTTGTTTTTTTTTTTTTTTTTTTTTTTATGCAGATGACATTTTTTCTTATTTTTCGTCTATTTAAATTGGCCTTTTAGCTCTTTGCCTTAGGCCATGGTTGAAACATTTTATAGTTTTCATGATTGCCCAGTGGAACTTTTTAAAATAGCTCAATTTTGCCCAGACGAACTTTTCAATTGATTTTTCGTGATCTCCGGGTTCTAATACCCGTAGAAAAATTGGAAAATTTTTTTTCGAAATTTTCCCGGGGAATCGAACCCTGGTCCACTAGGGCGCGAGCCAAGAGCCTAAGCCCATGCGCTACCGTTGCCCCTATCTTGCTCTTCTATTATAATACATGATAGTGTGAATTCATGAGTGCATCATTCGAACGCTCGGTCTTTCCTTGCACGCATGCACAACATTCACACTTCCAATGCATTATTACATAGAACCTTAAGATACTGGTGTATTAAAAAAAAAATTTCAATTTACTCTTGTATCCACGCTACTGTGAAAGCACTATTAAATATAATGAAATTTAAAAATATACCTCCTTCGATACGCCAGCTTCTTCAAGACGAACACTCTCTCGTTCTGATTTCAACCAATGCGATCGCATCTGAAGAATCCGTGGAATTATTCTTGTTTCTTGTCCGCATCTACAAGTAGATAAGTATTGAAAAATTAATACTTTTGAACTTACATATAATTTTAAAAATATCATAACATATGATTTTTATTTCAATCCACAAAATTCTTTGTGAAAATATTCTAAATTATTTGTTGGTAAAAAACTAGGAAAAAAAGTACATAACTTTGATTTTAAGGAATTTTGATTTCTATGCTGCATTACGCTTCGCGCCGATATCTATATTATATGTATAGTCGAAAAAAAAATTGAATAAATCAAAGAAATTTTCGACATTTAATAAATGAATTGTTAAAACTGTGGATATAATTAAAATAAGTTTTTTACGTAGTTGCAAAAGTTATAATGAGATAACAAATTCATTGACCTAGATTATGCAATAAATTTTCAACTATACAGAAAGTTTTAAAGCGAACTATTCATTAATTCTTCGGAGAAACTTTAAATTTTCATAAATCCGAGCAATCGGGAAGAAAAATTTTTCAAAAAATATTATTAATTCGAAAGTTTGAATTTTCAAAAAAAAATCTGTTTTCATAAAAGTTTGAAAGCAGCTTATTAACATTTGATTGAGACAATAAACTTTCAACGATATAAATATCAATTGATGCTAAATTATGAAGAAAATCTTTGAGATTTACAATTCGGTAAAGTATTAAACGGTCAAAACACGCCATTCACACTTCTTTAGATCGATTAGAGTTTACAGTAAAACCTCAACAATGTGTACGTTTGATCGATGCTGGAAGGTCTAATTTGCAAGAGAAAACCACTGCGCTTGTACTCGTTAGAAATAGGAGGCTAAACCACAGGGACCTGCCTTAACTTTGTAATACGACTTTTCTTGTAAAAGTTATAGAAAATTTATATCGTGAAAGGATTTTATTTTAAAGTACTCAAGAAAAAATTTTTATTTAAAATTTTGTTAATCCCTTTTTTTAAACTCGAATACTGTGATTGTTACAAATTTTCAGGATAATATTCATCAAGTGTGATTAAGTTGGATACAGCAACTTTTTAGAAATAAATATAATATCTAATAAAAAAAAAAGTATAAATTATAAATTTTTGATGAATTAAAAAAAAAATGCATTAAATTAAAGAGAAAAAAATTACAAAATTAAAAAAATTAAAAATGGGCCTTTAATTTTATGACAAATTGATAAATTTTAAGAATCCAAAATGCATTTATAGATTTTTTTATTACAAATTTTAATCAATCAAAAAATATTGTCATCGATGAGATAAAAAAGGCGTTTAAAAGAAAATCTAAAATTGATAAGATTGAAAAGAATTCATTTCATAAAAAAGCATTAGAGAAGCATAAAAAAATATTTTATTTTTTCTTCCAGAATTATAATTGGATAGAATAATAAGCGTTGAAGTCGTCTTCTTAAATTAAGCTTTTTTAAAAAAAGTTCTTTTTCTTTTAAAATCATGCTTTTATAATTATAGTTAATAATAACTAAAGATTAAAATGCAATTTTTTAATGTATAATTAAATATTCTATGAAAACTTTAATTCATGAATTTTATAAAAAAATTCTATAAAAACGTAGAAAAATACTACAAATTCAATATATTTTGAGTTTAAAAAAATTATATTTCTCATTTATCAAAAAATTTTATCATAACAAACCTGACTTCTGGATGTGCGTCCATCATGGCACGCATAAGAGTCGTTCCCGAGCGTGGTACTCCACCGATGAAAATAAGCGGCATGTTACGATCGTACGGATATATCTTTTGATCGTTTGGACCGACCACGTATTTCTGTAAACCAAATAAATATTTATGTTTTAATACATTGTAGTATGCGTTAAGAAAATATATACGCATTAAAAATGCTTTTGCATTAATGCAAAAACATTTATTACATGATATTATATATGTGAATAAATATTCATATAGAATAAGCTTCTTTTTACTATAAAAAAAACAAATGCACCGAATGGAAAGAATCGAGAGTTGCGAAGATTTATACATTCAAAGAATTTTAATATTCAATATTTATTTTTGTATGAAAACGAAAAAAAATTTATTTTTATGGAAAGAAAAATTCTTTCTATGCATAAATAGCTTGATATAAAATCAACAATATATTGTGAAATTGAAATATCACGAGAAATTACAAATATTATTTTATCCGCAATATTAAATTTCTTATTTCGTAATTTTAAATTCAAAGCGTTCTATATAAAAGAATTCTCTAGAGGAAAGCCCAATTGAAGCAAAATCAAAAAAGTAATTGTTTGTTTTATAAATAAGATTGGCTAAGGTAATACAAAGAAGTAATGGATTGAAACCAAAAAAAAAAGAACAGAATCGAAACAAAAGGCTCTTTTTTTTTAAAGTGAAGAAAAATGGAAAGACCTACGAAGAATCGATGATAGTCTAGCGGAAACCATGGGCTCGCAGTTGGCTTTTCCAAGATCTGAGAGAGGAAAGTGAAGGATTTCACGTGAGTTATTCAAGCGTTCGTTCATATGAAAAGTTAAAATCTTCCAATATTTTCAAACTTTCTTTTTCTTTTCTTTTTAAATAAAAGAAAAATATTAATCTCAATGTTGCATGGGTTAAATTTACACTTGAGTATAAAGTAAATTGAGAATTCAAAATATCATGCTATTTTTTAACAACATCAAGATTAGTTAATATTGAATTTATTCAATTTTGATTTAGTCACAAATCCAACACAAGAATTAATTTTAATTTTACAAAATTAGATAGATATTGTATTGATTTAAAAACTAATTTTAGGATTTATTAATTCTGTCATAATCGTCAATTTTTTAAAATCAACATTATTTCTATATTAAAATAAAAAAGATGAATAAAATAAACAAATCATCATAAATTTCTTAATATAAGAAAAATTCTTTGATAGGATTGCTATAAAAATAGTTTATACTCATAAACTTTAATTTCCAGCTGCCGCTCAAAGCCACCCTTTTTTTCTATCCACTCAAAAACGTGGCCGACTTTCTGTACCAACCCGTACAACTGTTACCTAAATCCATCTTTCAACAATTTTGTGTTCTCTCGAAAAAAAGGTGCATCGAAAAGCCACTTTCTTTCACATCGATCATAATAAAATTAAAAAAATATATATGAAATAAAAATTCTAAAAATAATTTTAATTTCGAAATAAATGATTCTTTAAATAAATATAAACGTACGCGCAAAATCTTAAAAATAAGATCTCAACTGCCTTGATTATTCAGCATATCGTTCATGTATGCAGAGGTGTACAAGTAAGCCGTTATGTCATTATTTTGAAAAGCAACGTGCTCGCAAACGTTATCGGTTAGCTCGTCTATTATACAACGCTTATAAGTATACGAGTGTGCTACGTGTACGTGTGCGCGCGCGCGCTCCGCGTGTATACAAGTAGAGTAGGTACAGCTGTTGGTAAGTGATAAGACCAGCAAGCGTTTATGACCTTAACGTAAAAGCGAGAGGAAAGAAAGAAGAAAAAAAGACTATAAAGCCTTTCTTTAACTCGCGTATTTTTTTTTTATTTTCTTTTCATGTTTAACTTCCGTTTTATATTTATCATGTTCTAATTCCTTGGGTGTTGACACGTATTGTGAGAATTTTTAGGTATAAGAGGTTTTATCATTTACTTGACGAAGGTTTTTATTTCTTTTTTAGTTTTTTTTTTGACATATTTTTAGAGCATAATAAATTGAAATTTTTATCTGGATGTTAAATGAATACAATTTTAAATTATTTAGAGATAAATGTAAATAAAACTTTTTGTTTATTTTATCTATTGTTTGGAATTTATTTTCAATGGTTATATAATAAGAATCAGTAGTATACGCTGAGTTTGATCCGACAATCATTAACATTCTACATTTAACCTAAACAATAAACTTTTTCAGTTTTCACGTTGTTATAAATTTTGATGTGTATTCAAAATAGTTGATTAACGAATCAAATAAACAAACTAGAATGCTTTAATTATCTTTTTTATAGATTTATGAACATTATAACGTTTCCATTTTATGCCAGAATTTTAAAAAGTTTTTTAAATAAATACAATTTTTAACAAAATTAAATAAGATACGATAATACAAATATCACCTCCAACTCTCTCATGACATAATTTTATTATATAAATAAACATAGAATAATCCACTTTATATCAAACAAAATCAAAACAAACAAATCCTACTGCATATCACATCTTGCGAATTCGAAATATCCGATATATGTACGTTTGGAAATCGAATATTCTAAAATAATATCAAAATTCAAAGTGATATATCCTTTTCCCCCTTTCGCCTCCTCTTTTCAGGCACATTACAATAAATCTTGATTCTCTGTCAGCATTGGAAATGCTGTCGCTGTACGACAACAACACTACGCCATTCTGATACTTCAGCGTTATACAAAATTCATAATATCGATGGTCATATTTCAACGAGTTTTGACGATATAATGTATAAGCTATGGGCTCTGCGATAGCTTTTACACTTGCGATAACATATAACAATGAGGCTTTAGGTTTAATTCAACTTTTGCTTGTTTTATCAATGGACTTCGGGTGCGCGATGTTATTATTATTGCGAAGGTATGTCTAGTGGTTACGTTTGGTAAAGTGGTTTATTGATTTTCGTAGGAAAAGTGAAAATTTAAGTGCTCGCGGTGGAGATGTTTATGGATAAAGTAACTCGAGTGTTTTCCAATTTGCCGATGAAAATTTCGTTTTTAAATTAAAACAAGATTTTTATCAAATTTCTTACTACATGGTAAATTTAACATTTTTGTACTTGGAAAAGAAATTGAAAAAAACAAACAATGAGAACAATATATTTGGAGCTAAAGTTTCGTACAAGTGTCATGTAAAAAGTAAAATGAGACTCTTTTGTCGTTCTTGTTTTTACATCAAAATAAGATTTCAGTATGTTGCACGAGAAAATATAAAATGACAAAAAGGTAAAATTATTTTTCTCGAAATAAAATCTTATATTTTACAGTATTGCGAAAAATAATTTAATTTTACTCCAAAAGTATATTTGTCATTTTGAAACAAGTATTGTCTTTTTACTAAAACGAAAAAAGTTATTTTTCTCCAGCAAATGTTTAATTCTATTTAATAAAAAAATTTTTAATATTTAACATTTTTTAAAAAGAAGATTATCAATTCTTTTTAACGTTTAAAAATTCAATTAAAACGAAACGTTGCTTATAAAAAGTAAAAATTATGAAAATATGTGAAATGCTATCACGTCAAATTGCCCAATGATTTAAAGATAAGTTATCTTCCTGCCTGCAGAAACAAGGTATCTTATTCATAAACGTCGTCTTGAAAAATAATGATGTTCGCAATGGCGCATCTAATTAACGTGAATAAATTATGCGTGAACGAAAAACCGTGCAGAAAAAAAGAAGAAACTGAAAGCAAACATCAAGGACTTGAGACAGGAAGAAACTAAACGAAGCATGACGTGTATCTACGAACATTAAACGGCACCCACACATACACACATGTGATGCATACGTTCTCTTTTTATTTGCAAAAAAAAAAACAAACAAACAAAACGTTAGCTCTTTTCTCGTTTGAAAAAAAAAGTGAACAAAAACATAACGTAACAACAGACGTATACACATGAAAAAGCGAGTGCAACGTGAAAAAGAAAAGGAAAAATGGAAAAAAATAAAAGAAAACCAAGAGAGAAATGTGGAACGAGCAGCCGTAGGGACAAAGTGTGTAACGAAGGTGGCGGAACGCGAGAAAATATTTTACAATTAGCATTTTTCACGTAATGTTCATTTCCCTTTTTTATTTCTTCTTTTCTCTTCTCTTCTTTTTTTCAATTTCTCTATGTTCTTGGCTATACAAAACCCTTCTTCATTTCCTGAATGTGTATAAAACTATATACACCAAAGAACAATAAATATGCGCGAGAAACTTAAAAGGAGCGTGAAAAGACGATTTATGCATATAAGCTGTCGCAGTATCGTTCTACTTGCTATACCTCTTTTTTTTCATAGTCTTTTTTTATTTTATTTTTAAAACCTAGTATTTTGCACATGTGTACATAAACACCAGAGCTGGAAGGGTACGTACAAACTATGCGGTGTGTACGTATATACAGTCACACGAGAAAAATTCGCCAAGAGTTTCGCGTCTCATGGAATCCGGTATGCGACAAGATAGAATGTTGTATATACATACACGTAGTCGTGGGGGGTAAAAGTTTTGGAAGAGCGATGGTGCGTGAAAAAGTACGATATAAAGACTTTCGTATATATATTTTTTTCTTTTTTACTTATTCTTCTTATTTTTCTTTTGGTAAGCTCGTCAAGTGTGTGTGTGTTTCTTTTTTGTGTTCTTTGGAAGATAAGATATGAAAAAGCACAGAAGCTTTATATGGTTAATGAGATAAATTTGTCTTTTAATGAGACCTTTTCCTTGTTCATGGCAAACTTATTTTTCAAAAGGAAGAAAAAAGAGAGCTCGCGTGGAAAGGGAGTGAGAAATTACGAGAGTTTTTGAAGACTTTTTTTTTGGTAATGGATATATTGTTTGTTTGCTGAGGAAAATTTTTGATATATTTTTGAAGATGCTCTTTGGGTTGATTTTTTTTCTTGTTTTTATAACGAATTATGTAGGAAATGAAAAGTTTATTTGAAATTTATGTTTAAAGTCGTTTATTTAGGTTTGTAGGTCAGTTGAAATTTATTTTTAGAATGTTTACTTATCGCACATAGAAGGATGTAGTCTAACTCGTTTTCTAATATTTTTCTGGATAATAATTTTTAAAGGTAAAGTTTTTTTTATAAATTAAAAGTTCATGCAGGGTTTTTACTTAAATTTATGATTAGCAGGGATGAATAAACATTTTTTAACGAAAAAAAGCTACACAAATTAAAAAATACATATAACTTTAAAAGCAAAATAAAATAATTTATTAAATTTTTGCTTTCTTTTATTAATTAAATAATACATGACTCATAAAAGAACAAATATTAACAACGAATATGTAATATTCTTATAAAAGTGTAAAATTTGTTCACAATAAAACAAACCTGGCATGTTTAAAAATATTATTACAAAAATATAATTCCATAGAAATATTCCAATCGAAGTATTGCATTCAAATTAACGAGAAAATAGTCGAATAAAAATATATTGTAAACATTTTTTCACCGTAAAATCGTACCTTTTTAATCAACTAGTCGTATTCAACATCATACTTCGAACAATTTGAATTACGTTACATTTTAATGAATGCGCCCTTGTTATTTCAATAACAGATAGACACGATGAATGTAAATAAATAATGGATATTTTTCACGTAGATAAAAATACAAATTAATTATTCATATCGAATTTTTTTTACAATTTTAATTCTTGTTCGGAAAATGAAAAGAAAATCTTAACGCTTGCATATTTGCATTTCTAAATTGTACTTCACTTTTTCCGGTCAGTGCTTTTTTCGAAAAGGATTACGATTATAATTGTTAATATTACGTAAAGATAAAAACAAAAAATTACGAGAATAATTAAAAAATTCAAGATATTAGTAAAAATATATTACTTCATATTCCGATAAGAAATTAATTAAAATGGTTTTATAAGTGTATTAAATTTTTTTAAACGTAAAATAGGAAATTGACTTTCAGTCAATATATTTAACTTTTACTTGCTGTTAATTAAAAGTTGCATAACAATGGATCGCTTATTACAATCAAATTGCTGTAACAAGTTAACAATTTACCATTAAAGCTTCAAACTTTGTAAACGCTTTTGCAAAATTATTAACAACATTTAACAAAGTATTAACAAATAAATTAATTTAAAATTTCATAAATCATTTAAACAAGTTAATAATTTTTTTTCTCTTTCTCTTTTGTTTTTGGATTCGTTGCGAAGAAACGTAATCGAAAAAAAAAGATATGTCAATATAATTGAGTTTCTCATATAAAAGAAAATTTTATAAAGCTAGTTGATAGCTGATTGGTTTGCCGTGTACAATCGTCGGCAAATCTCATCGATCACTATTTCCACTAGACAGAAAGCTATGCCGTGTAAATAATGAATCGATAATCGATACCTCGCATGCTTTTCTCAATACACCTTGCTTAGTTTTTTTTCCTTTCTTATACCTTATTTGGTAAATTCAATTTGGCGAATGTCTTGCGCGAAACAAGAGGTTGTAAGGTTCTATTCTTTTTTTTTATTTATTTTTAGATGAAGAATGTAAAAATTTTCAATAAAATACGCTTCGATAAAATTTGTCGTAAATTTAGCTAAAGTTTTTAATACGATGTTAAATCTGTAAGCTTGATAAATAGCTCGATGGCTATATACTTTTTTTTATTTGTAACGAAGTAAATTACATAAATATATATGTAATGGACTTCATGGAGAGGGTATGAACTTTTTTTTTTCACTCTCGTTTTAATATTGGGTACGCAGGCATACCGTGGAAAAATAAATAAACGAAGTGAGATAAGAGAATTATTGCAGTAATATTTTTATTTTTAAAATATTCGAGTTCACGAGGATTATTTTAATTTAATTTGTGAAGTCAATAATTTTGTTTTATTATTTTTATCAGCGTTATTTTTATATAAAAATAAAATATACGATTATGAAAATATAATTTATTACAATAATAAAAAGTAATATAAATCATGCTTTATGAATTAATTAAAAAAGTTTTATAAATATAGTCGATAACTTATTCATATGTGCATATATTAACATGTTATTTATACTCAAAATAAAAGCTTCAAACGTCAATTTTTATATCGCAGTTTATTAATAAAATTATTTTTTCTCCCAACCCTCGCTACAGAAAAGTTAATAAATCAACATTTGAATAAAAAATAAACTTGGCGAATTAAAATCCGCGAACAAACGCTAAAAAGAAGAATAAGAAAAAAAGCATAAATTCAAACCTATAAACTCGAAGCTTTTAAAAATCTTCACGTTTCATTCTCTCAACAATCCCCGCTTTCTCTTAAATAAGAAATAAATCCCGGAGTATCCAACTTCCATTCTTGCGACTTTATTCCCCTTTTTTTTAACCATGCACATACGCATTTTATTGCTATTGACGCCACCACTTTAAACTTGTTTTTTTTTCCTATTGGATGTATATATCGTCGAACGTTATAAACTTTTTTCTTCTTCCACTTTTTTTTTTGTCGTATAATAGTTATCTTTACACGGAACGTACATTTAAGAAAGGAGATTCGTTCTTAAGAGCAGAAGAAAAAACTGGAAGTTTATTTAGGGGCTTGAAATAATGTACAGGAAGAATACGCTTGGATACGCATGTGGTGCTTGACTTTGTGCTTGGACGAGGACGTTAATAGAGCGAAAAATAGAAAAAGAGTAGAGTTTAGAAAAAAGAAACATTTGCGCACAAACGATCGCGCTTCATTAAGTATTAAGAGCTCGGATATTTTTGTTGTAAGGGTGGTTTAGAGATATTGTTTATTATTTACGGTGCTTAAAAAATCATAAATATTGTTTTTCTTTTCATGTTTTGCTAGTAGAGTATATAGAAAATTTTGTTATATTTTTTTGCAGTCGAGTAAATCGAACAGACAAAAACTCTTTTTCGAGCAGATCTATTGGAACAATTTATTTTGGTATTGTGTACTTTTCCAAACGAGAAAATTTTACTTTTTTGTACGAAAAATTTTTGTTCTAGTATACTGAGCTTTATACTTTCATTTTGAATTGCGAAAGCTAAATTTAGATAAATATATTAACGTATACAAATTTTGACTTTCATTTATTGATGCATTGACAAAACATTATTAAAAGAGGTCGTCAGTGGCTCAGTCGGTTGAACGATGGATTCGTAATCTCGAGGTCCCGGGTTCGATTCCCGCTCTCGACCGATTGATACAAGCACCACTGTACATTACATGTGCTTTGTTCACAAACACACTGAAACGACCTCCGTCGCTAATTGGTATCGTAATGATAACTGAAATATAGTGACGTTAAATAAGATTAAAAAAAAAACATTCAATAATTGTTTAATGCTATCGTTTCCGCAATTAAATTTTGTAATAATATTTTTACAGTTTTTACAATTTTTAATAAATTTAGAATAATTTGTAACTCAACTATGAAAAATATAATAGTCACTTTCATTACAAGGGCTTATTTCAGTCTTTATGTAAGAAAAATTTTGTAATCATTTTTTAATCCAATGAAGCAAAAGTTTCCATTTAAAATAAATACACTTTTTAATGCATTTTATTTCATGATGGTTTGGTACTCGAAAAAGATACATTGAACTAGAGAAAAAAGAGTTAATTCCAATTGATACGCTCAAAAAAAATTTATTTTTTCAATTTTTGGTTGAGAAAAGTCAAATTCTCTGTTGGATTGTTCATGTTCGTAAAATGTAAAATAAAACCTTGGAGAAATGTTAAAAATGATTTATCGTGATTTATTGAAATTTATCATGACATATGCAATAAATTATTTTATTATTTTTCAACTCATAAATCTCTTTCGTTACATAAAATAATTCATTATGAACCGATTCGTTTTTTCAACGAAAATTTTAAAATTACTCGTAATGTTTCAAAGAATTAAAAATAAAAGTATTTTATTTACGGTCATATATTATCGTTTAATGCTATCAAATGATATATTTATTTGAAGGAATTGAATTTGAAAAACTTTTTTCATGAACTATAATAAAAGTCTAATAAAATGAATTGTCTCTTCGATAATTTAATATAACTCGTCAGCGTCTCCAATAAAATTGACAGTTGTAAATGATACTTGTATACGAAGTTTATTCATGGCACATCAAAGATATCTTTTATTCTTGATTATCATATGCAGTTACTAGATAATATAGATTTTATAAAATATAGCAAAATGATACTTTAAAAAGAATTAATTTTTCATTTTGAAAAATAAAAAATTGTTTTTGCTTTTGATCAATATTGTAAATTTAAAATGTTCGCGCAATTTTCACATTTCATTTATCGTTTTTAGTAAAGAAATAAAAAGAGAGTAAACAGTAAAGTTCAAGTTTCAAGTCGATCATGCCGGGCTGTATCTGGGGACATCTCTCCCTTCCCCGATTACATTAGTTTTCCATGATTGAAGGGCATCGGGACAGAGAAGTGAAAGTTTTCTGCGAGCGGGCGTGGCACAGAGTCAATCGACAAATTATTCAGTAACATATTTGTTTAGAAAGATTAAAAAAATTGAAAGTGAATATTGTTGCAAATATAATTTTTAGTTATTACTAAATGATGTTTAAAAAGATCAACTTCACCGATTTTTAGTTAATCTTATATTGTGATAATACATTTAAGTTACTCAATTTACTACACTACATCAACTTAATTATCAATCATTCGTGATCTTGTAAAATGATTATTTTTATTGCTTCTATTTATTATAATTTATCTTGGCAAATTCTTTAAATTAAAAAGTTCATTTACATTTATGAATACATCAAAAATTAAATGAATCATTCAATTAGTATTAAAGCGTTGATCATATTTATTTTTTTCATTTTTTTATGCAAATTATCAATTAGCATCTTTATCTCCATCAAATCATCTCAATTGAAATAGAAGAAAAATTCACCATCCAATATTTCCTCACCTTATAAATCCGTTCGGGCTCCGTACCGCCAAACTTTTACTTAAAACGAAAGGAACGTAAAAAAAAAAATAAGAAAGAAAAAGATGGTAAATCAAGAATCGGTTGGTCGGCTAACCACCGGCGCTCATTAAGCTCGGCTGAATCAAGAAGGCGGCCTCTTGAATTTTTTAAAAGGCAAAGTCGCGCTTCGCGTTTTATATATTTTCTTTTTTCTTTTATTTTTTTTTTTTGGGCAATTTCTCATCTCTTTTGTCGTCCACACTTTTGAATCGAAACGAACAAAGCTCTTGGCGTTCGATAGTCGCACACAGTCTTTGAAAAATGGTAAAAAATAAAGGAGAGAGAGAGAGAAGAATCTCAGAAAGATAGAAATAGGAAGGAGCTTTAACGAGTCGTTCTTACAGTTCATGGACCTTTGACCTGGGCTACAAGCACACGTACCTTTTTTTTATATATACATATATACACTTTCACATACAAGTGACATGTCAGCTTTCTAACACTTTTCTGGGAGATGGATGGATAAAAAAAAGAGAGAAAAAAAGAAAGGATAGATTTTGTGAGAATTGACTATATGTATATAAGTTTTGTAAAACCATCTGGATTTTCAAGAGGTTTGTTGAAGGAAAATCTTACTTTAATAGGATTCTTCCTTTTCGAACGTTCGATTGAGCGTAAAATTTTCTAGTGCATTTTTCAAATAAGCTAGTTTATTAAGAACTTGAAAGATGAATTTATTTCAATATTTATAGTCGATATGCTAAGCTGTGATTTTTTAATAAGAAAAATTTTTTTCATATTGGAAAAATAATTCAGAATATAATTGATATTTGAATATTAATTCTGAAAATTAAAAACGTTTTTGTCTAAATTTTATAACTATATTAATGTTTTTGTAATAACAAACAAAGGGTACAGTTAGCAGGTTACGAATTTGAATGAAACTGGGTAAAGTTACCTGACGCATAATATCCAAGAAAAATATCTTTAAGCATTTCAGAGATCTTTTCCAAGTAATAATTACAATTTTAGAAAATTTACGTTGAATTTTCATGATGGAAGTCTAAACTTTACTTCCATCACTTTGGTAACAACAAGATTCAAAAAAGAAAATCAAAGTTTAACATAAAAGCTTATCCGCTGAAGTGTTATGAACCTTTGGAAGCAAAATAGAATTCAACACATAAGTAAAACTATTATTTAAATGAATAATTTTTTGATTTATTCTACTTTTTTAAAGATATATAACTTTTGAATGAACAAAGCTATCATTAACTTTGGAAATATCACAAATTCAAATTTATACTTTATAGTTTTATTTTTCTCTTTTTTTGGATCCTGTGATTGTTGAGATATGGATGTGCAAGATTCAGAATGGATTTTAACAAAAATTTTGATAGTTTATAATAATTATGTGAATAAAATTCTATGAGATTATATGTATTTTTTCTTCATCATTATATTCGTCAAAAATATATTCTGAGAATTCCAATCAAAACCATAAACCAGAAACTACAGTTTTTTCTTATTATATTACTGTAACATAATGCTCTTATGGTTGTTACTAAGAGATCAAAGCCTTCAAAACTTAGAGATTAAAAATTAATTTTTTGTACAATTTAATTTAATTTAGTATTTTGTAAAGTATTAATAATTTATTTTAAATATATTATATATTTATTTTAAAATTTGTTTCCAATACTTAACATTATTGTAAAAGAAATAGAAAAAATTGTAAGATTTAAAAATATGTATATGATAAATCCGATGTACATTAATATGATATACTAGCAGCTGTTACATGTTATGAAAAAAAAAATGTAATAACAAGAAACATGATATTTTTAAAGTATCTTTTATATTTTGTAATGATCCAGATTAACTAAAATAAATGGCTTCAGTAAATCCTTTATACAAACGTTGATTTATTATACACAACAATTCTAAGGTCACACCAACTCGGAGATATGAAAAAAATGTTAGCAGATAAAAATTTAAGACTTGATATTAATAAATAATAAAAAAAATTGAATGAAGCCATTACATAAATATAACATAAAAAAAGAAAAAAAAAAAAGACAAAAAAAAATATAATCACTTTATTCTACAACATTTAAATAAAATTAAGAAATAAATCCTTTTACCGTTGCGCGCAATCTGCGTACAAAGGAAGCGAGTTAAAAAGCAGCTAAAAGCCCGGAAAAAAGGAGAAGAAAAAAAAAGAATGAGAAAAGAATAAGAGGCGCTAGGGCTTTCTTTTTTTCTGTACAATGCTATAGGATTGCTTGAGCTTTGGCTATCGGTGCGGAAGAGGAACGATTACAACGTCACCTCTCTCTCTCTCTCTGACGTCAGTCTCTCGAATCTTTGAATTACAGAGGCTCTTTGCTGTGTTACCTCAACTCAACTATATCTGCCTTGATTAGGATTTTTACGAGAATTAAAGCTTCGATAGAAGAGAAGAGAACATCTTTATTTCGAGAAAGGAGTATTTAATCTACTTTACGAAGAATGTTAGCTAATGACAGCTATTACTTCTTTCTTTTTTCTCCTTTACCAATTATTCACTCGAGTGCGAAAATCCATTAAATAGAAATGTATATAAGATGTACTTTTATCTATCAAATTAAATCAATTCGATTAAAACAATTAATCAAAACTTGGATGAATAACCTCTATTGTTTTTGGACAAATTTCAAATATATGCTATTTTTAAAATTATTTAATAAAATGAAGATTAAAATAAGAAATTTACAAAGGACATATTTTATAATGTTATCAAATAAATAAAAATTTTACAATATTTAAGAGTTTATTTAATCTGTTTATTTTAATTATAAAGTAAATGTAAAAGATAATTGAATATATATTTTCACTTTGAAAAATTACAATTACAAAACTTTACAACAATGATATATTCATTTATCATGATGAGATTTCATTAAATTATATAAATATATTATTCTTAAATTTAAAATTAATAGAGAGTATATAAAAGTATAAATTTATAATCATCATACAAAAATTCCTGCCTGGAATCAATAATGTATATATTTCTTGCGGATTATATTTTAAATCTAAATATTACATATTTTCGATATTATAAATAAACAATATCTTTTTCACATGAACCATAAATAAATAATATAAAATAAATATTAAAAATTTAAAAATAAACAAATTAAACAAACATAAACATAATATTTATAAACCATAAAGAATTAAAACGTTATTTGTTGATTGTTATAAATATGTGTGAATTGCTATTTATACAGTGAATAATTAATCAATCAAAAAATTTATTTAAATAAGCTTTTTTAAGCCAATTATAATTCGATAAGACAATTTTATTTTAATTATTGTTTAAAAAAAAAAAGTTTTTGATTAAATTAAGTTTCAGTGTAAAGCTAATTGGAAAACTTTTGCTCTAGAGCAAAAACATTAATTTTACATAATTTATAATGAAATTATAGAAAAGATAATAATTTGAATTAACGAAAAAGTAATAAAAAAAATAAGACATTACCTCTTTAGCAACCATAACAGCAGTTGGCTCTTTCGGCGCGCTACAAATTATTCCAAGTTGGTAAAGTACTAGAAGAAAGAGCAGAGCCATAATAGCAATTATAGGAGCCCTGCGAGGGGGTCCACGTGAAAACAAAAACGTCATGGCTGAGCTCTTCGTCTGTTGGTAGTCATGCATATCCTCTTTTGCGCCGCGGCAAAAGATTAGCCGGAGAGCCTTACGCAATCTATCGACTAGCTTGTCATTTTTCTGTAATCACAAAATTATTTTATCGAAATTAATAATGATTTAGATTAACTGTAAAAAAATATATTGATGTCAATGCGATTCTTATAGTATGATTTTTAATAAACTTTTAATTATTATATTTGTAAAACATAAATTGCAATAACACGTGGTTGATTCAATCCTAGAATCTAAAAAACCACTTTTTTTCTTTAGAAAGATCAATACTCTTATATTGCAATATTAAAAAAAAATTTATTCATATTTTTATAAATTGCCTTCTATTTTTATTCAAATATTCAAATCAAACGTCTGAAACCTAGTTCATTAACATCTACAAACAGATAAAATACTGTTTAAAAAAAGCAGAGTTCATTGTCTAAATTATATGAATTTGTTATTTCTAATATATCATAGTGTTTCTAATATTTCATAAAAACGATGACTTAGTTATGATAACTAACGTATAAATATATATCGATTAATAGGATAGTTTCGATAACTTGATATAATACAATCAACAGATTACACATCGAGAGAACTCAGTGGCTCACTCGGTAGAGCGATGGATTCATAATCTCGAGGTCTCGAGTTCGAATCCCGCTCTCGTCTAATTTATACAAGCAAGCACCACTGTACGTTACATGTGCTTTGTTCACAAATACACTGACGATCTTTGTCGCTAATTAGCATTGTAATAATAGCATAAATACAGCGACTTTAAATAAAATAAAAACAAATGTTTATAGTTCCGGGGGTATAATGAACATTTCACATTAAATCAGATAATTTGATACTATGTGATATTTAAATTTTGATTATTATTTTGCAATACTGAATGTAAAATCTGCTTTAAATCTCCTATTTTTATCTAATAAAACAAGTCAAGAAACAGTTCATCAATTTTTTTATTGATTGTCTTGTTTATTATGTGATCTAATAAATAATAAATTATTATTAGAAAACTAAACTGCTGAGTCGAATAAGGTAAGCCACAATAGGCATAGGTGGAACTCCAACTCAGCAAGTGTAAGTAATTGCTGTGCTTACACATTCGTAACGATCTTGCACGTATTGTAATCACAGCATGAGGATCTAGTTTGGTTAACGGAAATTCCAGAATTCCGAAAATGGAAAAGAAAAATTACTAATTTGGAAAATTTTTAATAAAAAAATTAATCAAAATATTAGTTATCATTATAAATATATGAATATTTTTTTTTTAATTTCAGTCATTCCAAACATCGACTTTAAAAATGTTTCTCCGTCAAATTTTAATTCCAAAAGTAAACGTTTAATGTTTTCATAATATTTTTAACTTTTTCATTTTATATTTTCCTAATATTTTAGTTTTTAAAATTCTTCGTTCTCAATTTTTGATTTCTTAAATTCTCAAAATTTCAAAACTGAACTCGAACACAATATGGTCGCAAAATCAATTCTTAAAATAAATAATAACATCTAAAAATTAGTGCCTAATGTGGCATCCATCATTACTTTTTTAATCAAGTTGAGTTTTCCATCATTATACCGTTCATTAGGGATTTTTTTTTCTAATAATGTTTTTACGTTTGACCCAACGTTTTTAGTTTAAATTTGTATTTTGTTAATTTTTCTTCAATTTTTATTAAAGCATAATTTAAAATTAAATTATTATTTTAATTTTATAATAGCATGTCCTGTCATTGGACAAACATTCTTTATCTCTAATTTCCATAATTTAATAGTAAAGCCTTTTAAGGTATTAATTATATAAGTATGGGTGTGCTGAAGACACAGTAATCCGATTCTATATAGAGTCCATTCCCTTATTTTCGATGTATATAGGCTAAGAAATAATAAATTATTATGTTTTACTAAAAAAAGAATTTGAAATTACGCGTTTATTTTTTACGAACTTTTTAACCACTTATTCTTATCAAAGAATCAGCTAAAATTTAACAAAAATTATTTAGCGGAACATTAAAATCATTCAATTTTTAAACGGCTTATCTTGTAATTTACTGTAAAAAAATAAGTTTGAAGAAAATAATCCAGACTGATGAAGAATATTTTTTTAATAACAAAAAAAAGAATAAATCTGAAAAGGGGTGTAATCTTTTGCTTTTATTTTTAAAATGTTTTTCCCGTAAATTTAAAGCTTCTTTTAATCGATATCGGAAACTGGGATGCAATACAAAATATTCAATAAACTGTAAAAAAGTAAACAATTATCTAGAACATATTGATACTTTGTTATCGTTTAATATTCATGTCAATATTTATTTGATAAACCACAACAAAAATTAAATGTTTTATAAAAACAATTAAAATTTGCCACCGTAACATTCAATAAATAGATTAAAATATTTTAAAACTTTATTTTTAAAAATAAGTTATGGGATACAGTAAATATTTTATTCAATCATATCATTAATTTTCATTTTACCCTGTTCATCATTTTAAAAAAAAATAGTATTTTTTAAAATTGCTACTTAGAATGAAAATCAAAGAAAAACAATGACATAAAATCTTTGATATCTTGGCAGTAACAAGACTATATATCGTTGAATTTTCTTGGTCTTCCCCCCTTTTACGCTTTTTTATTAGCTATCTTTGTATATGTACGTATAGCTTATGCATTCAAAGGCCATTCCTCAGTTGTAAGAGTGAGAAGCGAAAAGCTCGCTTTTCCCTTGTATATATATCCAACGTCCGATGTAATATAATCTGATTCAAATGACATGCAAATGTTTCTCCGTCTTCTTCTTTCCTTCGTTCAAAATGCGAACGGGGGATGGTATATGGCTGAATGTATGCATGCTGTATACAACTGAAAATCGTATAATATAATAGTGTATATAAAGTGACTTTACGAGCCGAACACTCGTAAACGTCAGACCGCAATGGTATTGCTCTGTTGAAAAAAATTTTGCCCTCTTTTTACATAATACAAATAATATTGAGATTGAAATGATACTGTACTCTGATTTATCTAAGAATTACAATAGGTCAATTTACAGTACATTTCCAAATTTCATTTCAGTTCTAAAATCTATTACAATATTTGTAGTTAATAGTCAAAATATTTAAAAAAAAACTAAGATTTTGAGTTAGTATTACATTTTCAGAATAGACACAGAGAAAATTTTCCTAATAAATTTTACAGTTGTTAATTTTTAAGATTTCATCATAATAATTAAGAAGAAACTTCGCTATAATTTTTATGCAGAAATTTATTGTAAATTTTAAAGGAAACTCGTTCCGTGTATAAGAAGTAATAACAAAATTAAAATATCTGCATTTATAGGTATGCTAATATAAGAAATCATAATTTTGCATTAATCGATTAATCAATTAGCTACAGCTTTAATGCTAAGGGAATGTCAATAATAACTCATAATTTACTTTTTTTATTGCTCTACATGAATCAAATTGTTTTACAACCAAACAAATAAAATTTAAAATTAAAACGATAAAATCAAGCAGCAAGCACAATCGCGTAATATTTTCAATATCTGCAGCAAATCTGATTCTTATAAATGCATAATTTATTCTTTGTTCGGTCGAGCTGCAAGTATACAATGTTGTTTGAAGATAATAATGTATCAATTTTTGTTGTTGAATTAAATCGTCGTCCGAGCCATGGATTATTCATGCGAACGTGAAATAAGGTTTGTTTGAATTTTAATAATTCCAGATTATGAATTTAATGAGCGGAAAAATTACTCCGTAAATCTGTACAAATTAAATTTACATATAATAAAATTTATATATGCTTATTCAGATTTACAGATTGCACAATATTTTCAATTTTAATACTATATTAACATTTAATATTAAAGACTTTAGTTATTGAATACATTTGATTCTGCACCTATTTTACAATTATTATAAAATCACTAGATTTAACGTTTTCTAATAATTCGAAAAATGACAGTATCTGAATAATCATACAAACACCAAACTTTCTCTATCCAATTTTATTTTAAAACTATTAAAATTATAATTCCCATACAATCTAAAACTTTTAACAAATTACAAGCAAACCGCTGAAACGAAATAAAAAAAAAAGTGTATATCATCACACAATACATGCCCGCTCGTTCCTTAACTCGTATTCATTTCATCCTGAAGCACAGTAAATATCAACGAACTACCTCGAAAATCTAATTTTAATAATTTCCTCTGCCCACATTTTACGCAGCTTCTAAAACTTTATATAGATATAAACCCCAGAGCGCGAGAAATTCCAATGCACACAGGGAACATAACCCCGTCCCTCTCTTCTCCATATAATCGCCGTGGAAATTTCTATGGAAGCCCATGTTGCAACAGTCAAAACTTACTCCAACGTTGTACGCATATGTATATATAGAAGAGAAATGTTTTACAAATCGTAGCTCGGGATGTACTTATATGCATGCACATAGACGCATATATAGATACGGTGTGTACCAAAGGGTGCGAAAGTTCAAATGGCCAGTTTCTCCAACTGGATATAACTTTTCGAAACTTACAATTAGATTATAGTAACGTTACGGAGAGAGAGAGAAAGAGTGGGTGGATGGAAGGAAAAGTATGAAGAGAGAGGGAGGGATGCCTGATTTAACTTGAAATCACATTGGGGAATTAAGGCGCGCCACTCAGGCAGGCGCCATGCGAATTCTCTTTGATCGTTTGATTGGCTAAGCTTTAAGATCTAAGTTCTCAACTTAAATCGGTCTATATTCTCTTTGGAAATTCTTAAGAAATAGTTTTTTAACAATAATAATAATTGGGTTTGATTTCTCAATTGATGTTAATGCCAATACAAAGTACGTTTTCCTTTTTTTTTCTCAAGTTTTTACAACCGATTGAGGAAAGTTTGTATTTTTGAATCATTTAATTATGTAAATTATGTACTATTCTTAAAAGTGTACTACGATAACGAGTTACTTTCAATAAGTAACTTAAAAATATTTTACCAGATCAATATTCATAACTCATAAATTCCCATTAAATACACAACAATCGCTTTTCTATATTCTATTCTTTACTTTTGAAAGCGCATGACAAGCAAAAAAATACAGCTTTTACGTATAACAAAAAATGATTAATAATGGATACGGGAGCAAAAAGTAGTATTCAAATAGTACAGTAAAAGCTACAAAAGTCAATATTTCTTTTTTTTTTCGAAATGAAATATACTTTTTATAAATAAACGTTAGCGGAAAATATAACTGTGTCTTTCCTTCTTTTTTTAGACGTATAAAAGCAAAAAACTATAGAGAGGATTATATTTGAGGATTATGCTAAAAGTAACAACGTTTTCATTAGAAATACAAAACAATGCCACTGAAAAGAAAACTATTTTTTGCGCGTACAAGCTTTTACGTAATAAGAGAGGCTTTAATGCAACATTTAAATAAGTCAATATTACAGGAAAACTTTAAAGAAAAATAGAGGAAAAAATGTTGATTAAAATAAAATTTTATGAAAAAATAAATTTGTCGGAAAGGTTAATTATAACGTGTTAAACTTGTTTCAATTTTTTTGGTTTAATTTAACTTCTATAAAAATACCGAGTGGTTTCAAAAATTAATAAAATTTTGAAATTAAAACTTGTTTTAAAGTTCTTCATACCATTTCTATAGAAACGAAGTATTTATGTAAATTTTTTAATTTTTTTATAATTTCACTCTTATATAATAATGAAAAAGCTATTATGATTAAACCAATATGGAAATATTAATAAGAAATTAAAGAAAGCAATCAGTAAAAGTGATATCCGACCGCATTGACAATTTAATCCTATATCAAAAATCTGAACGACATTGTATAAGTTGGGAATCCCTCTTTGAAAATAGAGTACGACAGATTTGAGCAATTCAATGCTATGCAAGCATCTCTTGTGCGTGCTCAAAGCACTTTATGCACGGCGCTTACTACGAATAATGCTATGTTCTCTAGTCCTGTCTAAGCCGTCAATTATCCGACCTTCTGTTAAAGTGGCCGTTTACTCTATATACGTCTATATATGCTATCAAAGAGAAACAGCGAGAAAGAGAAAACGTATTTTCAACATCAAACAAGCCAATAAAACGTTAGTTATAACAATGTTCAATGAGATTTTCGCGTATGTGCCAATGAAGCGCGAATTAAATCTGTAGAATTTAGAATAACGTTTGGAATGTTTTCCTTTCGTGTATGTAAAAAAAGCTTTTTTCTACTAAAGAGAAATCTATGCATTCTTGTGTTGATGAAAAAGTGTACATTGAAAGAATTCGATTGGGTTTGAAATTTAAAAGTGCAAAATTGAAACTTAAATGAAAAAGCCGTTATTTAAAATTGAAAATTAAGCTGTTAGTAAGTACTTCATTGATGATGAAAAATAAATAAGGAACCCTATAATATAATAAAAGTAAGAAATTATTATTTGTATGATTGTTTAAATTATAAAAGAAATATTAGAAATAACCGGGGGAAAACCGGACTGGCGCCACTTTATACAATATGTAATAGTACATATTTATTTCAGGATTTTAATAGGACTTTAATTTTATTATATTAAATTACTTTCTTTGTTAAAGTTTTTTTATAGTCATTTTAATTTTCTAATATTTACACAAAGTACCCCGCCCGATTTACCCCAAGGGTCTTGTCTGCCCCACCCCCCAAAGTTTTAAAGGAAAAATTTTAGTTCGGTACAATGTGATTTTTGGTTTATTATTTACCTTTAATTTAAAAATAATATAAAATATGAAAAACTACTAAAACAATAAAAATCTTTATTGTCGTTATTAAGTTTATTCAGTAAAATTAACTTTATTTTGGTTTACTAGAACTGCAAATATAATTCAATCTATAGTTGATAAATAAGTGCAAAAACGAAAATTAAATTGAATTTCTATTTAGTTTAAATAATAATTGATTGTTCTCCAAGCATAGTTGCAATTGTATTTAAGCGTAGTAATTATATTTATTTACTTGATTTGATTAAACATTTAATGATTATATATAGAATGATTAGATTACAAACCAACTAATGGCAGTAAATGTATTTGACAGAATAGAACAAATTGATTGATTAAATTACGACATACAATTTAAATTGTGATTAAAATAAGTACTTTAATTTTTGTCTCATTTTGAATTTGAACTTAATATAAGTTGACTGTTATGTTCAATTTGAATGAAAATGTTTTTTTTAACTTTTCACTTAATGTAACGAAATGTACAATGGTACATTTAGAGCAGTATAATAATTTTGTTGAATTTTGAAAGACTTGGACGGACATGTTACGAGAGATGAATGTTTACGTTAGCTTTTGATAATTTTGTAAGGTAGTTTTGCGTATATTATGACAAGCGTAAAATTTATGTAAATTTATTATAAACTAAAATTCTTTAATTTTAATGAATTTTTAACAACGATACTCGTAATAACGTCATTATTTAGATATTTATAAAGTTACATATTAATTACATGAGTTTTTAAAATTACTACAATAGTAAAAATATAATAAAAAAGCATCAAAGAAAGTATTAAAAAAATTATCTATCTTTCACATAGTGTTACTTAAAATTCTTTCATAATATGCATCAAAGCCATGATCAAAAAGGAAACAGAAAAACGAAACAAAGGAAAAAAAGGAACCTACAAACGAGATCCTCCGAATAAAGAATGACAGATCAAGCGAAAAATATGAAAAGACAGGCAAATAGAGAAAAAACTCCAAGGGGCGTGTATGAAAAATGAAAGAAAAAAAAAGTTGAAGCAACGAAACGAAGTCAAAGCTCGAAAAAAAAGCGCAAAAGAGTTAGAATAGGATTGAAAAGATATATAGAGAAGGTCACCAAGGCAGCAGCGTAAATCGGGTATTCCTACATTTTTACACTTGTTCGCTCGAGCGTGAGAAAAGCATAAAGTAAAGAAAAAAAAAATAATAAAAAGAAATGAAATACCCTTGTATTACGAAACTGTCTTTTTCTATTAATGTTGATTTTAAGCTCTAAAAAGAGCTATTCATTTCATCGATTCGCTATGATCGTTTCCCTCATGAATAGACATTTATTTTATTTCTTTGATAAACGTAAGCTATATTTTATCAAAATGTGTTTTATATGCACGTTTATTATGAAGTTCATTAGGGATAATTTATAAATTTTACATGATTCAAGATAATTAGGTCGTTAATGAATTTCAATTAATTCGTTTCAACAAAACCATTGAATTTCAGATCATCGTTAAGTTCATTAGCTATGAATTTTGTAAAACTTAATTATTTATGTACTGCAATCTGTATAATTTTAACAAATATCAAACTCATTTTATAATTTAATTTGTTTAAGAAAAAAAAAAATTTTTTTATTTCTGCAAATTTTATTAATTATTAGAAAGCACTTTGAATTATTAACTTTGTTATAAATCTGCATTTAAAATCAGTAGGAAATATACGAAGGTATATAAATTATTTTGCATACATATACATACATGGATTGATATTTATGTTTGATGCGAACGAAAGCTTTTACCTATCATTCAGCATGTTTAAAAGCGTATAATTAATTAATATTACATTAGCTTATAAATATGTAACATATTTTAACAAATGCATTGTTACATACATGTGCAGGATATGTAATAAGAATCATTATAAGCTAATTTTATAAACGATCAATCTTATGAATGATGAAATTAATTTTCTGTGATAGGAAAAATTAGCTTGTAGTCGGTCTTATAGCTCTATCCTTGTCTAATCTAAATTTTTGTTGCAATTAATAAATTAAATATTTCCATACAAAAGTAAGAGTTGTCTCCAATGGATTTAAGAACGAGCAAACAATTTTATTCTATGAAAAAACAATGAAAATTATACATTTTTTCATAGAATAGAATCGTTTGCTCATTCTTAAATGTATTGTGGATAGCTCTTAATTTTGTATAGAAATATTTAATTTATTAATTACAACGAAAATTTAGATTGGAAAAAAAATTTAGATTTAGATCTTGATACGACGGCCATTTGAACGAGCTAATTATTCGACAATAGAAGTGAAAGTTATGGCAAATATAATGTAGGTATTTTTCAACAGAAGATTATATAATGTCAAATTTACCATATACCGTAATATCCCGGGGAAGTTTTTCCTTAATTAAGGATTATGGCAACTCTCTAATGTAATATGTTAAATAGTTTTGGAAGATTCAACCGTTATTGTAAATTTGTAAGGAAAGAGAGGAAAAAGATGTAAATAATTAATATTTAGCTTCTAATTTCTCAATAATTAATATAAATATTAAGTCCTTTACTTTAGTTTTACTTTGTTAACTAATTTTTCGTCTTTGAATTTTACTTTTTGTTCATATAAAAATTAATAATTTTAAACGGGTAAATCTAAAACCGCACTCGCTCAACTTGACCAAAAAATCTTTTGTATGAATAAAATTTTTGAAATTTGAAATATTGAGAAAAAAGATAAATAAGGTGATAAAAGAAAAAAGTCACAAAAAATACATAAACAAAGAAACGAAAAGCTAAAATATGATATTGTACAAGTGAAGACAAAACGATGAAAGTTATAGCACACCTCGAAATATGTTAACGTGAAAAAATATGGCGAAAACGTATGGTAAGAAGATTTGTAATTTTTTTTTTCAACAAAACTGCATGAATATTAAATTAACGAAACTTTCGAATAGTTTGTAAATAAAATTTCAAGTTTTTTTTTGCATAAAAACTGTAATTTGGGGGATTAACAACGAAAATTTTTGTTTTTAAAAAGTATTTTAATTTAAAATAAATGCACAAAGTACCAGGGAAGATAAAATTATTATTTAATATATCATTTGTATGAATATTGAAGGTTTTTGAATAATTTCAAAAATAAAGCTTTAATCTTTCGTTTCGTGAAAATTAAAATCTAAGGAATTAATAACGAGATAAATGAAGATAAATAAGATAAAAAAATGCGATAAACTAAAAGAATTATTACTAAATATTAAGAAATAATATAGTACTAAATATACAATAGTTCGAAATATTATTTCCTCTTAAAGTTACGTCAAAAGGAAAATTGGACCTAAATTCCTTTTTTAACAATAAAAGTTGAAATTCCGTTCAATATTTATTACCCTGTAACTTTGAGAAAAAATAACTTTTCGGTATAAGTAATATTTTGAACTATAATTGTAAATAAGAATTCAATATTCATATTAAATTGAAAGTAATCCATGTTTATTGGAGTCATAAAACTTTAAGATATTAAGGGTCCTATTAAGATCCTTCCTAATAGTTAATGCAGGTATTATTAATCCAAGTACATACTTCGTACCTCCCATTTTTAAACACATAATCCATTATTTTATTGTATACCAAATCTTAAATCCACTAACAACTTTTCAAAAATAATAAATATTTTATTGCATTTAAATGTAATCTCCATTTGAGATACCAGGATTATTCATGCTATAAATACCAATGCCAACACGCATTTTGAGCATTCACAGTTTTGCAAGCATTTGGTACAAACGTCTGACAAAATTGTAAGTTTTCAATTCGTTTTTAAAATTCAAACAACCAAATTGAATTGTAACCATGTGTAACAAACTAAAAATGAGCTTGGACGATATCATTAGACAGAACAAAACCAATCAATCACGCAAAAATGGAAAACGCCGTGAAACATTAAAAAAAAGACATAATAAAATTCCAGAAAATAAATATAATAGTGCAAGTGGAGTGATACGTAATCGTGAATACGGAAGCATTGCTCGAAGAAACAAAGGATTTAAACAATTACACACTTTTAGTGTCTCTTCCAGAATAGAAGAGAACAGAAACCAGAAATATTTAGAAGATGATCCAGCTGAATTAAACATATGTAATTTAAATTATCGCCTGACGGACAAAGACATTTTTGATCTATTTAGAGTTATTGGACCTCTAAAATTAGCAAATATTTGTTACGATAAAAATGGGAAGTCACTGGGATCAGCAAGGATAATTTACAAGCATAGAACTGATGCTGAAAAGGCGATGAAACATTTTAATGGTGAAATTTTGGATGGAAGGAAAATGAGGATTAAAATATTGATATCAAAAATCGAAGCAAAAGAACCAATTTGTAACAGACTTAATTTTAAAAATCAAAAAATTAAAAAATGTGATATCTTCAATAATAATAATAAGATAAGAAATAGTCTCAAACAAGAAGATATTTCTAATAATGATGATATGAGAGATAAATACAAACAAGAAGATAAACCATCAAGAGCAGATGTACTTAATGCTAAATTGAAGGAATTACTGACTCAAGAAGAAGAAGACATGGATGTCGATCAAAACTTAAATATGTGATTCTAGATATTTTTTTGTAAGAATAAAATTAATTCTTTAATAATATTTAAAATAGAATATGTAAAAATTAATTATGACTAATATTATACTTATACAAAAACTCACTTTGAATACATATAGTTTTATAAATAAAAATATATTTAGTATAATAAAGAAAAAATACATACGAATTCTCACGCATTTTTTTTATCTCCTATACAATTTTTTAAATCAGTCTTGTAGTTACCCAAATTTTTAATCTTCGTTCAAGAATACATGTTTTAAGTAAATAAAAGGAGCGTCTGTGGTGTAACCGGCTAAGGCATACGGTCTCTACACATTGGCTCCGAGTGGTCGGGGGTTCGATTCCCGATGAAAACCCTTTCGCTCACACAAACTTTCGGTTGTTAAGCGCGCGCAAGCGGCTGTGTGTGACTAGAGCTCCTAAAATTTTTGCGATTTTGTACGGGAAAAAATAGTGTAACTGGTGCAGAATACAGTCAATCATAGTGTATTTTATTGTGTGCTTCTCAGCGATAATAAATTAACCCATAGTTACTTTGATTTTAATAAATCTAAACTAAGAGCGTCAGTGGCGTAACCGGCTAAGGTGCACGCCTTATTAGTCTAATCATTGAAGCATTTCAGCTGGAAATTTTGTCGGTTAGGATGGATTAACATGAAAATTTGTCAGTAGGTAAAGAATAGTCCAAAAAACAAAAGTTATATAATGCCGATGTGCGCTTTTTCCCAGGGGGCGGTGAGAAAAAAAAACCCATATAATTCGATGTAAAAATCAATTTAAAGCAAAAAGTTTTTAATGAGTTTTTTTGTTAAATGAATACTTTTCGAGCTATAGGTGATTGAAAACATAGATTTTTAGTGTAAAAAAGCATGTTTTCTGACGGTTTTTCATGAAATAACTTGAAAAGTTTTAATTTTATCAAAAAACTCATAAGGAACAAAAATAAAGCTTGTAAAAAAACAAAAGTATTCCATTTTTAATCATTATTTTATATACAATACATAAGGAATTATAAATTATTGAATATTAATACTGTTACGCTTGAAACTTTAAGAGCAATATTCAACGTTAAATAACAGAAAAATGGCATACTTTTTGAGAAAAATGTATATAATATTTTTTAAAGGTATTGAGATTATCTTTTAAACTAATTTTGTTTTAAGTCAATAGTATAAAAATTAAAGGAGTTACAAGGAAAATAAAATTATTTTATATAGTTTGACAATAAAATTTCAATATTAAATCCACTGTCATTAAGACAGGTTTTGAAATATAAAGAAATCCTTTTAGGGTTTATCTTATTTAGGTACCAACTATGTGTTCTAGAAGTTTCAGCAATTTAGGGTGCTTATTTTTTAAAAAAATCAAGTTTATATAAAAAAAAAATTTTTTTATTTTTCAAAAATTCATCCTTTTTTTAAAATATCTCAATAATTAACAGATGTACGTAAAAAGTACTAAAGTTAAAAAATATAGCTTTTTTTTCATGAATATTTTGCTTTTTTTTTTATTTTTGTCCAATAAAAATCAACTGAGATGTCAGTGTTAGAATTCTGTAATCAGAGCCAAGTACCACCTATTTTTGGCCCTTCAAACTAAAAAATCTCAAAAAATAAAACTTTTTAAAAATTGATATTTACATGACTTAAAGATGATACAATTACCTACAAAATCCATTTTGGAACAATTAAAAAGCTTAAAAATTAGCGGAGTTATCATAAAAAAGCCAATTGTACTTTTTCGGTAAAATTTTCGTAGCGCATAAATTCGTTTATTTTCGAGTATTTTAGATACATACATATAAATATTTTACAGTTTCTTTGAGTCTGTACGGTATATAGCTTCTATTCTTTTCAGTTCCTATATGTATATTTTGTAAGTGGATAAAAAATATATTATTAATAGAATAAAAGTTATTAAATTATTAAAAGTACTAAAGACTCGTTTTTTTGGCATTTTATCATCAAGGGTTGTTTTCAAGGGTTGAAATGTTACAATAAAATAAAAATCATTATAAACTGTAAAAAAATGTCTAATTTAATATAAATATGTCATTACAAAATAATTTACATGTTCAAAATTATTTTTTTCTATTTTTCATCGTAAGGGGTAGTTTTTAAGGGTTGAAATAATGTAATAAATTAAAAATTATATCATAAACTTAAAACGTTAATATTTTTCCATGATTGTATCATAAAAATATTTTTTAATATTAAAAACTATATATGCTCTTTTTATTAAGTCAAAGGGGTGGTTTTTAAGGGTTGTAAAAATGCTTAATATCATTAATTATGTTACACAATATTAAACAATACTTATTTTAGACATTCCAAAATTATTTTAATTATTTATAAGCGTAAATCGGCATTTTTACTATTTTTCAACTTTAAGGGTTGTTTTTACCCCTTTAAAGCAAAAAGCGCACCTCGCCGATATATAACTTTTGATCTGTAGGGTAATATAAGCTTAATCCTAAAGTTTTATGAAAATCGGTGCTAACCGAAAGAATTTCCAGGTTATACCCTATTTTTGCCTCCAATGACTGGACTATATACGGTCTCTACACTTTCGCTCCAGGCGGTCGGGGTTCGATTCCCGGTGAAAACACCTGAAATTTTTTTCAGGCTTTTTTCATCGGAAAAGAATCTCTGAGTGCGATGGGTCAATGTTCCTGGCGTGGGTTTTCTCCTGGGGGAGTTTTCCCTACGTCACAGGTCTAAAAAGCCTGGGTAAATGCGGGAACCGACCGTAGAAATCTACTTACCGACTGCACTTGGAACGTGGCAGTCAGAGATTTCTCGGGGATGTGGGTTTTAATTAGCTTAGGATAAAGAAATATAGGAAAAATAGCAAATAGGAAAAAATGATAAAATAGGAAAAATGTGTGATAGGAACATCCTCACACAGAGGTGGTAAGGATGCGGGTAAATTATTACTAAATATTAAGAAATAATATAGTACTAAATATACAATAGTTCGAAATATTATTTCCTCTTAAAGTTACGTCAAAAGGAAAATTGGACCTAAATTCCTTTTTTAACAATAAAAGTTGAAATTCCGTTCAATATTTATTACCCTGTAACTTTGAGAAAAAATAACTTTTCGGTATAAGTAATATTTTGAACTATAATTGTAAATAAGAATTCAATATTCATATTAAATTGAAAGTAATCCATGTTTATTGGAGTCATAAAACTTTAAGATATTAAGGGTCCTATTAAGATCCTTCCTAATAGTTAATGCAGGTATTATTAATCCAAGTACATACTTCGTACCTCCCATTTTTAAACACATAATCCATTATTTTATTGTATACCAAATCTTAAATCCACTAACAACTTTTCAAAAATAATAAATATTTTATTGCATTTAAATGTAATCTCCATTTGAGATACCAGGATTATTCATGCTATAAATACCAATGCCAACACGCATTTTGAGCATTCACAGTTTTGCAAGCATTTGGTACAAACGTCTGACAAAATTGTAAGTTTTCAATTCGTTTTTAAAATTCAAACAACCAAATTGAATTGTAACCATCTGTAACAAACTAAAAATGAGCTTGGACGATATCATTAGACAGAACAAAACCAATCAATCACGCAAAAATGGAAAACGCCGTGAAACATTAAAAAAAAGACATAATAAAATTCCAGAAAATAAATATAATAGTGCAAGTGGAGTGATACGTAATCGTGAATACGGAAGCATTGCTCGAAGAAACAAAGGATTTAAACAATTACACACTTTTAGTGTCTCTTCCAGAATAGAAGAGAACAGAAACCAGAAATATTTAGAAGATGATCCAGCTGAATTAAACATATGTAATTTAAATTATCGCCTGACGGACAAAGACATTTTTGATCTATTTAGAGTTATTGGACCTCTAAAATTAGCAAATATTTGTTACGATAAAAATGGGAAGTCACTGGGATCAGCAAGGATAATTTACAAGCATAGAACTGATGCTGAAAAGGCGATGAAACATTTTAATGGTGAAATTTTGGATGGAAGGAAAATGAGGATTAAAATATTGATATCAAAAATCGAAGCAAAAGAACCAATTTGTAACAGACTTAATTTTAAAAATCAAAAAATTAAAAAATGTGATATCTTCAATAATAATAATAAGATAAGAAATAGTCTCAAACAAGAAGATATTTCTAATAATGATGATATGAGAGATAAATACAAACAAGAAGATAAACCATCAAGAGCAGATGTACTTAATGCTAAATTGAAGGAATTACTGACTCAAGAAGAAGAAGACATGGATGTCGATCAAAACTTAAATATGTGATTCTAGATATTTTTTGTAAGAATAAAATTAATTCTTTAATAATATTTAAAATAGAATATGTAAAAATTAATTATGACTAATATTATACTTATACAAAAACTCACTTTGAATACATATAGTTTTATAAATAAAAATATATTTAGTATAATAAAGAAAAAATACATACGAATTCTCACGCATTTTTTTTATCTCCTATACAATTTTTAAATCAGTCTTGTAGTTACCCAAATTTTTAATCTTCGTTCAAGAATACATGTTTTAAGTAAATAAAAGGAGCGTCTGTGGTGTAACCGGCTAAGGCATACGGTCTCTACACATTGGCTCCGAGTGGTCGGGGGTTCGATTCCCGATGAAAACCCTTTCGCTCACACAAACTTTCGGTTGTTAAGCGCGCGCAAGCGGCTGTGTGTGACTAGAGCTCCTAAAATTTTTGCGATTTTGTACGGGAAAAAATAGTGTAACTGGTGCAGAATACAGTCAATCATAGTGTATTTTATTGTGTGCTTCTCAGCGATAATAAATTAACCCATAGTTACTTTGATTTTAATAAATCTAAACTAAGAGCGTCAGTGGCGTAACCGGCTAAGGTGCACGCCTTATTAGTCTAATCATTGAAGCATTTCAGCTGGAAATTTTGTCGGTTAGGATGGATTAACATGAAAATTTGTCAGTAGGTAAAGAATAGTCCAAAAACAAAAGTTATATAATGCCGATGTGCGCTTTTTCCCAGGGGGCGGTGAGAAAAAAAAACCCATATAATTCGATGTAAAAATCAATTTAAAGCAAAAAGTTTTTAATGAGTTTTTTTGTTAAATGAATACTTTTCGAGCTATAGGTGATTGAAAACATAGATTTTTAGTGTAAAAAAGCATGTTTTCTGACGGTTTTTCATGAAATAACTTGAAAAGTTTTAATTTTATCAAAAAACTCATAAGGAACAAAAATAAAGCTTAAAAAAACAAAAGTATTCCATTTTTAATCATTATTTTATATACAATACATAAGGAATTATAAATTATTGAATATTAATACTGTTACGCTTGAAACTTTAAGAGCAATATTCAACGTTAAATAACAGAAAAATGGCATACTTTTTGAGAAAAATGTATATAATATTTTTTAAAGGTATTGAGATTATCTTTTAAATTAATTTTGTTTTAAGTCAATAGTATAAAAATTAAAGGAGTTACAAGGAAAATAAAATTATTTTATATAGTTTGACAATAAAATTTCAATATTAAATCCACTGTCATTAAGACAGGTTTTGAAATATAAAGAAATCCTTTTAGGGTTTATCTTATTTAGGTACCAACTATGTGTTCTAGAAGTTTCAGCAATTTAGGGTGCTTATTTTTTAAAAAAATCAAGTTTATATAAAAAAAAAAATTTTTTTATTTTTCAAAAATTCATCCTTTTTTAAAATATCTCAATAATTAACAGATGTACGTAAAAAGTACTAAAGTTAAAAAATATAGCTTTTTTTTCATGAATATTTTGCTTTTTTTTTTATTTTTGTCCAATAAAAATCAACTGAGATGTCAGTGTTAGAATTCTGTAATCAGAGCCAAGTACCACCTATTTTTGGCCCTTCAAACTAAAAAATCTCAAAAAATAAAACCTTTTAAAAATTGATATTTACATGACTTAAAGATGATACAATTACCTACAAAATCCATTTTGGAACAATTAAAAAGCTTAAAAATTAGCGGAGTTATCATAAAAAAGCCAATTGTACTTTTTCGGTAAAATTTTCGTAGCGCATAAATTCGTTTATTTTCGAGTATTTTAGATACATACATATAAATATTTTACAGTTTCTTTGAGTCTGTACGGTATATAGCTTCTATTCTTTTCAGTTCCTATATGTATATTTTGTAAGTGGATAAAAAATATATTATTAATAGAATAAAAGTTATTAAATTATTAAAAGTACTAAAGACTCGTTTTTTGGCATTTTATCATCAAGGGTTGTTTTCAAGGGTTGAAATGTTACAATAAAATAAAAATCATTATAAACTGTAAAAAAATGTCTAATTTAATATAAATATGTCATTACAAAATAATTTACATGTTCAAAATTATTTTTTCTATTTTTCATCGTAAGGGGTAGTTTTTAAGGGTTGAAATAATGTAATAAATTAAAAATTATATCATAAACTTAAAACGTTAATATTTTTCCATGATTGTATCATAAAAATATTTTTAATATTAAAAACTATATATGCTCTTTTTATTAAGTCAAAGGGGTGGTTTTTAAGGGTTGTAAAATGCTTAATATCATTAATTATGTTACACAATATTAAACAATACTTATTTTAGACATTCCAAAATTATTTTAATTATTTATAAGCGTAAATCGGCATTTTTACTATTTTTCAACTTTAAGGGTTGTTTTTACCCCTTTAAAGCAAAAAGCGCACCTCGCCGATATATAACTTTTGATCTGTAGGGTAATATAAGCTTAATCCTAAAGTTTTATGAAAATCGGTGCTAACCGAAAGAATTTCCAGGTTATACCCTATTTTTGCCTCCAATGACTGGACTATATACGGTCTCTATACTTTCGCTCCAGGCGGTCGGGGTTCGATTCCCGGTGAAAACACCTGAAATTTTTTTCAGGCTTTTTCATCGGAAAAGAATCTCTGAGTGCGATGGGTCAATGTTCCTGGCGTGGGTTTTCTCCTGGGGGAGTTTTCCCTACGTCACAGGTCTAAAAAGCCTGGGTAAATGCGGGAACCGACCGTAGAAATCTACTTACCGACTGCACTTGGAACGTGGCAGTCAGAGATTTCTCGGGGATGTGGGTTTTAATTAGCTTAGGATAAAGAAATATAGGAAAAATAGCAAATAGGAAAAAATGATAAAATAGGAAAAATGTGTGATAGGAACATCCTCACACAGAGGTGGTAAGGATGCGGGTAAATTATTACTAAATATTAAGAAATAATATAGTACTAAATATACAATAGTTCGAAATATTATTTCCTCTTAAAGTTACGTCAAAAGGAAAATTGGACCTAAATTCCTTTTTAACAATAAAAGTTGAAATTCCGTTCAATATTTATTACCCTGTAACTTTGAGAAAAAATAACTTTTCGGTATAAGTAATATTTTGAACTATAATTGTAAATAAGAATTCAATATTCATATTAAATTGAAAGTAATCCATGTTTATTGGAGTCATAAAACTTTAAGATATTAAGGGTCCTATTAAGATCCTTCCTAATAGTTAATGCAGGTATTATTAATCCAAGTACATACTTCGTACCTCCCATTTTTAAACACATAATCCATTATTTTATTGTATACCAAATCTTAAATCCACTAACAACTTTTCAAAAATAATAAATATTTTATTGCATTTAAATGTAATCTCCATTTGAGATACCAGGATTATTCATGCTATAAATACCAATGCCAACACGCATTTTGAGCATTCACAGTTTTGCAAGCATTTGGTACAAACGTCTGACAAAATTGTAAGTTTTCAATTCGTTTTTAAAATTCAAACAACCAAATTGAATTGTAACCATCTGTAACAAACTAAAAATGAGCTTGGACGATATCATTAGACAGAACAAAACCAATCAATCACGCAAAAATGGAAAACGCCGTGAAACATTAAAAAAAAGACATAATAAAATTCCAGAAAATAAATATAATAGTGCAAGTGGAGTGATACGTAATCGTGAATACGGAAGCATTGCTCGAAGAAACAAAGGATTTAAACAATTACACACTTTTAGTGTCTCTTCCAGAATAGAAGAGAACAGAAACCAGAAATATTTAGAAGATGATCCAGCTGAATTAAACATATGTAATTTAAATTATCGCCTGACGGACAAAGACATTTTTGATCTATTTAGAGTTATTGGACCTCTAAAATTAGCAAATATTTGTTACGATAAAAATGGGAAGTCACTGGGATCAGCAAGGATAATTTACAAGCATAGAACTGATGCTGAAAAGGCGATGAAACATTTTAATGGTGAAATTTTGGATGGAAGGAAAATGAGGATTAAAATATTGATATCAAAAATCGAAGCAAAAGAACCAATTTGTAACAGACTTAATTTTAAAAATCAAAAAATTAAAAAATGTGATATCTTCAATAATAATAATAAGATAAGAAATAGTCTCAAACAAGAAGATATTTCTAATAATGATGATATGAGAGATAAATACAAACAAGAAGATAAACCATCAAGAGCAGATGTACTTAATGCTAAATTGAAGGAATTACTGACTCAAGAAGAAGAAGACATGGATGTCGATCAAAACTTAAATATGTGATTCTAGATATTTTTTTGTAAGAATAAAATTAATTCTTTAATAATATTTAAAATAGAATATGTAAAAATTAATTATGACTAATATTATACTTATACAAAAACTCACTTTGAATACATATAGTTTTATAAATAAAAATATATTTAGTATAATAAAGAAAAAATACATACGAATTCTCACGCATTTTTTTATCTCCTATACAATTTTTTAAATCAGTCTTGTAGTTACCCAAATTTTTAATCTTCGTTCAAGAATACATGTTTTAAGTAAATAAAAGGAGCGTCTGTGGTGTAACCGGCTAAGGCATACGGTCTCTACACATTGGCTCCGAGTGGTCGGGGGTTCGATTCCCGATGAAAACCCTTTCGCTCACACAAACTTTCGGTTGTTAAGCGCGCGCAAGCGCTGTGTGTGACTAGAGCTCCTAAAATTTTTGCGATTTTGTACGGGAAAAAATAGTGTAACTGGTGCAGAATACAGTCAATCATAGTGTATTTTATTGTGTGCTTCTCAGCGATAATAAATTAACCCATAGTTACTTTGATTTTAATAAATCTAAACTAAGAGCGTCAGTGGCGTAACCGGCTAAGGTGCACGCCTTATTAGTCTAATCATTGAAGCATTTCAGCTGGAAATTTTGTCGGTTAGGATGGATTAACATGAAAATTTGTCAGTAGGTAAAGAATAGTCCAAAAAACAAAAGTTATATAATGCCGATGTGCGCTTTTTCCCAGGGGGCGGTGAGAAAAAAAAAACCCATATAATTCGATGTAAAAATCAATTTAAAGCAAAAAGTTTTTAATGAGTTTTTTTGTTAAATGAATACTTTTCGAGCTATAGGTGATTGAAAACATAGATTTTTAGTGTAAAAAAGCATGTTTTCTGACGGTTTTCATGAAATAACTTGAAAAGTTTTAATTTTATCAAAAAAACTCATAAGAAACAAAAATAAAGCTTGTAAAAACAAAACGATTCCATTTTTAATCATTATTTTATATACAATACATAAGGAATTATAAATTATTGAATATTAATACTGTTACGCTTGAAACTTTAAGAGCAATATTCAACGTTAAATAACAGAAAAATGGCATACTTTTTGAGAAAAATGTATATAATATTTTTAAAGGTATTGAGATTATCTTTTAAATTAATTTTGTTTTAAGTCAATAGTATAAAAATTAAAGGAGTTACAAGGAAAATAAAATTATTTTATATAGTTTGACAATAAAATTTCAATATTAAATCCACTGTCATTAAGACAGGTTTTGAAATATAAAGAAATCCTTTTAGGGTTTATCTTATTTAGGTACCAACTATGTGTTCTAGAAGTTTCAGCAATTTAGGGTGCTTATTTTTAAAAAAATCAAGTTTATATAAAAAAAAAAATTTTTTATTTTTCAAAAATTCATCCTTTTTTAAAATATCTCAATAATTAACAGATGTACGTAAAAAGTACTAAAGTTAAAAAATATAGCTTTTTTTCATGAATATTTTGCTTTTTTTTTTTATTTTTGTCCAATAAAAATCAACTGAGATGTCAGTGTTAGAATTCTGTAATCAGAGCCAAGTACCACCTATTTTTGGCCCTTCAAACTAAAAAATCTCAAAAAATAAAACTTTTTAAAAATTGATATTTACATGACTTAAAGATGATACAATTACCTACAAAATCCATTTTGGAACAATTAAAAAGCTTAAAAATTAGCGGAGTTATCATAAAAAAGCCAATTGTACTTTTTCGGTAAAATTTTCGTAGCGCATAAATTCGTTTTATTTTCGAGTATTTTAGATACATACATATAAATATTTTACAGTTTCTTTGAGTCTGTACGGTATATAGCTTCTATTCTTTTCAGTTCCTATATGTATATTTTGTAAGTGGATAAAAAATATATTATTAATAGAATAAAAGTTATTAAATTATTAAAAGTACTAAAGACTCGTTTTTTTGGCATTTTATCATCAAGGGTTGTTTTCAAGGGTTGAAATGTTACAATAAAATAAAAATCATTATAAACTGTAAAAAAATGTCTAATTTAATATAAATATGTCATTACAAAATAATTTACATGTTCAAAATTATTTTTTTCTATTTTTCATCGTAAGGGGTAGTTTTTAAGGGTTGAAATAATGTAATAAATTAAAAATTATATCATAAACTTAAAACGTTAATATTTTTCCATGATTGTATCATAAAAATATTTTTTAATATTAAAAACTATATATGCTCTTTTTATTAAGTCAAAGGGGTGGTTTTAAGGGTTGTAAAAATGCTTAATATCATTAATTATGTTACACAATATTAAACAATACTTATTTTAGACATTCCAAAATTATTTTAATTATTTATAAGCGTAAATCGGCATTTTTACTATTTTTCAACTTTAAGGGTTGTTTTTACCCCTTTAAAGCAAAAAGCGCACCTCGCCGATATATAACTTTTGATCTGTAGGGTAATATAAGCTTAATCCTAAAGTTTTATGAAAATCGGTGCTAACCGAAAGAATTTCCAGGTTATACCCTATTTTTGCCTCCAATGACTGGACTATATACGGTCTCTACACTTTCGCTCCAGGCGGTCGGGGGTTCGATTCCCGGTGAAAACACCTGAAATTTTTTTCAGGCTTTTTTCATCGGAAAAAGAATCTCTGAGTGCGATGGGTCAATGTTCCTGGCGTGGGTTTTCTCCTGGGGGAGTTTTCCCTACGTCACAGGTCTAAAAAGCCTGGGTAAATGCGGGAACCGACCGTAGAAATCTACTTACCGACTGCACTTGGAACGTGGCAGTCAGAGATTTCTCGGGGATGTGGGTTTTAATTAGCTTAGGATAAAGAAATATAGGAAAAATAGCAAATAGGAAAAAATGATAAAATAGGAAAAATGTGTGATAGGAACATCCTCACACAGAGGTGGTAAGGATGCGGGTAAATTATTACTAAATATTAAGAAATAATATAGTACTAAATATACAATAGTTCGAAATATTATTTCCTCTTAAAGTTACGTCAAAAGGAAAATTGGACCTAAATTCCTTTTTTAACAATAAAAGTTGAAATTCCGTTCAATATTTATTACCCTGTAACTTTGAGAAAAAATAACTTTTCGGTATAAGTAATATTTTGAACTATAATTGTAAATAAGAATTCAATATTCATATTAAATTGAAAGTAATCCATGTTTATTGGAGTCATAAAACTTTAAGATATTAAGGGTCCTATTAAGATCCTTCCTAATAGTTAATGCAGGTATTATTAATCCAAGTACATACTTCGTACCTCCCATTTTTAAACACATAATCCATTATTTTATTGTATACCAAATCTTAAATCCACTAACAACTTTTCAAAAATAATAAATATTTTATTGCATTTAAATGTAATCTCCATTTGAGATACCAGGATTATTCATGCTATAAATACCAATGCCAACACGCATTTTGAGCATTCACAGTTTTGCAAGCATTTGGTACAAACGTCTGACAAAATTGTAAGTTTTCAATTCGTTTTTAAAATTCAAACAACCAAATTGAATTGTAACCATCTGTAACAAACTAAAAATGAGCTTGGACGATATCATTAGACAGAACAAAACCAATCAATCACGCAAAAATGGAAAACGCCGTGAAACATTAAAAAAAAGACATAATAAAATTCCAGAAAATAAATATAATAGTGCAAGTGGAGTGATACGTAATCGTGAATACGGAAGCATTGCTCGAAGAAACAAAGGATTTAAACAATTACACACTTTTAGTGTCTCTTCCAGAATAGAAGAGAACAGAAACCAGAAATATTTAGAAGATGATCCAGCTGAATTAAACATATGTAATTTAAATTATCGCCTGACGGACAAAGACATTTTTGATCTATTTAGAGTTATTGGACCTCTAAAATTAGCAAATATTTGTTACGATAAAAATGGGAAGTCACTGGGATCAGCAAGGATAATTTACAAGCATAGAACTGATGCTGAAAAGGCGATGAAACATTTTAATGGTGAAATTTTGGATGGAAGGAAAATGAGGATTAAAATATTGATATCAAAAATCGAAGCAAAAGAACCAATTTGTAACAGACTTAATTTTAAAAATCAAAAAATTAAAAAATGTGATATCTTCAATAATAATAATAAGATAAGAAATAGTCTCAAACAAGAAGATATTTCTAATAATGATGATATGAGAGATAAATACAAACAAGAAGATAAACCATCAAGAGCAGATGTACTTAATGCTAAATTGGAAGGAATTACTGACTCAAGAAGAAGAAGACATGGATGTCGATCAAAACTTAAATATGTGATTCTAGATATTTTTTGTAAGAATAAAATTAATTCTTTAATAATATTTAAAATAGAATATGTAAAAATTAATTATGACTAATATTATACTTATACAAAAACTCACTTTGAATACATATAGTTTTATAAATAAAAATATATTTAGTATAATAAAGAGAAAAATACATACGAATTCTCACGCATTTTTTTATCTCCTATACAATTTTTAAATCAGTCTTGTAGTTACCCAAATTTTTAATCTTCGTTCAAGAATACATGTTTTAAGTAAATAAAAGGAGCGTCTGTGGTGTAACCGGCTAAGGCATACGGTCTCTACACATTGGCTCCGAGTGGTCGGGGTTCGATTCCCGATGAAAACCCTTTCGCTCACACAAACTTTCGGTTGTTAAGCGCGCGCAAGCGCTGTGTGTGACTAGAGCTCCTAAAATTTTTGCGATTTTGTACGGGAAAAAATAGTGTAACTGGTGCAGAATACAGTCAATCATAGTGTATTTTATTGTGTGCTTCTCAGCGATAATAAATTAACCCATAGTTACTTTGATTTTAATAAATCTAAACTAAGAGCGTCAGTGGCGTAACCGGCTAAGGTGCACGCCTTATTAGTCTAATCATTGAAGCATTTCAGCTGGAAATTTTGTCGGTTAGGATGGATTAACATGAAAATTTGTCAGTAGGTAAAGAATAGTCCAAAAAACAAAAGTTATATAATGCCGATGTGCGCTTTTTCCCAGGGGGCGGTGAGAAAAAAAAACCCATATAATTCGATGTAAAAATCAATTTAAAGCAAAAAGTTTTTAATGAGTTTTTTTGTTAAATGAATACTTTTCGAGCTATAGGTGATTGAAAACATAGATTTTTAGTGTAAAAAAGCATGTTTTCTGACGGTTTTTCATGAAATAACTTGAAAAGTTTTAATTTTATCAAAAAACTCATAAGAAACAAAAATAAAGCTTGTAAAAAAACAAAACGATTCCATTTTTAATCATTATTTTATATACAATACATAAGGAATTATAAATTATTGAATATTAATACTGTTACGCTTGAAACTTTAAGAGCAATATTCAACGTTAAATAACAGAAAAATGGCATACTTTTTGAGAAAAATGTATATAATATTTTTAAAGGTATTGAGATTATCTTTTAAATTAATTTTGTTTTAAGTCAATAGTATAAAAATTAAAGGAGTTACAAGGAAAATAAAATTATTTTATATAGTTTGACAATAAAATTTCAATATTAAATCCACTGTCATTAAGACAGGTTTTGAAATATAAAGAAATCCTTTTAGGGTTTATCTTATTTAGGTACCAACTATGTGTTCTAGAAGTTTCAGCAATTTAGGGTGCTTATTTTTTAAAAAAATCAAGTTTATATAAAAAAAAAAATTTTTTATTTTTCAAAAATTCATCCTTTTTTAAAATATCTCAATAATTAACAGATGTACGTAAAAAGTACTAAAGTTAAAAAAATATAGCTTTTTTTCATGAATATTTTGCTTTTTTTTTATTTTTGTCCAATAAAAATCAACTGAGATGTCAGTGTTAGAATTCTGTAATCAGAGCCAAGTACCACCTATTTTTGGCCCTTCAAACTAAAAAATCTCAAAAAATAAAACTTTTTAAAAATTGATATTTACATGACTTAAAGATGATACAATTACCTACAAAATCCATTTTGGAACAATTAAAAAGCTTAAAAATTAGCGGAGTTATCATAAAAAAGCCAATTGTACTTTTTCGGTAAAATTTTCGTAGCGCATAAATTCGTTTATTTTCGAGTATTTTAGATACATACATATAAATATTTTACAGTTTCTTTGAGTCTGTACGGTATATAGCTTCTATTCTTTTCAGTTCCTATATGTATATTTTGTAAGTGGATAAAAAATATATTATTAATAGAATAAAAGTTATTAAATTATTAAAAGTACTAAAGACTCGTTTTTTGGCATTTTATCATCAAGGGTTGTTTTCAAGGGTTGAAATGTTACAATAAAATAAAAATCATTATAAACTGTAAAAAAATGTCTAATTTAATATAAATATGTCATTACAAAATAATTTACATGTTCAAAATTATTTTTTCTATTTTTCATCGTAAGGGGTAGTTTTTAAGGGTTGAAATAATGTAATAAATTAAAAATTATATCATAAACTTAAAACGTTAATATTTTTCCATGATTGTATCATAAAAATATTTTTAATATTAAAAACTATATATGCTCTTTTTATTAAGTCAAAGGGGTGGTTTTAAGGGTTGTAAAAATGCTTAATATCATTAATTATGTTACACAATATTAAACAATACTTATTTTAGAAATTCCAAGATTATTTTAATTATTTATAAGCGTAAATCGGCATTTTTACTATTTTTCAACTTTAAGGGTTGTTTTTACCCCTTTAAAGCAAAAAGCGCACCTCGCCGATATATAACTTTTGATCTGTAGGGTAATATAAGCTTAATCCTAAAGTTTTATGAAAATCGGTGCTAACCGAAAGAATTTCCAGGTTATACCCTATTTTTGCCTCCAATGACTGGACTATATACGGTCTCTACACTTTCGCTCCAGGCGGTCGGGGGTTCGATTCCCGGTGAAAACACCTGAAATTTTTTTCAGGCTTTTTCATCGGAAAAGAATCTCTGAGTGCGATGGGTCAATGTTCCTGGCGTGGGTTTTCTCCTGGGGAGTTTTCCCTACGTCACAGGTCTAAAAAGCCTGGGTAAATGCGGGAACCGACCGTAGAAATCTACTTACCGACTGCACTTGGAACGTGGCAGTCAGAGATTTCTCGGGGATGTGGGTTTTAATTAGCTTAGGATAAAGAAATATAGGAAAAATAGCAAATAGGAAAAAATGATAAAATAGGAAAAATGTGTGATAGGAACATCCTCACACAGAGGTGGTAAGGATGCGGGTAAATTATTACTAAATATTAAGAAATAATATAGTACTAAATATACAATAGTTCGAAATATTATTTCCTCTTAAAGTTACGTCAAAAGGAAAATTGGACCTAAATTCCTTTTTAACAATAAAAGTTGAAATTCCGTTCAATATTTATTACCCTGTAACTTTGAGAAAAAATAACTTTTCGGTATAAGTAATATTTTGAACTATAATTGTAAATAAGAATTCAATATTCATATTAAATTGAAAGTAATCCATGTTTATTGGAGTCATAAAACTTTAAGATATTAAGGGTCCTATTAAGATCCTTCCTAATAGTTAATGCAGGTATTATTAATCCAAGTACATACTTCGTACCTCCCATTTTTAAACACATAATCCATTATTTTATTGTATACCAAATCTTAAATCCACTAACAACTTTTCAAAAATAATAAATATTTTATTGCATTTAAATGTAATCTCCATTTGAGATACCAGGATTATTCATGCTATAAATACCAATGCCAACACGCATTTTGAGCATTCACAGTTTTGCAAGCATTTGGTACAAACGTCTGACAAAATTGTAAGTTTTCAATTCGTTTTTAAAATTCAAACAACCAAATTGAATTGTAACCATCTGTAACAAACTAAAAATGAGCTTGGACGATATCATTAGACAGAACAAAACCAATCAATCACGCAAAAATGGAAAACGCCGTGAAACATTAAAAAAAAGACATAATAAAATTCCAGAAAATAAATATAATAGTGCAAGTGGAGTGATACGTAATCGTGAATACGGAAGCATTGCTCGAAGAAACAAAGGATTTAAACAATTACACACTTTTAGTGTCTCTTCCAGAATAGAAGAGAACAGAAACCAGAAATATTTAGAAGATGATCCAGCTGAATTAAACATATGTAATTTAAATTATCGCCTGACGGACAAAGACATTTTTGATCTATTTAGAGTTATTGGACCTCTAAAATTAGCAAATATTTGTTACGATAAAAATGGGAAGTCACTGGGATCAGCAAGGATAATTTACAAGCATAGAACTGATGCTGAAAAGGCGATGAAACATTTTAATGGTGAAATTTTGGATGGAAGGAAAATGAGGATTAAAATATTGATATCAAAAATCGAAGCAAAAGAACCAATTTGTAACAGACTTAATTTTAAAAATCAAAAAATTAAAAAATGTGATATCTTCAATAATAATAATAAGATAAGAAATAGTCTCAAACAAGAAGATATTTCTAATAATGATGATATGAGAGATAAATACAAACAAGAAGATAAACCATCAAGAGCAGATGTACTTAATGCTAAATTGGAAGGAATTACTGACTCAAGAAGAAGAAGACATGGATGTCGATCAAAACTTAAATATGTGATTCTAGATATTTTTTTGTAAGAATAAAATTAATTCTTTAATAATATTTAAAATAGAATATGTAAAAATTAATTATGACTAATATTATACTTATACAAAAACTCACTTTGAATACATATAGTTTTATAAATAAAAATATATTTAGTATAATAAAGAAAAAATACATACGAATTCTCACGCATTTTTTTTATCTCCTATACAATTTTTAAATCAGTCTTGTAGTTACCCAAATTTTTAATCTTCGTTCAAGAATACATGTTTTAAGTAAATAAAAGGAGCGTCTGTGGTGTAACCGGCTAAGGCATACGGTCTCTACACATTGGCTCCGAGTGGTCGGGGGTTCGATTCCCGATGAAAACCCTTTCGCTCACACAAACTTTCGGTTGTTAAGCGCGCGCAAGCGGCTGTGTGTGACTAGAGCTCCTAAAATTTTTGCGATTTTGTACGGGAAAAAAATAGTGTAACTGGTGCAGAATACAGTCAATCATAGTGTATTTTATTGTGTGCTTCTCAGCGATAATAAATTAACCCATAGTTACTTTGATTTTAATAAATCTAAACTAAGAGCGTCAGTGGCGTAACCGGCTAAGGTGCACGCCTTATTAGTCTAATCATTGAAGCATTTCAGCTGGAAATTTTGTCGGTTAGGATGGATTAACATGAAAATTTGTCAGTAGGTAAAGAATAGTCCAAAAACAAAAGTTATATAATGCCGATGTGCGCTTTTTCCCAGGGGGCGGTGGAAAAAAAAAACCCATATAATTCGATGTAAAAATCAATTTAAAGCAAAAAGTTTTTAATGAGTTTTTTTGTTAAATGAATACTTTTCGAGCTATAGGTGATTGAAAACATAGATTTTTAGTGTAAAAAAGCATGTTTTCTGACGGTTTTTCATGAAATAACTTGAAAAGTTTTAATTTTATCAAAAAACTCATAAGAAACAAAAATAAAGCTTGTAAAAAAACAAAACGATTCCATTTTTAATCATTATTTTATATACAATACATAAGGAATTATAAATTATTGAATATTAATACTGTTACGCTTGAAACTTTAAGAGCAATATTCAACGTTAAATAACAGAAAAATGGCATACTTTTTGAGAAAAATGTATATAATATTTTTTAAAGGTATTGAGATTATCTTTTAAATTAATTTTGTTTTAAGTCAATAGTATAAAAATTAAAGGAGTTACAAGGAAAATAAAATTATTTTATATAGTTTGACAATAAAATTTCAATATTAAATCCACTGTCATTAAGACAGGTTTTGAAATATAAAGAAATCCTTTTAGGGTTTATCTTATTTAGGTACCAACTATGTGTTCTAGAAGTTTCAGCAATTTAGGGTGCTTATTTTTAAAAAATCAAGTTTATATAAAAAAAAAATTTTTTATTTTTCAAAAATTCATCCTTTTTTTAAAATATCTCAATAATTAACAGATGTACGTAAAAAGTACTAAAGTTAAAAAATATAGCTTTTTTTTCATGAATATTTTTTTTTTTTATTTTTGTCCAATAAAAATCAACTGAGATGTCAGTGTTAGAATTCTGTAATCAGAGCCAAGTACCACCTATTTTTGGCCCTTCAAACTAAAAAATCTCAAAAAATAAAACTTTTTAAAAATTGATATTTACATGACTTAAAGATGATACAATTACCTACAAAATCCATTTTGGAACAATTAAAAAGCTTAAAAATTAGCGGAGTTATCATAAAAAAGCCAATTGTACTTTTTCGGTAAAATTTTCGTAGCGCATAAATTCGTTTATTTTCGAGTATTTTAGATACATACATATAAATATTTTACAGTTTCTTTGAGTCTGTACGGTATATAGCTTCTATTCTTTTCAGTTCCTATATGTATATTTTGTAAGTGGATAAAAAATATATTATTAATAGAATAAAAGTTATTAAATTATTAAAAGTACTAAAGACTCGTTTTTTTGGCATTTTATCATCAAGGGTTGTTTTCAAGGGTTGAAATGTTACAATAAAATAAAAATCATTATAAACTGTAAAAAAATGTCTAATTTAATATAAATATGTCATTACAAAATAATTTACATGTTCAAAATTTTTTTTCTATTTTTCATCGTAAGGGGTAGTTTTTAAGGGTTGAAATAATGTAATAAATTAAAAATTATATCATAAACTTAAAACGTTAATATTTTTCCATGATTGTATCATAAAAATATTTTTTAATATTAAAAACTATATATGCTCTTTTATTAAGTCAAAGGGGTGGTTTTTAAGGGTTGTAAAAATGCTTAATATCATTAATTATGTTACACAATATTAAACAATACTTATTTTAGACATTCCAAAATTATTTTAATTATTTATAAGCGTAAATCGGCATTTTTACTATTTTTCAACTTTAAGGGTTGTTTTACCCCTTTAAAGCAAAAAGCGCACCTCGCCGATATATAACTTTTGATCTGTAGGGTAATATAAGCTTAATCCTAAAGTTTTATGAAAATCGGTGCTAACCGAAAGAATTTCCAGGTTATACCCTATTTTTGCCTCCAATGACTGGACTATATACGGTCTCTACACTTTCGCTCCAGGCGGTCGGGGGTTCGATTCCCGGTGAAAACACCTGAAATTTTTTTCAGGCTTTTTTCATCGGAAAAAGAATCTCTGAGTGCGATGGGTCAATGTTCCTGGCGTGGGTTTTCTCCTGGGGGAGTTTTCCCTACGTCACAGGTCTAAAAAGCCTGGGTAAATGCGGGAACCGACCGTAGAAATCTACTTACCGACTGCACTTGGAACGTGGCAGTCAGAGATTTCTCGGGGATGTGGGTTTTAATTAGCTTAGGATAAAGAAATATAGGAAAAATAGCAAATAGGAAAAAATGATAAAATAGGAAAAATGTGTGATAGGAACATCCTCACACAGAGGTGGTAAGGATGCGGGTAAATTATTACTAAATATTAAGAAATAATATAGTACTAAATATACAATAGTTCGAAATATTATTTCCTCTTAAAGTTACGTCAAAAGGAAAATTGGACCTAAATTCCTTTTTTAACAATAAAAGTTGAAATTCCGTTCAATATTTATTACCCTGTAACTTTGAGAAAAAATAACTTTTCGGTATAAGTAATATTTTGAACTATAATTGTAAATAAGAATTCAATATTCATATTAAATTGAAAGTAATCCATGTTTATTGGAGTCATAAAACTTTAAGATATTAAGGGTCCTATTAAGATCCTTCCTAATAGTTAATGCAGGTATTATTAATCCAAGTACATACTTCGTACCTCCCATTTTTAAACACATAATCCATTATTTTATTGTATACCAAATCTTAAATCCACTAACAACTTTTCAAAAATAATAAATATTTTATTGCATTTAAATGTAATCTCCATTTGAGATACCAGGATTATTCATGCTATAAATACCAATGCCAACACGCATTTTGAGCATTCACAGTTTTGCAAGCATTTGGTACAAACGTCTGACAAAATTGTAAGTTTTCAATTCGTTTTTAAAATTCAAACAACCAAATTGAATTGTAACCATCTGTAACAAACTAAAAATGAGCTTGGACGATATCATTAGACAGAACAAAACCAATCAATCACGCAAAAATGGAAAACGCCGTGAAACATTAAAAAAAGACATAATAAAATTCCAGAAAATAAATATAATAGTGCAAGTGGAGTGATACGTAATCGTGAATACGGAAGCATTGCTCGAAGAAACAAAGGATTTAAACAATTACACACTTTTAGTGTCTCTTCCAGAATAGAAGAGAACAGAAACCAGAAATATTTAGAAGATGATCCAGCTGAATTAAACATATGTAATTTAAATTATCGCCTGACGGACAAAGACATTTTTGATCTATTTAGAGTTATTGGACCTCTAAAATTAGCAAATATTTGTTACGATAAAAATGGGAAGTCACTGGGATCAGCAAGGATAATTTACAAGCATAGAACTGATGCTGAAAAGGCGATGAAACATTTTAATGGTGAAATTTTGGATGGAAGGAAAATGAGGATTAAAATATTGATATCAAAAATCGAAGCAAAAGAACCAATTTGTAACAGACTTAATTTTAAAAATCAAAAAATTAAAAAATGTGATATCTTCAATAATAATAATAAGATAAGAAATAGTCTCAAACAAGAAGATATTTCTAATAATGATGATATGAGAGATAAATACAAACAAGAAGATAAACCATCAAGAGCAGATGTACTTAATGCTAAATTGAAGGAATTACTGACTCAAGAAGAAGAAGACATGGATGTCGATCAAAACTTAAATATGTGATTCTAGATATTTTTTTGTAAGAATAAAATTAATTCTTTAATAATATTTAAAATAGAATATGTAAAAATTAATTATGACTAATATTATACTTATACAAAAACTCACTTTGAATACATATAGTTTTATAAATAAAAATATATTTAGTATAATAAAGAAAAAATACATACGAATTCTCACGCATTTTTTTTATCTCCTATACAATTTTTAAATCAGTCTTGTAGTTACCCAAATTTTTAATCTTCGTTCAAGAATACATGTTTTAAGTAAATAAAAGGAGCGTCTGTGGTGTAACCGGCTAAGGCATACGGTCTCTACACATTGGCTCCGAGTGGTCGGGGGTTCGATTCCCGATGAAAACCCTTTCGCTCACACAAACTTTCGGTTGTTAAGCGCGCGCAAGCGGCTGTGTGTGACTAGAGCTCCTAAAATTTTTGCGATTTTGTACGGGAAAAAATAGTGTAACTGGTGCAGAATACAGTCAATCATAGTGTATTTTATTGTGTGCTTCTCAGCGATAATAAATTAACCCATAGTTACTTTGATTTTAATAAATCTAAACTAAGAGCGTCAGTGGCGTAACCGGCTAAGGTGCACGCCTTATTAGTCTAATCATTGAAGCATTTCAGCTGGAAATTTTGTCGGTTAGGATGGATTAACATGAAAATTTGTCAGTAGGTAAAGAATAGTCCAAAAACAAAAGTTATATAATGCCGATGTGCGCTTTTTCCCAGGGGGCGGTGGGGAGAAAAAAACCCATATAATTCGATGTAAAAATCAATTTAAAGCAAAAAGTTTTTAATGAGTTTTTTTGTTAAATGAATACTTTTCGAGCTATAGGTGATTGAAAACATAGATTTTTAGTGTAAAAAAGCATGTTTTCTGACGGTTTTTCATGAAATAACTTGAAAAGTTTTAATTTTATCAAAAAACTCATAAGAAACAAAAATAAAGCTTGTAAAAAAACAAAACGATTCCATTTTTAATCATTATTTTATATACAATACATAAGGAATTATAAATTATTGAATATTAATACTGTTACGCTTGAAACTTTAAGAGCAATATTCAACGTTAAATAACAGAAAAATGGCATACTTTTTGAGAAAAATGTATATAATATTTTTTAAAGGTATTGAGATTATCTTTTAAATTAATTTTGTTTTAAGTCAATAGTATAAAAATTAAAGGAGTTACAAGGAAAATAAAATTATTTTATATAGTTTGACAATAAAATTTCAATATTAAATCCACTGTCATTAAGACAGGTTTTGAAATATAAAGAAATCCTTTTAGGGTTTATCTTATTTAGGTACCAACTATGTGTTCTAGAAGTTTCAGCAATTTAGGGTGCTTATTTTTTAAAAAAATCAAGTTTATATAAAAAAAAAAATTTTTTTATTTTTCAAAAATTCATCCTTTTTTTAAAATATCTCAATAATTAACAGATGTACGTAAAAAGTACTAAAGTTAAAAAATATAGCTTTTTTTTCATGAATATTTTGCTTTTTTTTTTTATTTTTGTCCAATAAAAATCAACTGAGATGTCAGTGTTAGAATTCTGTAATCAGAGCCAAGTACCACCTATTTTTGGCCCTTCAAACTAAAAAATCTCAAAAAATAAAACTTTTTAAAAATTGATATTTACATGACTTAAAGATGATACAATTACCTACAAAATCCATTTTGGAACAATTAAAAAGCTTAAAAATTAGCGGAGTTATCATAAAAAAGCCAATTGTACTTTTTCGGTAAAATTTTCGTAGCGCATAAATTCGTTTATTTTCGAGTATTTTAGATACATACATATAAATATTTTACAGTTTCTTTGAGTCTGTACGGTATATAGCTTCTATTCTTTTCAGTTCCTATATGTATATTTTGTAAGTGGATAAAAAATATATTATTAATAGAATAAAAGTTATTAAATTATTAAAAGTACTAAAGACTCGTTTTTTTGGCATTTTATCATCAAGGGTTGTTTTCAAGGGTTGAAATGTTACAATAAAATAAAAATCATTATAAACTGTAAAAAAATGTCTAATTTAATATAAATATGTCATTACAAAATAATTTACATGTTCAAAATTATTTTTTTCTATTTTTCATCGTAAGGGGTAGTTTTTAAGGGTTGAAATAATGTAATAAATTAAAAATTATATCATAAACTTAAAACGTTAATATTTTTCCATGATTGTATCATAAAAATATTTTTAATATTAAAAACTATATATGCTCTTTTATTAAGTCAAAGGGGTGGTTTTTAAGGGTTGTAAAAATGCTTAATATCATTAATTATGTTACACAATATTAAACAATACTTATTTTAGACATTCCAAAATTATTTTAATTATTTATAAGCGTAAATCGGCATTTTTACTATTTTTCAACTTTAAGGGTTGTTTTTACCCCTTTAAAGCAAAAAGCGCACCTCGCCGATATATAACTTTTGATCTGTAGGGTAATATAAGCTTAATCCTAAAGTTTTATGAAAATCGGTGCTAACCGAAAGAATTTCCAGGTTATACCCTATTTTTGCCTCCAATGACTGGACTATATACGGTCTCTACACTTTCGCTCCAGGCGGTCGGGGGTTCGATTCCCGGTGAAAACACCTGAAATTTTTTTCAGGCTTTTTTCATCGGAAAAAGAATCTCTGAGTGCGATGGGTCAATGTTCCTGGCGTGGGTTTTCTCCTGGGGGAGTTTTCCCTACGTCACAGGTCTAAAAAGCCTGGGTAAATGCGGGAACCGACCGTAGAAATCTACTTACCGACTGCACTTGGAACGTGGCAGTCAGAGATTTCTCGGGGATGTGGGTTTTAATTAGCTTAGGATAAAGAAATATAGGAAAAATAGCAAATAGGAAAAAATGATAAAATAGGAAAAATGTGTGATAGGAACATCCTCACACAGAGGTGGTAAGGATGCGGGTAAATTATTACTAAATATTAAGAAATAATATAGTACTAAATATACAATAGTTCGAAATATTATTTCCTCTTAAAGTTACGTCAAAAGGAAAATTGGACCTAAATTCCTTTTTTAACAATAAAAGTTGAAATTCCGTTCAATATTTATTACCCTGTAACTTTGAGAAAAAATAACTTTTCGGTATAAGTAATATTTTGAACTATAATTGTAAATAAGAATTCAATATTCATATTAAATTGAAAGTAATCCATGTTTATTGGAGTCATAAAACTTTAAGATATTAAGGGTCCTATTAAGATCCTTCCTAATAGTTAATGCAGGTATTATTAATCCAAGTACATACTTCTACCTCCCATTTTTAAACACATAATCCATTATTTTATTGTATACCAAATCTTAAATCCACTAACAACTTTTCAAAAATAATAAATATTTTATTGCATTTAAATGTAATCTCCATTTGAGATACCAGGATTATTCATGCTATAAATACCAATGCCAACACGCATTTTGAGCATTCACAGTTTTGCAAGCATTTGGTACAAACGTCTGACAAAATTGTAAGTTTTCAATTCGTTTTTAAAATTCAAACAACCAAATTGAATTGTAACCATCTGTAACAAACTAAAAATGAGCTTGGACGATATCATTAGACAGAACAAAACCAATCAATCACGCAAAAATGGAAAACGCCGTGAAACATTAAAAAAAAGACATAATAAAATTCCAGAAAATAAATATAATAGTGCAAGTGGAGTGATACGTAATCGTGAATACGGAAGCATTGCTCGAAGAAACAAAGGATTTAAACAATTACACACTTTTAGTGTCTCTTCCAGAATAGAAGAGAACAGAAACCAGAAATATTTAGAAGATGATCCAGCTGAATTAAACATATGTAATTTAAATTATCGCCTGACGGACAAAGACATTTTTGATCTATTTAGAGTTATTGGACCTCTAAAATTAGCAAATATTTGTTACGATAAAAATGGGAAGTCACTGGGATCAGCAAGGATAATTTACAAGCATAGAACTGATGCTGAAAAGGCGATGAAACATTTTAATGGTGAAATTTTGGATGGAAGGAAAATGAGGATTAAAATATTGATATCAAAAATCGAAGCAAAAGAACCAATTTGTAACAGACTTAATTTTAAAAATCAAAAATTAAAAAATGTGATATCTTCAATAATAATAATAAGATAAGAAATAGTCTCAAACAAGAAGATATTTCTAATAATGATGATATGAGAGATAAATACAAACAAGAAGATAAACCATCAAGAGCAGATGTACTTAATGCTAAATTGAAGGAATTACTGACTCAAGAAGAAGAAGACATGGATGTCGATCAAAACTTAAATATGTGATTCTAGATATTTTTTTGTAAGAATAAAATTAATTCTTTAATAATATTTAAAATAGAATATGTAAAAATTAATTATGACTAATATTATACTTATACAAAAACTCACTTTGAATACATATAGTTTTATAAATAAAAATATATTTAGTATAATAAAGAAAAAATACATACGAATTCTCACGCATTTTTTTTTATCTCCTATACAATTTTTTAAATCAGTCTTGTAGTTACCCAAATTTTTAATCTTCGTTCAAGAATACATGTTTTAAGTAAATAAAAGGAGCGTCTGTGGTGTAACCGGCTAAGGCATACGGTCTCTACACATTGGCTCCGAGTGGTCGGGGGGTTCGATTCCCGATGAAAACCCTTTCGCTCACACAAACTTTCGGTTGTTAAGCGCGCGCAAGCGGCTGTGTGTGACTAGAGCTCCTAAAATTTTTGCGATTTTGTACGGGAAAAAATAGTGTAACTGGTGCAGAATACAGTCAATCATAGTGTATTTTATTGTGTGCTTCTCAGCGATAATAAATTAACCCATAGTTACTTTGATTTTAATAAATCTAAACTAAGAGCGTCAGTGGCGTAACCGGCTAAGGTGCACGCCTTATTAGTCTAATCATTGAAGCATTTCAGCTGGAAATTTTGTCGGTTAGGATGGATTAACATGAAAATTTGTCAGTAGGTAAAGAATAGTCCAAAAACAAAAGTTATATAATGCCGATGTGCGCTTTTTCCCAGGGGGCGGTGGAGAAGAAAAACCCATATAATTCGATGTAAAAATCAATTTAAAGCAAAAAGTTTTTAATGAGTTTTTTTGTTAAATGAATACTTTTCGAGCTATAGGTGATTGAAAACATAGATTTTTAGTGTAAAAAGCATGTTTTCTGACGGTTTTTCATGAAATAACTTGAAAAGTTTTAATTTTATCAAAAACTCATAAGAAACAAAAATAAAGCTTTGTAAAAACAAAACGATTCCATTTTTAATCATTATTTTATATACAATACATAAGGAATTATAAATTATTGAATATTAATACTGTTACGCTTGAAACTTTAAGAGCAATATTCAACGTTAAATAACAGAAAAATGGCATACTTTTTGAGAAAAATGTATATAATATTTTTAAAGGTATTGAGATTATCTTTTAAATTAATTTTGTTTTAAGTCAATAGTATAAAAATTAAAGGAGTTACAAGGAAAATAAAATTATTTTATATAGTTTGACAATAAAATTTCAATATTAAATCCACTGTCATTAAGACAGGTTTTGAAATATAAAGAAATCCTTTTAGGGTTTATCTTATTTAGGTACCAACTATGTGTTCTAGAAGTTTCAGCAATTTAGGGTGCTTATTTTTAAAAAAATCAAGTTTATATAAAAAAAAAATTTTTTTATTTTTCAAAAATTCATCCTTTTTTAAAATATCTCAATAATTAACAGATGTACGTAAAAAGTACTAAAGTTAAAAAATATAGCTTTTTTTTTCATGAATATTTTTTTTTTTTTTTTATTTTGTCCAATAAAAATCAACTGAGATGTCAGTGTTAGAATTCTGTAATCAGAGCCAAGTACCACCTATTTTTGGCCCTTCAAACTAAAAAATCTCAAAAAATAAAACTTTTTAAAAATTGATATTTACATGACTTAAAGATGATACAATTACCTACAAAATCCATTTTGGAACAATTAAAAAGCTTAAAAATTAGCGGAGTTATCATAAAAAAGCCAATTGTACTTTTTCGGTAAAATTTTCGTAGCGCATAAATTCGTTTATTTTCGAGTATTTTAGATACATACATATAAATATTTTACAGTTTCTTTGAGTCTGTACGGTATATAGCTTCTATTCTTTTCAGTTCCTATATGTATATTTTGTAAGTGGATAAAAATATATTATTAATAGAATAAAAGTTATTAAATTATTAAAAGTACTAAAGACTCGTTTTTTTGGCATTTTATCATCAAGGGTTGTTTTCAAGGGTTGAAATGTTACAATAAAATAAAAATCATTATAAACTGTAAAAAAATGTCTAATTTAATATAAATATGTCATTACAAAATAATTTACATGTTCAAAATTATTTTTTTCTATTTTTCATCGTAAGGGGTAGTTTTTAAGGGTTGAAATAATGTAATAAATTAAAAATTATATCATAAACTTAAAACGTTAATATTTTTCCATGATTGTATCATAAAAATATTTTTTAATATTAAAAACTATATATGCTCTTTTTATTAAGTCAAAGGGGTGGTTTTTAAGGGTTGTAAAAATGCTTAATATCATTAATTATGTTACACAATATTAAACAATACTTATTTTAGACATTCCAAAATTATTTTAATTATTTATAAGCGTAAATCGGCATTTTTACTATTTTTCAACTTTAAGGGTTGTTTTTACCCCTTTAAAGCAAAAAGCGCACCTCGCCGATATATAACTTTTGATCTGTAGGGTAATATAAGCTTAATCCTAAAGTTTTATGAAAATCGGTGCTAACCGAAAGAATTTCCAGGTTATACCCTATTTTTGCCTCCAATGACTGGACTATATACGGTCTCTACACTTTCGCTCCAGGCGGTCGGGGGTTCGATTCCCGGTGAAAACACCTGAAATTTTTTTCAGGCTTTTTTCATCGGAAAAAGAATCTCTGAGTGCGATGGGTCAATGTTCCTGGCGTGGGTTTTCTCCTGGGGGAGTTTTCCTACGTCACAGGTCTAAAAAGCCTGGGTAAATGTGGAACTGACCGTAGAAATCTACTTACCGACTGCACTTGGAACGTGGCAGTCAGAGATTTCTCGGGGATGTGGGTTTTAATTAGCTTAGGATAAAGAAATATAGGAAAAATAGCAAATAGGAAAAAATGATAAAATAGGAAAAATGTGTGATAGGAACATCCTCACACAGAGGTGGTAAGGATGCGGGTAAATTATTACTAAATATTAAGAAATAATATAGTACTAAATATACAATAGTTCGAAATATTATTTCCTCTTAAAGTTACGTCAAAAGGAAAATTGACCTAAATTCCTTTTTTAACAATAAAAGTTGAAATTCCGTTCAATATTTATTACCCTGTAACTTTGAGAAAAAATAACTTTTCGGTATAAGTAATATTTTGAACTATAATTGTAAATAAGAATTCAATATTCATATTAAATTGAAAGTAATCCATGTTTATTGGAGTCATAAAACTTTAAGATATTAAGGGTCCTATTAAGATCCTTCCTAATAGTTAATGCAGGTATTATTAATCCAAGTACATACTTCTGTACCTCCCATTTTTAAACACATAATCCATTATTTTATTGTATACCAAATCTTAAATCCACTAACAACTTTTCAAAAATAATAAATATTTTATTGCATTTAAATGTAATCTCCATTTGAGATACCAGGATTATTCATGCTATAAATACCAATGCCAACACGCATTTTGAGCATTCACAGTTTTGCAAGCATTTGGTACAAACGTCTGACAAAATTGTAAGTTTTCAATTCGTTTTTAAAATTCAAACAACCAAATTGAATTGTAACCATCTGTAACAAACTAAAAATGAGCTTGGACGATATCATTAGACAGAACAAAACCAATCAATCACGCAAAAATGGAAAACGCCGTGAAACATTAAAAAAAGACATAATAAAATTCCAGAAAATAAATATAATAGTGCAAGTGGAGTGATACGTAATCGTGAATACGGAAGCATTGCTCGAAGAAACAAAGGATTTAAACAATTACACACTTTTAGTGTCTCTTCCAGAATAGAAGAGAACAGAAACCAGAAATATTTAGAAGATGATCCAGCTGAATTAAACATATGTAATTTAAATTATCGCCTGACGGACAAAGACATTTTTGATCTATTTAGAGTTATTGACCTCTAAAATTAGCAAATATTTGTTACGATAAAAATGGGAAGTCACTGGGATCAGCAAGGATAATTTACAAGCATAGAACTGATGCTGAAAAGGCGATGAAACATTTTAATGGTGAAATTTTGGATGGAAGGAAAATGAGGATTAAAATATTGATATCAAAAATCGAAGCAAAAGAACCAATTTGTAACAGACTTAATTTTAAAAATCAAAAAATTAAAAATGTGATATCTTCAATAATAATAATAAGATAAGAAATAGTCTCAAACAAGAAGATATTTCTAATAATGATGATATGAGAGATAAATACAAACAAGAAGATAAACCATCAAGAGCAGATGTACTTAATGCTAAATTGAAGGAATTACTGACTCAAGAAGAAGAAGACATGGATGTCGATCAAAACTTAAATATGTGATTCTAGATATTTTTTTGTAAGAATAAAATTAATTCTTTAATAATATTTAAAATAGAATATGTAAAAATTAATTATGACTAATATTATACTTATACAAAACTCACTTTGAATACATATAGTTTTATAAATAAAAATATATTTAGTATAATAAAGAAAAAATACATACGAATTCTCACGCATTTTTTTTTATCTCCTATACAATTTTTTAAATCAGTCTTGTAGTTACCCAAATTTTTAATCTTCGTTCAAGAATACATGTTTTAAGTAAATAAAAGGAGCGTCTGTGGTGTAACCGGCTAAGGCATACGGTCTCTACACATTGGCTCCGAGTGGTCGGGGGTTCTGATTCCCGATGAAAACCCTTTCGCTCACACAAACTTTCGGTTGTTAAGCGCGCGCAAGCGGCTGTGTGTGACTAGAGCTCCTAAAATTTTTTGCGATTTTGTACGGGGAAAAAATAGTGTAACTGGTGCAGAATACAGTCAATCATAGTGTATTTTATTGTGTGCTTCTCAGCGATAATAAATTAACCCATAGTTACTTTGATTTTAATAAATCTAAACTAAGAGCGTCAGTGGCGTAACCGGCTAAGGTGCACGCCTTATTAGTCTAATCATTGAAGCATTTCAGCTGGAAATTTTGTCGGTTAGGATGGATTAACATGAAAATTTGTCAGTAGGTAAAGAATAGTCCAAAAACAAAAGTTATATAATGCCGATGTGCGCTTTTTCCCAGGGGGCGGTGAGAGAAAAAAACCCATATAATTCGATGTAAAAATCAATTTAAAGCAAAAAGTTTTTAATGAGTTTTTTTGTTAAATGAATACTTTTCGAGCTATAGGTGATTGAAAACATAGATTTTTAGTGTAAAAAGCATGTTTTCTGACGGTTTTTCATGAAATAACTTGAAAAGTTTTAATTTTATCAAAAACTCATAAGAAACAAAAATAAAGCTTGTAAAAAAACAAAACGATTCCATTTTTAATCATTATTTTATATACAATACATAAGGAATTATAAATTATTGAATATTAATACTGTTACGCTTGAAACTTTAAGAGCAATATTCAACGTTAAATAACAGAAAAATGGCATACTTTTTGAGAAAAATGTATATAATATTTTTAAAGGTATTGAGATTATCTTTTAAATTAATTTTGTTTTAAGTCAATAGTATAAAAATTAAAGGAGTTACAAGGAAAATAAAATTATTTTATATAGTTTGACAATAAAATTTCAATATTAAATCCACTGTCATTAAGACAGGTTTTGAAATATAAAGAAATCCTTTTAGGTTTATCTTATTTAGGTACCAACTATGTGTTCTAGAAGTTTCAGCAATTTAGGGTGCTTAATTTTTAAAAAAAATCAAGTTTATATAAAAAAAAATTTTTTTATTTTTCAAAAATTCATCCTTTTTTTAAAATATCTCAATAATTAACAGATGTACGTAAAAAGTACTAAAGTTAAAAAATATAGCTTTTTTTTTCATGAATATTTTGCTTTTTTTTTTATTTTTGTCCAATAAAAATCAACTGAGATGTCAGTGTTAGAATTCTGTAATCAGAGCCAAGTACCACCTATTTTTGGCCCTTCAAACTAAAAAAAATCTCAAAAAATAAAACTTTTTAAAAATTGATATTTACATGACTTAAAGATGATACAATTACCTACAAAATCCATTTTGGAACAATTAAAAAGCTTAAAAATTAGCGGAGTTATCATAAAAAGCCAATTGTACTTTTTCGGTAAAATTTTCGTAGCGCATAAATTCGTTTATTTTCGAGTATTTTAGATACATACATATAAATATTTTACAGTTTCTTTGAGTCTGTACGGTATATAGCTTCTATTCTTTTCAGTTCCTATATGTATATTTTGTAAGTGGATAAAAAATATATTATTAATAGAATAAAAGTTATTAAATTATTAAAAGTACTAAAGACTCGTTTTTTTGGCATTTTATCATCAAGGGTTGTTTTCAAGGGTTGAAATGTTACAATAAAATAAAAATCATTATAAACTGTAAAAAAATGTCTAATTTAATATAAATATGTCATTACAAAATAATTTACATGTTCAAAATTATTTTTTTCTATTTTTCATCGTAAGGGGTAGTTTTTAAGGGTTGAAATAATGTAATAAATTAAAAATTATATCATAAACTTAAAACGTTAATATTTTTCCATGATTGTATCATAAAAATATTTTTTAATATTAAAAACTATATATGCTCTTTTTATTAAGTCAAAGGGGTGGTTTTTAAGGGTTGTAAAAATGCTTAATATCATTAATTATGTTACACAATATTAAACAATACTTATTTTAGACATTCCAAAATTATTTTAATTATTTATAAGCGTAAATCGGCATTTTTACTATTTTTCAACTTTAAGGGTTGTTTTTACCCCTTTAAAGCAAAAAGCGCACCTCGCCGATATATAACTTTTGATCTGTAGGGTAATATAAGCTTAATCCTAAAGTTTTATGAAAATCGGTGCTAACCGAAAGAATTTCCAGGTTATACCCTATTTTTGCCTCCAATGACTGGACTATATACGGTCTCTACACTTTCGCTCCAGGCGGTCGGGGGTTCGATTCCCGGTGAAAACACCTGAAATTTTTTTCAGGCTTTTTTCATCGGAAAAAGAATCTCTGAGTGCGATGGGTCAATGTTCCTGGCGTGGGTTTTCTCCTGGGGGAGTTTTCCCTACGTCACAGGTCTAAAAAGCCTGGGTAAATGCGGGAACCGACCGTAGAAATCCACTTACCGACTGCACTTGGAACGTGGCAGTCAGAGATTTCTCGGGGATGTGGGTTTTAATTAGCTTAGGATAAAGAAATATAGGAAAAATAGCAAATAGGAAAAAATGATAAAATAGGAAAAATGTGTGATAGGAACATCCTCACACAGAGGTGGTAAGGATGCGGGTAAATTATTACTAAATATTAAGAAATAATATAGTACTAAATATACAATAGTTCGAAATATTATTTCCTCTTAAAGTTACGTCAAAAGGAAAATTGGACCTAAATTCCTTTTTTAACAATAAAAGTTGAAATTCCGTTCAATATTTATTACCCTGTAACTTTGAGAAAAAATAACTTTTCGGTATAAGTAATATTTTGAACTATAATTGTAAATAAGAATTCAATATTCATATTAAATTGAAAGTAATCCATGTTTATTGGAGTCATAAAACTTTAAGATATTAAGGGTCCTATTAAGATCCTTCCTAATAGTTAATGCAGGTATTATTAATCCAAGTACATACTTCGTACCTCCCATTTTTAAACACATAATCCATTATTTTATTGTATACCAAATCTTAAATCCACTAACAACTTTTCAAAAATAATAAATATTTTATTGCATTTAAATGTAATCTCCATTTGAGATACCAGGATTATTCATGCTATAAATACCAATGCCAACACGCATTTTGAGCATTCACAGTTTTGCAAGCATTTGGTACAAACGTCTGACAAAATTGTAAGTTTTCAATTCGTTTTTAAAATTCAAACAACCAAATTGAATTGTAACCATCTGTAACAAACTAAAAATGAGCTTGGACGATATCATTAGACAGAACAAAACCAATCAATCACGCAAAAATGGAAAACGCCGTGAAACATTAAAAAAAAGACATAATAAAATTCCAGAAAATAAATATAATAGTGCAAGTGGAGTGATACGTAATCGTGAATACGGAAGCATTGCTCGAAGAAACAAAGGATTTAAACAATTACACACTTTTAGTGTCTCTTCCAGAATAGAAGAGAACAGAAACCAGAAATATTTAGAAGATGATCCAGCTGAATTAAACATATGTAATTTAAATTATCGCCTGACGGACAAAGACATTTTTGATCTATTTAGAGTTATTGGACCTCTAAAATTAGCAAATATTTGTTACGATAAAAATGGGAAGTCACTGGGATCAGCAAGGATAATTTACAAGCATAGAACTGATGCTGAAAAGGCGATGAAACATTTTAATGGTGAAATTTTGGATGGAAGGAAAATGAGGATTAAAATATTGATATCAAAAATCGAAGCAAAAGAACCAATTTGTAACAGACTTAATTTTAAAAATCAAAAAATTAAAAAATGTGATATCTTCAATAATAATAATAAGATAAGAAATAGTCTCAAACAAGAAGATATTTCTAATAATGATGATATGAGAGATAAATACAAACAAGAAGATAAACCATCAAGAGCAGATGTACTTAATGCTAAATTGAAGGAATTACTGACTCAAGAAGAAGAAGACATGGATGTCGATCAAAACTTAAATATGTGATTCTAGATATTTTTTTGTAAGAATAAAATTAATTCTTTAATAATATTTAAAATAGAATATGTAAAAATTAATTATGACTAATATTATACTTATACAAAAACTCACTTTGAATACATATAGTTTTATAAATAAAAATATATTTAGTATAATAAAGAAAAAATACATACGAATTCTCACGCATTTTTTTTTATCTCCTATACAATTTTTAAATCAGTCTTGTAGTTACCCAAATTTTTAATCTTCGTTCAAGAATACATGTTTTAAGTAAATAAAAGGAGCGTCTGTGGTGTAACCGGCTAAGGCATACGGTCTCTACACATTGGCTCCGAGTGGTCGGGGGTTCGATTCCCGATGAAAACCCTTTCGCTCACACAAACTTTCGGTTGTTAAGCGCGCGCAAGCGGCTGTGTGTGACTAGAGCTCCTAAAATTTTTGCGATTTTGTACGGGAAAAAATAGTGTAACTGGTGCAGAATACAGTCAATCATAGTGTATTTTATTGTGTGCTTCTCAGCGATAATAAATTAACCCATAGTTACTTTGATTTTAATAAATCTAAACTAAGAGCGTCAGTGGCGTAACCGGCTAAGGTGCACGCCTTATTAGTCTAATCATTGAAGCATTTCAGCTGGAAATTTTGTCGGTTAGGATGGATTAACATGAAAATTTGTCAGTAGGTAAAGAATAGTCCAAAAAACAAAAGTTATATAATGCCGATGTGCGCTTTTTCCCAGGGGGCGGTGAGAAAAAAAAACCCATATAATTCGATGTAAAAATCAATTTAAAGCAAAAAGTTTTTAATGAGTTTTTTTGTTAAATGAATACTTTTCGAGCTATAGGTGATTGAAAACATAGATTTTTAGTGTAAAAAAGCATGTTTTCTGACGGTTTTTCATGAAATAACTTGAAAAGTTTTAATTTTATCAAAAACTCATAAGAAACAAAAATAAAGCTTGTAAAAAACAAAACGATTCCATTTTTAATCATTATTTTATATACAATACATAAGGAATTATAAATTATTGAATATTAATACTGTTACGCTTGAAACTTTAAGAGCAATATTCAACGTTAAATAACAGAAAAATGGCATACTTTTTGAGAAAAATGTATATAATATTTTTTAAAGGTATTGAGATTATCTTTTAAATTAATTTTGTTTTAAGTCAATAGTATAAAAATTAAAGGAGTTACAAGGAAAATAAAATTATTTTATATAGTTTGACAATAAAATTTCAATATTAAATCCACTGTCATTAAGACAGGTTTTGAAATATAAAGAAATCCTTTTAGGGTTTATCTTATTTAGGTACCAACTATGTGTTCTAGAAGTTTCAGCAATTTAGGGTGCTTATTTTTTAAAAAAATCAAGTTTATATAAAAAAAAAAATTTTTTTATTTTTCAAAAATTCATCCTTTTTTTAAAATATCTCAATAATTAACAGATGTACGTAAAAAGTACTAAAGTTAAAAAATATAGCTTTTTTTTCATGAATATTTTGCTTTTTTTTTTATTTTTGTCCAATAAAAATCAACTGAGATGTCAGTGTTAGAATTCTGTAATCAGAGCCAAGTACCACCTATTTTTGGCCCTTCAAACTAAAAAATCTCAAAAAATAAAACTTTTTAAAAATTGATATTTACATGACTTAAAGATGATACAATTACCTACAAAATCCATTTTGGAACAATTAAAAAGCTTAAAAATTAGCGGAGTTATCATAAAAAAGCCAATTGTACTTTTTCGGTAAAATTTTCGTAGCGCATAAATTCGTTTATTTTCGAGTATTTTAGATACATACATATAAATATTTTACAGTTTCTTTGAGTCTGTACGGTATATAGCTTCTATTCTTTTCAGTTCCTATATGTATATTTTGTAAGTGGATAAAAAATATATTATTAATAGAATAAAAGTTATTAAATTATTAAAAGTACTAAAGACTCGTTTTTTTGGCATTTTATCATCAAGGGTTGTTTTCAAGGGTTGAAATGTTACAATAAAATAAAAATCATTATAAACTGTAAAAAAATGTCTAATTTAATATAAATATGTCATTACAAAATAATTTACATGTTCAAAATTATTTTTTTCTATTTTTCATCGTAAGGGTAGTTTTTAAGGGTTGAAATAATGTAATAAATTAAAAATTATATCATAAACTTAAAACGTTAATATTTTTCCATGATTGTATCATAAAAATATTTTTTAATATTAAAAACTATATATGCTCTTTTTATTAAGTCAAAGGGGTGGTTTTTAAGGGTTGTAAAAATGCTTAATATCATTAATTATGTTACACAATATTAAACAATACTTATTTTAGACATTCCAAAATTATTTTAATTATTTATAAGCGTAAATCGGCATTTTTACTATTTTTCAACTTTAAGGGTTGTTTTTACCCCTTTAAAGCAAAAAGCGCACCTCGCCGATATATAACTTTTGATCTGTAGGGTAATATAAGCTTAATCCTAAAGTTTTATGAAAATCGGTGCTAACCGAAAGAATTTCCAGGTTATACCCTATTTTTGCCTCCAATGACTGGACTATATACGGTCTCTACACTTTCGCTCCAGGCGGTCGGGGTTCGATTCCCGGTGAAAACACCTGAAATTTTTTTCAGGCTTTTTTCATCGGAAAAAGAATCTCTGAGTGCGATGGGTCAATGTTCCTGGCGTGGGTTTTCTCCTGGGGGAGTTTTCCCTACGTCACAGGTCTAAAAAGCCTGGGTAAATGTGGAACCGACCGTAGAAATCTACTTACCGACTGCACTTGGAACGTGGCAGTCAGAGATTTCTCGGGGATGTGGGTTTTAATTAGCTTAGGATAAAGAAATATAGGAAAAATAGCAAATAGGAAAAAATGATAAAATAGGAAAAATGTGTGATAGGAACATCCTCACACAGAGGTGGTAAGGATGCGGGTAAATTATTACTAAATATTAAGAAATAATATAGTACTAAATATACAATAGTTCGAAATATTATTTCCTCTTAAAGTTACGTCAAAAGGAAAATTGGACCTAAATTCTTTTTTTAACAATAAAAGTTGAAATTCCGTTCAATATTTATTACCCTGTAACTTTGAGAAAAAATAACTTTTCGGTATAAGTAATATTTTGAACTATAATTGTAAATAAGAATTCAATATTCATATTAAATTGAAAGTAATCCATGTTTATTGGAGTCATAAAACTTTAAGATATTAAGGGTCCTATTAAGATCCTTCCTAATAGTTAATGCAGGTATTATTAATCCAAGTACATACTTCCGTACCTCCCATTTTTAAACACATAATCCATTATTTTATTGTATACCAAATCTTAAATCCACTAACAACTTTTCAAAAATAATAAATATTTTATTGCATTTAAATGTAATCTCCATTTGAGATACCAGGATTATTCATGCTATAAATACCAATGCCAACACGCATTTTGAGCATTCACAGTTTTGCAAGCATTTGGTACAAACGTCTGACAAAATTGTAAGTTTTCAATTCGTTTTTTAAAATTCAAACAACCAAATTGAATTGTAACCATCTGTAACAAACTAAAAATGAGCTTGGACGATATCATTAGACAGAACAAAACCAATCAATCACGCAAAAATGGAAAACGCCGTGAAACATTAAAAAAAAGACATAATAAAATTCCAGAAAATAAATATAATAGTGCAAGTGGAGTGATACGTAATCGTGAATACGGAAGCATTGCTCGAAGAAACAAAGGATTTAAACAATTACACACTTTTAGTGTCTCTTCCAGAATAGAAGAGAACAGAAACCAGAAATATTTAGAAGATGATCCAGCTGAATTAAACATATGTAATTTAAATTATCGCCTGACGGACAAAGACATTTTTGATCTATTTAGAGTTATTGGACCTCTAAAATTAGCAAATATTTGTTACGATAAAAATGGGAAGTCACTGGGATCAGCAAGGATAATTTACAAGCATAGAACTGATGCTGAAAAGGCGATGAAACATTTTAATGGTGAAATTTTGGATGGAAGGAAAATGAGGATTAAAATATTGATATCAAAAATCGAAGCAAAAGAACCAATTTGTAACAGACTTAATTTTAAAAATCAAAAAATTAAAAAATGTGATATCTTCAATAATAATAATAAGATAAGAAATAGTCTCAAACAAGAAGATATTTCTAATAATGATGATATGAGAGATAAATACAAACAAGAAGATAAACCATCAAGAGCAGATGTACTTAATGCTAAATTGAAGGAATTACTGACTCAAGAAGAAGAAGACATGGATGTCGATCAAAACTTAAATATGTGATTCTAGATATTTTTTTGTAAGAATAAAATTAATTCTTTAATAATATTTAAAATAGAATATGTAAAAATTAATTATGACTAATATTATACTTATACAAAAACTCACTTTGAATACATATAGTTTTATAAATAAAAATATATTTAGTATAATAAAGAAAAAATACATACGAATTCTCACGCATTTTTTTTATCTCCTATACAATTTTTAAATCAGTCTTGTAGTTACCCAAATTTTTAATCTTCGTTCAAGAATACATGTTTTAAGTAAATAAAAGGAGCGTCTGTGGTGTAACCGGCTAAGGCATACGGTCTCTACACATTGGCTCCGAGTGGTCGGGGGTTCGATTCCCGATGAAAACCCTTTCGCTCACACAAACTTTCGGTTGTTAAGCGCGCGCAAGCGGCTGTGTGTGACTAGAGCTCCTAAAATTTTTTGCGATTTTGTACGGGAAAAAATAGTGTAACTGGTGCAGAATACAGTCAATCATAGTGTATTTTATTGTGTGCTTCTCAGCGATAATAAATTAACCCATAGTTACTTTGATTTTAATAAATCTAAACTAAGAGCGTCAGTGGCGTAACCGGCTAAGGTGCACGCCTTATTAGTCTAATCATTGAAGCATTTCAGCTGGAAATTTTGTCGGTTAGGATGGATTAACATGAAAATTTGTCAGTAGGTAAAGTTATATAATGCCGATGTGCGCTTTTGCCCAGGGGGCGGTGAGAAAAAAAAACCCATATAATTCGATGTAAAAATCAATTTAAAGCAAAAAGTTTTTAATGAGTTTTTTTGTTAAATGAATACTTTTCGAGCTATAGGTGATTGAAAACATAGATTTTTAGTGTAAAAAAGCATGTTTTCTGACGGTTTTTCATGAAATAACTTGAAAAGTTTTAATTTTATCAAAAAACTCATAAGAAACAAAAATAAAGCTTGTAAAAAAACAAAACGATTCCATTTTTAATCATTATTTTATATACAATACATAAGGAATTATAAATTATTGAATATTAATACTGTTACGCTTGAAACTTTAAGAGCAATATTCAACGTTAAATAACAGAAAAATGGCATACTTTTTGAGAAAAATGTATATAATATTTTTTAAAGGTATTGAGATTATCTTTTAAATTAATTTTGTTTTAAGTCAATAGTATAAAAATTAAAGGAGTTACAAGGAAAATAAAATTATTTTATATAGTTTGACAATAAAATTTCAATATTAAATCCACTGTCATTAAGACAGGTTTTGAAATATAAAGAAATCCTTTTAGGTTTATCTTATTTAGGTACCAACTATGTGTTCTAGAAGTTTCAGCAATTTAGGGTGCTTATTTTTAAAAAAATCAAGTTTATATAAAAAAAAAAATTTTTTTATTTTTCAAAAATTCATCCTTTTTTTAAAATATCTCAATAATTAACAGATGTACGTAAAAAGTACTAAAGTTAAAAAATATAGCTTTTTTTTCATGAATATTTTGCTTTTTTTTTTATTTTTGTCCAATAAAAATCAACTGAGATGTCAGTGTTAGAATTCTGTAATCAGAGCCAAGTACCACCTATTTTTGGCCCTTCAAACTAAAAAATCTCAAAAAATAAAACTTTTTAAAAATTGATATTTACATGACTTAAAGATGATACAATTACCTACAAAATCCATTTTGGAACAATTAAAAAGCTTAAAAATTAGCGGAGTTATCATAAAAAAGCCAATTGTACTTTTTCGGTAAAATTTTCGTAGCGCATAAATTCGTTTATTTTCGAGTATTTTAGATACATACATATAAATATTTTACAGTTTCTTTGAGTCTGTACGGTATATAGCTTCTATTCTTTTCAGTTCCTATATGTATATTTTGTAAGTGGATAAAAAATATATTATTAATAGAATAAAAGTTATTAAATTATTAAAAGTACTAAAGACTCGTTTTTTTGGCATTTTATCATCAAGGGTTGTTTTCAAGGGTTGAAATGTTACAATAAAATAAAAATCATTATAAACTGTAAAAAAATGTCTAATTTAATATAAATATGTCATTACAAAATAATTTACATGTTCAAAATTATTTTTTTCTATTTTTCATCGTAAGGGGTAGTTTTTAAGGGTTGAAATAATGTAATAAATTAAAAATTATATCATAAACTTAAAACGTTAATATTTTTCCATGATTGTATCATAAAAATATTTTTTAATATTAAAAACTATATATGCTCTTTTTATTAAGTCAAAGGGGTGGTTTTTAAGGGTTGTAAAAATGCTTAATATCATTAATTATGTTACACAATATTAAACAATACTTATTTTAGAAATTCCAAGATTATTTTAATTATTTATAAGCGTAAATCGGCATTTTTACTATTTTTCAACTTTAAGGGTTGTTTTTACCCCTTTAAAGCAAAAAGCGCACCTCGCCGATATATAACTTTTGATCTGTAGGGTAATATAAGCTTAATCCTAAAGTTTTATGAAAATCGGTGCTAACCGAAAGAATTTCCAGGTTATACCCTATTTTTGCCTCCAATGACTGGACTATATACGGTCTCTACACTTTCGCTCCAGGCGGTCGGGGGTTCGATTCCCGGTGAAAACACCTGAAATTTTTTTCAGGCTTTTTTCATCGGAAAAAGAATCTCTGAGTGCGATGGGTCAATGTTCCTGGCGTGGGTTTTCTCCTGGGGGAGTTTTCCCTACGTCACAGGTCTAAAAAGCCTGGGTAAATGCGGGAACCGACCGTAGAAATCTACTTACCGACTGCACTTGGAACGTGGCAGTCAGAGATTCCTCGGGGATGTGGGTTTTAATTAGCTTAGGATAAAGAAATATAGGAAAAATAGCAAATAGGAAAAAATGATAAAATAGGAAAAATGTGTGATAGGAACATCCTCACACAGAGGTGGTAAGGATGCGGGTAAATTATTACTAAATATTAAGAAATAATATAGTACTAAATATACAATAGTTCGAAATATTATTTCCTCTTAAAGTTACGTCAAAAGGAAAATTGGACCTAAATTCCTTTTTTAACAATAAAAGTTGAAATTCCGTTCAATATTTATTACCCTGTAACTTTGAGAAAAAATAACTTTTCGGTATAAGTAATATTTCGAACTATAATTGTAAATAAGAATTCAATATTCATATTAAATTGAAAGTAATCCATGTTTATTGGAGTCATAAAACTTTAAGATATTAAGGGTCCTATTAAGATCCTTCCTAATAGTTAATGCAGGTATTATTAATCCAAGTACATACTTCGTACCTCCCATTTTTAAACACATAATCCATTATTTTATTGTATACCAAATCTTAAATCCACTAACAACTTTTCAAAAATAATAAATATTTTATTGCATTTAAATGTAATCTCTATTTGAGATACCAGGATTATTCATGCTATAAATACCAATGCCAACACGCATTTTGAGCATTCACAGTTTTGCAAGCATTTGGTACAAACGTCTGACAAAATTGTAAGTTTTCAATTCGTTTTTAAAATTCAAACAACCAAATTGAATTGTAACCATCTGTAACAAACTAAAAATGAGCTTGGACGATATCATTAGACAGAACAAAACCAATCAATCACGCAAAAATGGAAAACGCCGTGAAACATTAAAAAAAAGACATAATAAAATTCCAGAAAATAAATATAATAGTGCAAGTGGAGTGATACGTAATCGTGAATACGGAAGCATTGCTCGAAGAAACAAAGGATTTAAACAATTACACACTTTTAGTGTCTCTTCCAGAATAGAAGAGAACAGAAACCAGAAATATTTAGAAGATGATCCAGCTGAATTAAACATATGTAATTTAAATTATCGCCTGACGGACAAAGACATTTTTGATCTATTTAGAGTTATTGGACCTCTAAAATTAGCAAATATTTGTTACGATAAAAATGGGAAGTCACTGGGATCAGCAAGGATAATTTACAAGCATAGAACTGATGCTGAAAAGGCGATGAAACATTTTAATGGTGAAATTTTGGATGGAAGGAAAATGAGGATTAAAATATTGATATCAAAAATCGAAGCAAAAGAACCAATTTGTAACAGACTTAATTTTAAAAATCAAAAAATTAAAAAATGTGATATCTTCAATAATAATAATAAGATAAGAAATAGTCTCAAACAAGAAGATATTTCTAATAATGATGATATGAGAGATAAATACAAACAAGAAGATAAACCATCAAGAGCAGATGTACTTAATGCTAAATTGAAGGAATTACTGACTCATGAAGAAGAAGACATGGATGTCGATTAAAACTTAAATATGTGATTCTAGATATTTTTTTGTAAGAATAAAATTAATTCTTTAATAATATTTAAAATAGAATATGTAAAAATTAATTATGACTAATATTATACTTATACAAAAACTCACTTTGAATACATATAGTTTTATAAATAAAAATATATTTAGTATAATAAAGAAAAAATACATACAAATTCTTACGCATTTCTTTTATCTCCTATACAATTTTTTAAATCAGTCTTATAGTTACCCAAATTTTTAATCTTCGTTCAAGAATACATGTTTTAAGTAAATAAATCGTTTATGGCCTTATTTTTTATGCTTTTACATATATTTTCAATCTACTCAAAATCACGCACAGTTAATAAATGTTATTATTAGTCAATATTTTATTACTTATTCCTAAGAAAAATTTTTAGCTATTTATACAAAATGATTTTTAAAAATATTATTTAATAATTTATATATTTTGGTTTGATTTTGCATATACTAAATAAAACATTCACAAGCATTTTTCAAAATGTTCAGAAAAGCATAAACTTTAGGCTTATAAAAATAAAACAAATGTATATTTGAAATAATATGATTGAATTGCTTTATAGGCGAGCGGCTCACCCCTAAAATAACGCTTAGAAATTCAATTAACCGACTAACTTTTTTAATGTACCAAACCTTTTTAATTTGGTTTTGTATATTTTTCTGAGTACACATATATATTTTTTTAATTTTCTACCGATTGGGCCGGTAATAATTACTAATAATTACCGTTGCTAATAATTACCGGCCCACTCGAAAAAAATTTTAAAAATATATTTCTACTCAGAAAAATATACAGAACCAAATTAAAAAGGTTTGGTGCATTAAAAATGCAAAAAAAAAGTTAGTCGGTAAATAAGCCACAAATTAATAAAATACTGGAAAAATCAATCTGATTGCATAAGGTATGCTTGAAATTGAAAAGAAATTGCCAGAATGAAAGCCTCTGCAATTGTTGTTAAATTTATCAGGTCATCAGTTAACTAAAAATGAATTGAGAAATTTCGATATCACTTCATAATAAAAACAAAGAGGGATATCGATTCATCATTGTTTAAATACAGCATTCACAATAAGAAATCCAATCCTATGCAGCCGAACTTCTTTCATTAAAATCTACTGTGTACTGCGAGAAAATGACGTTTAATTACTTCAAGGAAAATGAGTAAATGTAATTTCGAAACTTCCCTATTAACTGAAGTTGAAATTAATTTTCTAAGTTTCGCACTGTTTTCTATTGATGTTGTACTAAAAGATCGATAAAGTAAAATTATAACCATATTAAATTAATATGAAATAGCACCTTTTTATAGCATATTAAAAGAATTTTATAACGTAAGACGATACGTTAAAAAAATTTTTAATATGATTTTTTATTAAATCTAATATTTATAAAATTAATTTAAATATAATTCACTAAATTCTTCGTTATCAAAATTACTATCACAATGCGCAAATTGCAAAATTATCAAAACGCTCAATAACGTAAATTATTGTGCTCTAATGTTGTCTAGTATACAATATTTTACAGCGCGATAATAATACCATTACATAAATTTATTATCACCATAAAAATTATCATTACAAAGCAAGTGTTTCTTCAATTACAAAATAATCATCCATTTGACTACTTACAAAAGCATAATAAACGAAATATACAATTAGCAGAAAGCTCTCGTAGATTTGAATTGGCAATTTAAAAGGGGAAAAATGGTAAATAATAAATTTGTAGAATCCCACGCTTGGAAAAAGAAAGCAACAAACAAATCCCACTACTTTTCTGAAATAAAAGAAGAAAAATAACAAACAAAAAATAAAAGAGGAAAGAGAAAATTACCAACGATCTTTCTCGTTTGCCATTATGGTAGAATGTTTTCCCGTAAATATCTCTCTCTCTCTCTCTCTGCCCTTCCTACTAACGCGTACTATACTAGACAACGGCTTATAGATAGCTTCTTTTTTTTCTATTTTTTTTCTTGGTTATTTTTTTCTTTCATCGACAAACCAACGGAACCATTTTAAGTCTCGAGTTTCTAGTATAGAACAAGAGAAATACATGCAAGCGACAATATGTCGAGCAATATGGTGCACAATGTCTGTGCATATGGATACATATGTTCGAGAAAGAGGGAAACAGAAAGAGAGAGAATCTATCATAAACATTGATCTATCATGTACGAAGGTAAGGGGGTTTATACGATGGAATAGATGACAAGAACACGAGATGAAGGACGAAAAAGAAAAGAGAGTAAAAAAAAAAAGAGAAATGTTCGTTAATGGAGTAGTATAGTGCGTACGAGGGAAGACAGGGAAAGCAGCGATAGAATGGATTCATGATAGAAGATAGATACTTTTATACCTTGCCTAGTGCGTTTATTTTTCCCTGTATATACTATGAAATGTTGATTTTTATTTTTTCTCTCTCTTTTACTATTTTTTTTTCTTTTATTTTTGCTCTCTTACTGTTCCGTATTTATGACTTTCTCTTCATGTAAGTCTGGAATATTTCTAAAGCTCTGTGGATGATAATACGACGATGATTGTCCTCATCCCTTACAAAATATATGTGGTAGTAAAAAAAAAGTATCCGAATTGATGCTATCACTTTCTTCATACTTCTATTTTTTTTTGTTATAGATGAGGAAAAAAAAGGAATTCTTGTTTTTCTTCTTCATTATCTGTACTGAAATTTTTTTTATAGGACTAGTTTCATAGAAGATAAATAAATTTGCGCCGCAATGAAAAGAGATTTCAGAGCAATGAGAATTTTCATTAAAACTTTGTTATGTAATAAAACTGAATAAAAGAAATAATTGAGATGGAGCAGCATTTTATGTAGTTTTATACAGTAAATTTTGCTAATTATCATGATTACGCTGAATTATTTGGACAATAATTATTTATTTTAATTTGTATTGTTATGCATATTAATTCATATTAAATTTAATTACTTAAATTAATTAATTATACACGTTATATGTATAATTTGCTTTCGAAGAATAAATTTGAAATTTAAAATATAATATTTGAATTTAAATATTGTGAATATTGAAATACGTATGTAGGATTTTTTCCACTTCAAATGCATTAATATAATCGTATTATCATATGCTGATTTTATACATTTTTTTTACTTTCATAAATGCAAATATTATTATTCAATAAAATTATCTATAAAAATTGTATATTTTGTACATTTATAAATTTTAATCACTTTTAATAAGTTAAATATAAAGTATTTAGTCACCTTTTTTAAAAAAGCTTTACTTATCGTTATCCGATCAGATTCCAATCACTTTGATGTACCAGTTACTCACAGATAGATAATTAACTGTACATACGCGACATTTTAAGAGAAATGTATGTTGTTAAGCATGCGTTTTGTGGTTACGGTATACCGTATCCACATGTTTATTTGGACAAACGTGCAATTTCATTGGAAAAATATTATGCTTATTAGCTTGGTGCAGTTAATCAAATTTATAGAGATGTTAGGTTGTAGTTATAGAGGCAAGTTGCATAGTAAGTAAAAACAAATAATTGCAAAAAGTCGAAAAAACTGCTTTATTCTTTTATTTTCTTCATATTATTATTTTCTAACATTCAATTCATTAAAAACTAATTTTTTTCAATTCATAATAGAATCAATCATATTATAGTTACTAATATATATTATAAACATCTCCAAATTTTCTTAAGCCTTATAATATATAATCAAACTTAATCAAAATCTTAAATAGTACACTTAAGCCAACAAGAGACAAAGTGCATATATATATAACCTTTCCAGTATTATTGACGTACCATTGCATACAGCCTAAAGCTAAGTACGCAAGTAGTAATACTCGTGCTTTGGTCAGACGAGCTATATATATTTTAGACAAAGCATATATATATATGCATTGATGCTTAATGTTATATCAATGCATGTGGCGCTGTCGTTGACGCAATGTTATGCGTGCAGGCATGCCGAGAATTATGCGCTCAATAAGAGATGATATGCAAATTTAAGAGCATTTGAGAGCTGATTGTCTGGTGAATTTCAAGAATTCATTGAATTTATACTTAAATATAAAATAAATTATCAATTATTTTTCAGGCAGTTTGAATTGATGGAAGAAAAATCATTTGTTTATGATGCTTTAAACAGGTTGACATGTTTATTAAATAAATATTTAAATAATTAAACATCAATCAAATTATATGAATACAAAAATTGATAAATCACTCCGAGCAAAAATCAGTTGATTAATAGTCGCTTTAAAATATGTTGACATATTTCAAATTTTCTTTTAGCTTTTCAAATAATAAATTTTCATTGAATTTCAATTGCAAAAATCAATAATCAAGTAAATGACAGTTACTAATAAAAATTTATTACAGTAAAATATTATCGCCTATGAATAAAAAAAACAAGAAAATTCACGAGCGTAAAGAAAATTACATTGACGAAAATGGAATTTTGGATCAAAAGCGCAAGTCTGTTTGCGCTTTAATTCTTAAATTAAATGGGAATAATTTTATGTGCAGCAGAAGTTTCCTTAGCCTGAAAATTTTCTAATTTTCTTCCTAGTGGAGAATCTTTAAGTTTCTAAAAGAAATCTGTTATAGTTAGAAAGAATATCTTTTTTGTTTATAAAATTAATTTGTTATTAAGGATATCTCTGTCGCACAATTTAATTTTTCAAACAAATTTCCGTTAGAAGCTGCAATATGTTTAAATCCAATAGATATGCAATAAACAGATTTTATTTTTGGATCGAAAACAAATTCTATTATATCGTTAAATGAGACGATATTCTTCTAAGAACAAAAGGATTCTGCTTGTTTCAAGAGATTATTTTTGTCAGTGTAATCTTTCGTTCATTAATCTTTTTTGCTCGCAGCAATATTTTCGTACCCAGGCGAGTCCGCAGGGCAACCGCGATACCCATTAATTTTTCAATTCAAATAATCTGACCACGAAAAACTGTAAAAATCAATTAATCAATCATCACCGAAACTCGGCCATTAATTTCCTTTCATCATTCTATCATGTAATTTCGAGCTTTTATATCAATTTTCTTTCAACGTAAAACGCTTGCACACGATGATAAAAGAATATCATTGTATACGGCGAAATAATAACTCTTGTCAGTCGACGCTATACATTCATAATAGAATTTTTAATTGAAATCGTCACAGATGATAAAAACTTAACGATTATTATAAATGAAGTCGTTTTGTAGATAGAAATTGCTTTTTTACTTTTACGTCATAACGCTCGAACCAATATATAATAGTGATTAATCATTAAAGTGTAATTTACGCTTCACCATAATTTTCATTCAATTTTCACGTCCATAGTTTGAAAAAAAAACGTCGATATGGCTGATGAACTATGAGAAAAACTTTTTTTTCTTCATTTTATAAATGTTGGTATCTCCGAATGGAGGGGTTAAAAAGTTAAAAGTTTAAAAAAGGAAGTACAAAAATTTTTCTTGAAGAAAGAAAAATGTTGATACTTCTTTTTTAAGGTCAGGATACATTAGCAAGGAAGGAGTGATCGATGCTCGAAAGTGAATGAAAAAAAAAACTTTTTTTGAAGAAAAAGAAAGATTAGTTTTGAGCTTAATTTAAAAATAAAGTAGAGTGAAAATGGACTGAGATATTTGAAAAAAAGAGAAACTTTTTAATTAAGTTTTTAACTTTAAAAATATATTTTTAATTACTATGATAAACAACTAGAGAATTTTTAAATTTTAATTATGTAATAAAAATTTTAACCCTTTCAGACTTCGTTTTTACTGGAATGAATATTCATGAAAATTCTTAAATTAAAGATTCTTTTAGTTAAAATGTTTTTAAAAAATCCAGCTCATCGACCGTCAATTAAGTACTGTGTTTTAAAAATCTATCTGCATAATTATAATTGTACATACATAAATATTTATACATGGAAGAAAATGTTAATTTTTTGTTGAAAAAACCACTTAAACTCAAATTTGAATTATAAAAAGTTGTGAAATATAAAGGTATATTTTAATAGTCAAAGTATATCATGATTGGATTTCATTTGGATTTTAAAATGTTGAATTATTTCAAAGTCAAAAGTTATTTTAAACTTTTCTAACTGTAAAAAATTGAGATTATTCATTATCTCGAAATAACAATAACAAAATTATAGAAAGAAATTGCAACAGTAAAACTCCATTAACAACCAATAAAAGCATCGTTGTTATTTTTTTTTCATAAAAAACGGATTTTTAGTTTACGTAAAACGATGCATATAAGGAATATAAAAAAATTTTAAAACAGAAGATAAAGGGGTTAGCTAAAAATAAAAAAAAATAAAAAAGTAGGAAAAGAGTATGTGAAATGAATGTTGGAAAACGAGCGGTGATGCAACTCTGTTTATTGGTCTTTAAATCCAAAGAAAACGACGTTTTGAGTCTATATGTCATACTATTCGTTTATGCTATTCAACGCGTAACTGAGCTCGTGAAAAAAGTCCATAAAAAAAAATCTCTGCGATTCTAAGCTGTACCAAACGAAGGCAAGAAGTGATACTGAGCATGGAGAACAATTTCTACGTTCAAAGTAAAAAGGAATAAAAATAAAAGGAATAAAGGACTGGAATGTAATTGTAAGTTGGTAAATAGAGATGATTGTGCAAAACAAAGGAAGAAATGGTCGATACGTGGAGCATATTGGAAAAATTCTTTCAAATAAAAAATACTGCTGCATTGTTTTATTAAAAAAAAATTAAAAAAAAATGTTTTTATTTTCAAAAAATAAACAATAAATTTTAACAGCTTTTAGAATAGAAATTTTTCAAAATTGATTTCTATATTCTTGTAGAAATTGATTGACCTATTATTTTTAGAGTTTAGCGCAACATTTAAATTCCGAAAATTTTGATTCTGTCATGAAAATTTCAAATTTACTTTTATAAATAAATTTTATCATTTTTTTTTTAAACAATCTCGTCACAAAACCATTTAAAAAATTGCAGCACTAACTTTTTATAGCGATTCTCTACTATAAGTTTTTTTTTTAAACCATTAAAAGCCACTTATTCCATACACGGTTATTGAAATAGCCTTGCAAAGTGAGTAACTTTTTGATAGCTTTTTTTTTCAGGAAGTTATTTTTATACTAAAGAATAAACTCGTCAATTTTCGTTGTGCGTAATATTACATTAAAAAAAAGAAAGTAACGTGACGTAAAAAAAATTATATACACTTACATTAGTGTACGCGTAACATAATATAACGTAAAGTATCGAATTACGCATTCAATTATTTCACTGTCTAGTCGTTTATACGTGAAAATTGCAAATTTTATTTTAATATGATAAAAAAAAGTATAAACACACGCTTTTACATGGAGCATTATGACATGTTATACACGTTCCATATATTTTCTTTTTCTTTTATTTTTATACTTTTCACGAGCGACTATAAACGCACTCTAGGAAGAAAAGAAAGGAAAAAAAAGAAGAAGTAACGCTCGCTTTACGCGCCTCTTGTCTGCAAAATTTTTCCAGATTGTAGAGATGTTTCTCGTATCTTTCGAAATTGTCTGTTTCTTTCTTTCGTGAATTTTATGTATTTTCTCTGCAATTTTTTTCCCTTGTCGCTTTATTTAATCTCGTCGCGATTTTATTTGTTATCAATACCTGTACGATTGACTGTCAATTTGTTATGATTGTAAATTTTCCTTTTTTTTACTGGCACACATTTTTTTTAATGATCTAGTAAATGTAGTGCTGTATTTTAATGACGCAGTTTAGTAATAGTATTTCAAGTGCGCATTTAACCATCAAAACTCTTGTTAAATTTATCGCAAAAAAATTCACGCGAATAAACTGAATAAAATTTACAGCAGTAAAATTTTTAAAAAAATATGCAGAATTGCACTTTTTAACGCGGTATATCATTCTCTTTTTTGATTAACTGTTACGGCTTTTCATCTGGTACACATCTTTTTCATTTCCATTTACGTTTAATCAAAACTCAAAAGTATTTTTCTTTTTTGCGAAACAGAATCATGTTCGAATTTTTTGTGAACTTGTTTTTTTTTTCTATATCGCGCTATGAGGTGTATGACTAGATATGGAAATCAAGCTATTGATACATGATAATACAATATAACGTAAAAATATATATTTTTTCAAATAACTTTCTTATAATATTTTTAAAAATATATTCATTTTAAAAAATAATTTAGCGTTGAAAATGTTTAGAAAATATTTAGAATATTTTTATCAAATGTTAGAAACAAAAATAATAGATTTGAGTTTCAGAGGTTGAACATTTTTCTTTTGATTAAAACATCTCTTTCGAAGCAAATATTTAAAAAGAGACCGAGTTTAAATAAAATGATAATAAACATTTTATTCAGAGTATAAATATACATACAAACCTAATTAAATTTTTATTAAATAAAAAACAAGCTTTCTTGTCGTAACTTTATTTATTTAATTTCAATGGAGAGCATATTTTATTACAGTGAAATACGAGATTCAAGACGTGCACTAGAATCAGCAAAATTTAATCATGAGTATACTTGTCGTTGTTAGGAGCAACAATGAAGTATAACAACAATCTATATATAGTTTGACTTGTATTTCCACTGACATCGCATAGTTAAGAAAATACCGTCTGTTATTCCAGTACTTTTTTATTCAATGAAAATAAGAATGATTTTAATAATCTAACATTTTTCTTTCATATTTAAATTAAACATCTTTTTCCTTTATTTTACGCAGTAGAGATAAATTTTGAATTTGTTCGCTCGCAATATTTAATGGCGAAAAAGATGCAGTGCATTATTATGGAAATGCCAATACGACGTTCATTTTTTTCTTCTTCTTCTTCTAGTTAAAGGAAACCTTGAAGGGATAAGATTGAGAGCTATACGGAGAAATAAGTAGGAACGAATTGAGAAGATTGAAAATGGTGCATATTTACAAAGTTGAACGAATACAAGGCGCGCATGGTTATCAAAACAGTCTATTGAAGAGAGAGAGAGAGAGAGGAAAAAAAAACAAGTTCTTAAGAATGAAAAGGCTTCTTTTTTCCAATCTTCGTTGGGTTATAAGAATATTCATCAAATCTTGCTCCTTTTTTTTCTCTTCTTATCTGATGTTTTCCATGCAATTTAAAATTTAATTATCACCTGACAATAGCAAGTTTAAAGCAACCAACAAGTGAGAGAGAGAAAGAGAAAGTAAGAGAGAAAACTTTTAGACGTGACTAAGGGAAAATAGAAGGTTTCTATAGCGTAAAATATTCTAGCTAAGCTTGGATTATAAATCTCTCTTTTTTTTTAAATATAAACCTTGGAAAATTAAAATTATGGTTAACGAAACTTCATAGAATGTCTGTTTTTAAATTATAAAATATTTGAATTTATTAAGACAAGATGACGTGGAATTAAAGCTGAAATAATAAAATTGCAAAGAATAGTTAATCTTTTCAACGGAAACTACTGCTGAAAGAGACTTGAAAATTTAATGAGACGAAGTACTCATTACTTCAAAACTATCCATTAAAATTTTATTAAATTATCTCTAATGGTTTTCAAGTTATAACCACATATTAAAAAAGCCATTTTAGCCTGTACGATAAAGGAATGGCGACAGCTTTCGTCAAAATTCTTGCGAAAAGTTATTTATAAATAAAAATTCTTTCAAACGCATTTGCTTGTTTCAGGAAATTAGGTTCCAGGAAATTAAAGTTTAAATGGAGAAAATTTTTTTTTTTTAATTACGAAACTAACCCTTTAAAGCTCAGTGTTCTGTATGAGCTCTTTTGAATTTTCTTTTTTTGTTAAAGCTTTTTCTATGTGAAAAATTCAAAATTTCACAAAATAAATTAGCAGGACGTTAAAATGACTATTATAAATCTCATAATGGAGTTATATAAATTGTTCTAAATTTAGTAAAAATTTTAAAAACATCAAAATAAATAAATAAAAATTCATTTTACCGTATACATATAATAAATTCTTTCTACATTATTTAACTATGATTCTTGAAATTGCATTTTAAATAAAAATGAGCTAAATCGTTTTCAAGTTTTAAGTATATACATATCCACGTACAGAAATTTTCCAAAAAATGTATCCTTGTACTTCAAGGCAAGCTCTTTTTATGTTTTTTTAAAACCTAGTTTTTTATCTTCCACATAAACTTTGAAAAATTTAATGAACCAATTAATTAAATAGCTTTGAAAATCTTAACAGCTTAAAATTCAAGCAACTATTAATCAAATGACCACAACTTCTCTATCCATAAACTAAAGTACTCAACCTTAATTCCGTAACCAAGACAACTGGTGGTTAGCCCTTATAACCGTATATAGCAAGAGAGATGCAGTAACAATATCTCTTAAGTTTACAATCTTCTGCATCCCTCCAATCTAATTCAGTGCGATTGTCGATCGACTATATCACTATATGCATGGATAATTTAAATGAAATTTATCATTTATATATCAAACTGAATCTTTTTTCATTATTTATTCTTATGCGACTATAGATACATTTTTTTCTTTTAATTATTATTAATAAATTAAATCATATTAGCTTTAATTAATTCAAGGTATGCTTGCTAAAATTCATTGCGTATTTGTATATGTACATACGTACGTCCAAGAGAATTAATTTACTTCATAAGGTATGTCTGCGATTTGAATATCGCATTTGTCTTGATAACCAAAGGCTTGAGGAACGTTGCCTTCTGGCCTTTAATGTGTCTATAGGTAAAAGCAAGCGCATTGTACTCTTGATAGCTACGAGGTATATTGCAGAATCATATATACGTGGATGATGTTGTTTAAACTTGCAGAATATGCATTGATGATATATACTCGTGGATGTACAACGGTTAACTAGCTAATAAGCCCTTCAATTCAGCGAGAATGATTGATTAACTGTTGTATCTGTGGTGTTTAATAGAGTTGCAAATTTTTTATTAATTCATCATGTTTGATTTTATTTTTAATTTGTTTTTCAAGTCTAATATTTTTGAGAATTAAGATGTACATCCATATTAAAGATATTTTTCCGAAATAAATACTAACCGACCGTATTCTGAATAATTGCATTAAAAAAATAATCCAAAAGTATGAATTCTGGATTTTTTATTAATTTGAAAAAACATGTATCGGATTTCGTAGTACCAAAGTAATCATGATGCTAAACTTAAGAGGTCGTCAGTGGCCCACTCGGTAGAGCAATGGATTCGTAATCTCGAGGTCCCGAGTTCGAATCTCGCTCTCGGCTTATTTATACAAGCAAGCACCACTGTACGTTACATGTGCTTTGTTCACAAACACACTGACGATCTCCGTCGCTAATTAGCATCGCAATTATAGCATAAATCTAGCGACGTTAAAAAAAAAATAAACTTAATAAATGATTTGACATTTTCCTCTGAGATGATTTGCCTCAAATGTTCAGAAAATTCTTAATGGAGTGTGGACATATGCAAGTTTCATATTTTTATTAAATTTTTTTTTATTTTATTGGAGTTGTTTTGAAAGTTAAATAATCAAATAATCATTCAATAATTCTATATAATTTTCTGAGGAATTTTTCCCTCTTTTGGATGTCCAACCAAGCGATTAACCTAAAGCTACAATCTTGTTCATATGGGATTTAGCAGGATAGTAAGCAAAGGATTGACGGGCCCTTAGCGTATGTACGTTCAGTAATCCAAATGATCGGTCCATCTAACATAACGCGAGAGTTTAATGGCCCGAAGGTAAACGGAGGTGGGGAAAATTATTGCTGAATTGATCGGTTAGTTTCTCTAGCCTTCTCCTACACCTTTCTCTCTCGCTTTATTGTAATGTTCAAAGCCTTTAAAGCCTAGTTGGCTACATATTGTATTGATTTAGCTTGATTATGAAGTGACATAGCTCTGATTATGAGCGATAGTTACTAAATCCTAACCTGCCCTTTATACGTATCCCATCAAACGAATATCCTTTATTCAATTTTAAACAATGCAATATTGAAAGGAATCGGATAATGACGATGATTATTTGCTACGATCATTCAAATAAAATTGAGATATTAAATTGATTCAGCATTTCTATACTCAATTTATGTTTTTAATATTATCCTCTTCGGTGATTCTAATTAGTGAATTTGCATTTAATCAAGCATGAATTGAATAATCATTGTTTATAATTTTCATTTGATTATTTAAATTATTATGCTGAGCTAACGAGCTGTTATTTACAAGATATTTGCGTAAAATAAATAGTATGAATTTTGTTTTTGAATAAATTTAGATTATTTTGAAACTGTTGTAAATTATTTTAAAATACCTACATTCATACAATCCGAAGCTAAAAAAAATTGTAAACCAAGCAATTTAAAATATATTTTTCTGTAGCATGAAATCATGCAAAAAATAAAACATTTCAAACGTCAACTTGAGTCTAAATTGAAAAAAACAATTATAAATTGGTTTTATAACCAAATATCTAAAGATACACAAATGTCATTTTCAAATTTTTATAAAAGAATTAAAATTCAAAAATTATGAAAAAAATGTCAAATTTATGTTGAAAATTTTAATTTCATAATATGTCAGAATATATAAATAAATTCAAGAAGAAAAATTTGTAAAAGACGAGGGTTGACAAGGGGCAAGAAAAGGATATAACCATAACATAATGTCCAAGTGGTGATATTTTGAAAGATTTATAAGAAAACATAATTTTACTTGATTATATTTTTTCTCCAAATGTTTTCTTTTCTTATTCGCGGATAAATAAATAAATTTATGTTGTTATTTTTTTTCAGAGAACTACGAAATTAGAAAAAATTACATTAAAAAAGAGAAATCCAATAAAACATCCTTAGAAATAGATTACCGATCTAATTTTCTTTAAAAAAAAGCAAAAAAAAGTCCAACCAACAAAAAAAAGAAAAATAAAAATACTATTACGAGTATCGAGCTGAAAAAAAGAAGAAAAGAAAAAGGGAAAAAAGCCACAAGTTCGTAGAATCGAGTCGACAGAGCGCAACGTGAATGCCATTCTGTGGTTTGGCCAGGGCTAATTGAAGCAAATGGATAGAAACGTAAGCACGCCAGCTGCTACTTCTATGTACCTCTTTTACCTTACTCTCACGTCAGGATCTCTCTCTTTAATGCCAAAGTCTTTATGTTTTAACGTCAAACGAAATTTCAAATCCAATTTAATTGAGGCGTAGGTACTTTACTCTTTATTAAATGGAAAGTTAAAAAAAAAAAAGAGAAAAAAATAGAAAAGCGCAGCTGCAAGGGAAAAGGATAAAATGAACGTGGTAATGTATAGCTCGGCAACAATTTATATGTACAATTAATTACGATGAATTGATTGCAGATTCATTGGTTTCATATAGCAAACCTAAAATACGCGAGGAATTTATACGTATATCAATATCAACGATTCATTTGTGTAATAAAATTTGTTTGAATATGATTATGTAATAGAAATGTTAGAGTATCTTTCGATGGAAAAGAATTACATACTACGTAGTTATTTTTTAATTTCGAAAAATATTTGATGACCTGCAATACAGTAACTTTGCTATTATTCGGTATATAAATTATGAAACCAGATTTTAAAATATTTGCTAATTCGATCCGAAATATTTGTCAGATGTTATGTATTCAAATATGATCTTACATTAAAAAAGTCGATATCTTAAATTTTTTTTGTAAAAAAAATCATTTTACTATGACAAAGTCACTACATTATACAGTATTGAGTCGCAGTTATTTTGAGAAAAATTTGATTAAAGTGATTTTTGGTATCGCTGACTACAAATCTCATACCAAATTGTCAAAATTCGAAATCGATTCAATATGGTGCATCGAAACCTTAAAAATAGATTTTATCAACGTATGCAGGGGTGGATGAAAAATAATATATCTTGAGCCGTACGCTAGGCAAAAATATGTGTCACATTTTGAAGAAGAATTATTTCGAAAAAGCACATTATTATTTTTTAAGTATAAATCTTTTATCCGTGAACATCATAGAAATCGTATTTTTATGCGATGGTAAATTTAACTCAGAAAATGCGTTCATCGAAACCACAATTCACTATTCAAACATACAAGAGGGTTAATAGAAATTAATTAACAGTTTTTAAACCTTATATTTCAAATATACCTTTTAGAAGCATAAATCTTAAAAATTTAGTAATAAAGCATTTAGTTTCAAACTTTCTGCATGGTCGAATTCGACATGAAATATTTGTATCGTATCACGCAATGGTCCAACGCTCGATTCACTTCGGCCCTTACAAACTTCATCTGCCCATGTAGCAAACACATAAAAGTGCAAGAGTTGAAACACTTTTCCGTTTGATTTGTTTATACGTTTTTTTTTAGACTACAGTTTCTATAGTATTCAAATTCGTCTATCTTTCTTTCTTTCTGTATTTTTTTTTTAAAAGCGTAAAGTACCGATTCGGAAGCTATTTCACTTTGGCGTTTAATGGGAATAGCGTGCGACGTTTTTTTAAGCCCATTCCAGATAGCTACAGGCGTTTTCATCTGATATATGTTCAAGCGAGCGAGACAGCCAACTTGATGAAAATAAAGCTTTGCAACACTTTTCTATAGCTTTGTCCAACCCTCCTCTTTTTTTTTCGTAATTGTCGCTCTTTTTATTTTCATCGGACTCGAATTGACCTTTTTTTCTGTCTCTCTTTTGTTTTTTTTTTCTTTGTTTTTAAAACTACGCTATTAGCTCGAGTGTACAGATTGGTTTCATTTGGTATAAAGCATGACAAATGGAAGACCAATTATGAAAAGTGTTTCACGCCGAAGATTTATACAGGACGCAATTTTTACGTAAGCGTCATGAATATTCAAAATTTGCCGAAATTGGTAGTTTACTTTTTCAAGAGTAATATTTATCTTTCGAAAAGAGGACGACTCTCTATAAATATTTTCAAAATTTGGTGAATTTTCAGAATGCTAATGAAAAGCATTACACAACATGATTTTAAAATTAAAATGGGTTTTATTTTAAATAAAATATTTATTTATATCACTGGTAATTATTTAAAAAAAAAGAAAAAATACACGATAGTCATTAAAATCAATAAAGAAAAATAATTTTCAAATTTGAGATTTAAAAAATTCAGTTGAACGACAGAAATCTAGAACTATTTACTTGGAAAGCGTTACTGACAAGTAAACCATTTTAGTTAGTGTCGCGAGCTCTATATGCATGTCGAAAATTTATAGCACCGAGACATACGACATTCTGTTGGCGCGTACTGTATCACTCCACTGGATGTGCGAATGTCAGTGCTCCGCTGCGCTCGCGTAACGATTTGATCAAATTTTTTTAGATTGTTTAAAATCTCAGGTTATTTGAAAGATATTTTTCTTTTTGAAATTATTGTTAGCTTAGTTTGATGTTGATTAAAATGATAAAATGAGGCAAAATATTATTTCTTATATTTAGTTAACATTTATTTCCTTCTAAAATCTTATTATATTAAAAAATGCTATTTTAAAATTTATTTTGCCTTGTACATGCTTAATACTTCAAAGCATCCATGTTGCCTTCCAGACTATTTCGAAACCCTCTTAAACAAAAAAAAAAGGTACGAAGAGTCAAGCAAAAAGAGAGTAAGAGAATAAGAGCAGGAGAGAGTCTTTCAATCCCATAACCCAATAGAATTTTCGGCACAGTATTTTCCTTCCTTCCTTTAGCCAGCGCGTGCTTCAGCTAACCCAGGATATTAGAAACGTGCAAGGATTGCCTGACCCAACCCGTTACTGAATACTTGGATGAAGAGCCAACAACAAAAAAAAAACTAAAATAAATTTAGTCATCCACTTGCGTGTGTGCACGTGCAACATAGACGTTTAAAAAGCTTGACTTTTTTAGGTTCCACTCGATGTCTCGTAGTATGGGTTAACTCGTGCAAATTCACTAAACTTTGTTGGGCTTTGTTTGGACAAATAGTTCGAGAGATTATTCTGATCAAAATTATGACAAAAATATAAATAATAGAAGAATCTATATTTAATTTTGTTTTTTTGATTAGTCTTATTTTATTATTGATAGTTTGGAATTCAAAATGTTTATAAATTTCATAAAAAGCTATGCTTTTAAACAAGACATAAAAATATTATTGAAATTGAGTGTTTTTTTTCAGTGGTTGTATAGCATTTTCTTTCGGTCATAAAAAAAATTGTAATAAACTTGGATGAAAGGTTTCCTTAAAGGTAACAGCTTGCAGCATCGAAGAAAAGAAAGAATATTAAAAAAATCTTATCAATATGAAATGCATAATATAGAACTTGGATAACCAGATCTTTTGTCATCTCGTAGACTTTTAATAAACTTATAATTTAGTTGAGCTTTAACCCTACAATATTTATTTACTTTGGTTACGTATAGATAGCTCGAGCTATAAATGGCTAATAGCAAAAGAGTAAATTTTTATCTAAATTTAGTAAATAATAAAAGATAGACTTAAAATTTATTTACTTACAATAAAAAAAGTACTTTACTTCAAGGACTTTGGCAGCATTAAACCCTGAAACATAAAAAAAATATGCTCAATTGATTTGCCATAAATAAGATATAAGTATTGAAATACTTTAAATATTTTTTATCGCTATTAAATTATACTATTGAAAAAAAATCTCTTAAAACCACAAATTTAAAATATTTTCTCATAATATCGTATCATCGTAAGTATAAAATATAGCGTTCCTAGAAGTTTTTAAAGCCCTTAGCAATCAAATATTTTAAAACTTTCTTCAAACTAATAAATCATTCGTTTCCCCTCAACTCTTCTTCTTCAATCAATCAAAGATTAATCTTTATATATACGCCCTTTGTCCATCCTCACAATTTTCATCAGACGTTTTCTAACGTAAATCAATGAACGTAAAACTAAAACTAAAAAAAGAACAACAAGAGCACAAAGTTAACGAAAGGAAAAGAGAAGAAAAGAAAAACAAAACAAAAAAAAAGGTCCATATGAAAAATCGCAGGAAGGTGAGATGTTACATGTCGAGTTAACGCGTTCAAAGCTTGGACTGTTGATTAATGAGAGTGCCAAGTTACTTGCAATATCAAAATATATGTGAAGTAAACAACGTACACTCGTGTTGTAAAGTTAGTTGCGTTTAATCACAATTCCAATCACAGCTAACATACCTTTCAAACAATAGTTTCAATGAGTGAAAGAGTACAGTAGAAAAGATCGACGTATAGTCAGACATTATTGTTGTGGCATTTTTTTTCTCTCTTTTACATTTGTAAAAATGTTTAAATGTTACTGACTTTAGTTTTTTTTTTTAATATTCAAACAAATTTGAAAGTTTTATATATGTTTTAATTTAAAAAAAAGATATTTATCAAAAAGTCGATTATAAGCATAACTAAGATAAAGAATAATTTTAACAACTATTCAACATAGACTCGTATAATTTCGTTTCTCTTAACGCATTAAATCCTCAAATTAAAAATGACCGGCAGTAAAGAAATATATTTCCTTTTAATTTCACAATTCACTTGCATCTCCGCATTTAAAATTTTCATGCTTAAAAGTAAAGAACGAATAATCAAGCATCAAGTAAAAAAATATAACAGCATAGAACAGAATTGAAACAAAAGCAAGAAAAAATATAAATTTCAACGCATGAATCACTTGGCGTGTTTAGTGCAGCTGAAGTAATGGAAAGTAAAATACGTCATAGCATTTGTTTTTAATTCTGAAATAAGTTTTTACTTCATTTAATAATTCGCGTGGGTCTATTTTTAAAAATAAATTATAACCGCGTTGAAGGAAGAAACAACAATTGAAGAAAGAAGAACAGAAAGGAAAAAATAATAATAAAAGAAGAAGCCTTGTATACAGAAAAGTCTGTCGTACTTTTCACTAGTCGACTAATTGCTTTATCGATCGACAAGTTAGTCTCGACTACTCATGCAACTTTTCTCTCTCTTTTTTTTAGTCTTTGATAATAGAAAAGAATGGAAAATTACTCTTGGCAGGAAAGGGAATGGGCCAAACCAAGTACGTGCTGTTTTTTTTTTCTTTCTCTGTACTTTTTTTTTCATTCTTCTTTAAGATTCCCTATATACTTGCTTGACTTAATTTATACGCACGATGCTATGTTAGATAAGTAGCTGGCGCTAGAAGCAGTATGAACGGATAGTTTAATGAAAAAAAAAAGGAAAAAAAAAATTGTTCTTCTTCAACCATTCATTTGGTTAAGTAGTGTTACATAAGGAAAAAGTTTTCGCGCTCGCGCGCACGCTGATTTTAATCAAGGGTTTCAGGGTCTCTTTCTTTTTTTTTCAAACTCAAGATGTATTCACTCGATTATGAAGTTCTCTCGTTAGAAAAATTTTCCAACTCCTCGAGCACGTCGTCGTTGTCGTCGTCGCCACCGTCCTCGTCCTCATAGTCATCTTCGTCTTCGATGCAACGAAGCTTCAACAAACGGCAAGAAGAGGAGAAAGAAGAATATTAACCGAGAAAACTCACTAAGTGGCCTGAACATTACTTGCACAGATGGAAAAACTCTAATTCGAGCGGGAATATTTTTCTTATGACGCAATTATGGAAAAGACGTATTATTCAAGTAGGTAAGGTGGAAGAAAAATTGTACGATTAATTTTTCAAGAACTGTTTTCGTTTTTCCTTTCAACTTATTACTTTACTTTATTTAATTTAATGCTCACTTTTTGGAATAATTATAGTAATATATTAACTTGAACATTCAAATAATATAAATATTATATTTTACGATGTGAATATGATATTTCATAATTTTATAAGAGAAAAGCATTGATATCGATCACTGAAATCAAATCAATCATTTGAGATGAACGAAATATTCGAAAAAAGAAAATAGAACCCTTTGTTCGTTTTTACAAATTGAACAAAATTTTTGCAACGATAAATGAAATTTCAGTTATTTAGTTTGCCAAGGTATTTTTATTTTTCTAAGGTCTTCGTATTTGTTTCCTCCCTATGACCTCTGTATTGTTATATTTTATTTCTCTTTCCTGATATCAAGTACAAACAATCAAAGATTTAAATTTATAATTTGGCTCTGCATTTTATTTTTTCTCAGTTTATAGCTTGTTATTAGGCTTCATTTATGATTGGAGTTTCCTTTAACTTCGAAAACATATACAAACAGTACGTTGCAGGCAAATATTAACTTTAATTTCGAACTGTTGAAATTTCGTTGGCCTTTTAGATTAGAAATGCTAAAATGCTCATTTCCGCCGTTTATCAATTTCTTTGTGAAATATCAAATAGCTTTATTTTATTATTAGCTAATTTCAATAGTTGAGTTCGATTTGAATTTGCAATATACGCTTTTAATATCAATAGAATTTCGATGTTTTAATAGCACCATCATTGATTTTCAATTTCCTTTATAGAATAATTACAAACTGGATATTAGAAAAACTTTTTGAGAAATTATGTTATATTTAATATTTATTAATCATTAACATCAAATCCCATCACAATTTTATTTTAAAATATAACTTTATGGATATTACGTAAAACAATTTATAAAAAAATGAAGAAAAATAAGCAGGATCAAAGTATTAAAAAAAACTTGTGCAATCTATGCTTTTACCGAGAGCATTAATAAACAAGAATCAAGAGAAATTTACCCTGGAGAAATAACGCATGGAAATGAATTAATGTGCAGCTATGTGTACATAAAGGTAGATCTAGCTTAGCACAGCCAAGCAAAACCGGAATGTTTAAGCTAATGAAAAATTATACGCACGAAGCACAAATATTATCTGCTGAGCCTTGAAAATTCTAAATCACTCGGTGCGTTTGTTTCCGAATGAAAAAAAAAAACGCATTATAAACATACGTTAATGTGTAAATAAGAATTTTAAAATGGTTTTTTCATGCTTAATTATAACAATAATTAAAAGCAAGAGACAAAACCTTTGATAATTTTTTAATGCAAACTTTAATCTATGGGATTTTAGCATCAGCTTTTGGATTATATTTTTTATAAATACACAAATAATTTATATATTTACTTCTTTAAATATGATCAAAAAAAGAGCTGCTAAATTATTAGAAACTAACTCCTTTTTAGTATTCAAGGCATTACTTGAAAAAACCAAAACAAAATAGAATTACAAATATTGCGAAGAACTTATAAGCCAAGAAAAGATGAAAATTTGAAGAAACTTACTAGCTTAAAATACATTCTTAATCACACTAATACAAACTCTATCCAACTGTAAATTAATGAGCACATCTTTCTTTAGCCATTTCCATACATCTCAACTTGACAATCGCAAAACTTTCATTCCTCTAACACTTTCGCACAAAAGATAGAATGATAAAAGGATATATAAAGTTGAATTTTCACTAGAGAAAGAGAGAGAGAGAGTATAAATGTAAATTTCAAAAGAGAAGAGATATAGTTAGGGGGATAGATTTAGGAATAGAAGTTAGAGGCACACGTATATATGTTAGTACTTTATTCACGTAACTATACAATTGCTTGAGGCTCTTTTAAAGAAGTTGGAGCCTATTGTAAAGTAAAGCTTACATTATATACGCATAGAGTCAACAAATTATACGGGTATAACTGTGTAACTACGTTAAACTTGAAATTCTTAAGTTCAAACAAGTCTCTGTGTATTACGTGATAAATTTTCGAAACGATGCTTTATGTATATTTTCAATATGATTATGCATACTTCTACAGAAAATAATTGAATACACGGTAAATTATTTCTTAAAAATTGACGATGATTAAGGGAGCGTACGTTGTTAAAAAGAAGAATAAAAAGCTGGGTGTGAAACGTATCAAGTTTCCATGTCGATTGAGTTACGTAATAATTACAGGGTGTGTTGAAATTGATAACGTTGAGGTTTCAGTTTGACTTTTTTTATTGGATTTGTTAGTTTGTCAATAAAAGTAGAGAACAAAAAAAGGAGGATATATATTGTCACAAAATTTGATTTTCTACTGAGACTTTATTTGATTATTCTGCTAAAAAAAGTGAAAAAAAAAAACAATTGGATTAAACTTGAAAACATATAGTTACAAATTTATATAAATTTAATTTAAAAATTATCTAGTTGATGTATATACAGCGAAATCCAAATGATAATTTATTACTTTGGTAACTACATAAATTATAAAAGATAATATCAAGCCAGCAAATATTAGTCGTTATAAACCACAAGTTTGTTGACACTTTCGTATAAACTCGTAGAACAAAATCTTTAGATCAAAAGTATGTTAATAAATTAATGCGCGCCCATTGCTTATTAAGCGGCGATACTAACTAGGAAATAGAGCAGTGGATCAAAAATTTCGACTAAATTTAAGAACTATATCTTTTTGTATAAAAATATGAAAAATAAAGAAAGGAGGTAAAAAATTTCAAATTTCGATGGTTTTGGAATTATGTAATTAGCAAAAATTAATATTGTTTTAAATGATTATTAAATAGAAAATTGCAATCGTAGGTAATTTAGCAAAATTATATAAAACTTTTTAAATTTAAGATGTATAATCATTGTAAACATGATAAATTCAAATATTTATATCATTCATAAAGTTACAGAATAAAAATTTTAGTAAATGGTAAATTATAAATGGTCGCTCATTCGTTGTTAATTAAGTTAATAATAAGAATTAAATATTTCAAATAATTTTTAATAAAAGTATTCTGTTTGCAGAATTACAATCACAAAAAAAATAATTTTCTGTAGTTTTAGAGTACCAAATAGAACTCCAATAAAACTCGCATAAAGTTCACTTGAAGAAAATAAAGAGAAGTTTTAAAAAAAAAAGAAAGAAAGCAAAAAGTCCGAAAAAACATATAAAAGCCCAAAGCATGTTACACGGAAAATAGCAAGCAGAAAACGACTAGTTCGACCGAGGGAGTCAAGTAGGAAAGGATCACCATCAACATTCTCGTATTCCTATTTACGGTGTCAGACGTAGCGTCTATCCTCCTGCCATTATATATCGACCTTAAAAAAAGAAACTATGCTTCGATTTTGTACAGGACGAGAAACGATTCTCCATTTTACTTCTTATTCCTCTTTTTTTCGTTTCTTTTTTTTTTTTTGTTGAAACTTTCACAGGAATTTTATGATCAATGCACGCATAAAGTCGACAATTTGCAGAGCTTTTACGTTATAGGGTAACGCAGCAGTTTGGACATGTTTTTTTATCGAGCTTTCGTCATATGTACATGCATACACGTACATCCGTACAAATAACAGTGTGCGTATGTATTCCCCTTTTTTTCCTTCTTTCTCGTTCTCTTTAGTATAAAAGGCAGCACGCGTTATAGCTCAGATTTTACGATTCAAAGCTTTTTCTTCCATTATCGAAGAGTCGAAGATGTATATCGGAGTTAAGCAAGTATAGATTGAGTGCTTGATGTAAGTGACTGGCTGGAGATGATCCGTACGACTGAGATTTATTTCTATTAATATTTGAGACTCAACTTAGGGTATCGTGTGGAATTAAGAGATCCTAATGGAATTATTTATATTCTGTTAAAAAGAAAAACAAATATTGCTGTATTTATTGAACATTATTAATGTTTTTAATATAATGTTTATTTTTTTTAATTTAAGCTGTACGGATATGTCACACAATTATTTACATAGTAATGTTATTTACATGGCATAAATCGTATTCATTTGTTGATTTTAATGTAAATGATTAATTTGCATTTATTTTTAATAATTATTGTTTATTTATAGAACGTACAATGAATGATAATTTTAAAATAAATTTTAAGTTATTAATATCGACTTATAACAAATACGAAATTAAAAAATCAGCAAATGAAAAATATACATAAATAATAACATATGAATAATTTGCGGTATTATCATTATAATGCAAAACATTAAAACATTTTTTTAATATTAAAGAGAACTTCACCAAGTTACTAATGGACAGAAAATCATACGTTTTCTTGAATTCTATCTTTCTCAGTTTATTCACCTTTACTTTGTTTGTCTTTCATAAGTGACAATTCCAAGTAATATAGCATCACTTGTGTTCCTTTTTTTTAATTCTTTTCCTTTCTCTCCGTACTCACTTGAACTTCCTTCCCTTTTTAATTTACATTTCGTAGCCTCAGACTCTCGGGCCGCACGCGTTTAACAAGAACTTTCCAAGTAGTCACGTAGAGTTCTCTCGCTTTTAGCTTACGCGCGAGCATTAGTTACATGCAAGAATTATTTGCACGTACAGATCAAAGCTCGTGGTAACTAACCACAGACAGGATATATATATATATATATATATAACTTTCTTCCGCGAGCATTTATTGAAAGCAAAGGTACAAAAAAACATTTTATATTATTTGATTCAAAAATATTCATATCTTCATTAACAAATTACAACAATATAGAAGTGAGGTTATTTTATTAAATTTTTTTAATAACATGTTGAATAAAATCAATAGTTCTAATTAATAATACTTTATTGACTGCGATTAATTTAAATACCATTCCATAATCAATAAACTATTATGATAAAAGTAATCAGCAGAAATTTGTTCGAACATAAAATATTTTCATGAAATATATATTTCTTTTCTCGTTAAAAACAAACTCATTTTAAATAAAAAACTACTTTAAAAACAATAAAAAATTCAATCAAACTCTCTTTTTTTTTTTTTTTCGAAAACCACAAAAGTGAGAGCAAAAAAATGCAATTTGTTGAAAAAGAAGAAAGTGGTCCATCTGAAAAGCGTCTGGCTAGAAACTTTGTTTTTGCCCAGGCCTCTTTCCATTTCCCAAAAATTTTTTCATTTTCCTTTCTTTTTTTTCTATTTCACTAAAACTAGCGGCTCAGCGAGCACGCGTTAATGAATAATTCACCGAGTCATTTGCATGTGGGCGCGTCGTAGCCAAACAGGCTGCGCCAACTTCATTTCGACTTTACGACGTACTAATGGTTTTACTTCCCTTATTCACCGCGAGAAAGAGAAAGAGAGAGAGAGAGAGAGGAAAGGAGACAAGAAGTACTGGCCGTTGTCGAGACGTATAAGAAGTTGGGAAAGGTAACGTAAATGGCGTACCTGTATGCAACTTGTGGAAACATGAAATTGGTGAGGTTAAAGGTGTCAAAAGAGAATTTGCTTATCAAAGTTTTCTTAATATTTTAGTCAAGTTTTTATGCATTTTTAGATAAACGGAAATTAAATAACATTAATACAAATTATAATTTTTTGTTTTTAGGAAATTAACTAAATATAAAATACTAACTATTGTTATGCTATGAAATTTCTTTGAAAAATCTTAAGAAAAAATTCCTTGAATAACTAATAATTATACAAAATCATGATTATATACTATTTACTTTCCATTTAAGTAAATTTATAACTCATATAACCAGAGTATAATTTTAATTTGATTACATCATCGCCAAAAAAAAAGAAATGAATGAAAACGACAGAATTATATCGAGTACACATTAATCTGTCCTTATAAGCTCAAATCTAGCTTTTCGATTAACTAATGAGCTCAACAGGTGCGATACAGCTGTGGTGTTCCACAGAACCTCAAATCGGACAGCGCATAGCACATATCTCATTCACAATATGGCTCATTTCCTTTTCATACATTTTTTTTCTTCTTTTCAATCTCTTTTACATTTCGTACTGATTTTCATTCATTATAAACATTCAATATTTTGCGTAAAGACCATAAATCAAGTTTTAATCATTTGAAATAGTCTAGGAAGCATAAAGTTTCGTTTGAATACATATACAGCAAATATTGAATTTTATGCGCTCTATGATGTATTCAATGATCAAATTCTCTTTGAAGTTATGTGCCAATTGTATTGGCTGGGTTCTCATTTAATTAACGATTCAATTAAGCTACTCTATAAATAGATGGCCCAGGTTGTTTGTCAACGTTAAAAAATTACGGTTGTTTATTTGTTTAATTTATGGAATTTCGATGCTATGCTAATGCTGCGAAATAATGCGTTACATCGCTGCTTTCTTTTATTTATTATGGAATAAAATTAAACATTTACAGCTGGTAATGCTTTATTTTTACAAAAGTAAAAAATAAAACTAAATTACATTTATTTATACCAAAATCCAATCCAATGTTTTTTTTTTCTTATTTTATTTAACGTCGCTTCATTTATGCTATCATTACGATGCTAATTAGCGACGATGGATTCTCAGTGTGTTTTGAACGAAGCACATATATTGTGTATAGTGGTGCTTGCTTGTATAAATCAGTCGAGAGCGGGATTCGAACTCGAGTCCTCGAGATTATGAATCCATCGCTCTGCCAAGTGAGCCACTGCGAACCTCATAATTCAATGTTAATTAAAGCTATATAAAAAAGTTCGTGCTGCTTTTTTGTTTATAAATATAATTAATAAATTAATCATATAACAAAAACAAACAAAATTTTGCCAAAGAATTCGTAAAAATAATTTTTAATTTAAAATTTGATTACATTTTATGTACAAATTTATAAAATGATATTCACTGAGCTTCAAATATTTCTTTTTTCAAGCAACTGAAAAAAAAACTCTAAAATAAAGTAAACAATGGTAATTCTTATCACAACACGGTTGCGCGCACACGAGACTGCACATTTCGTTTGTATGAACAACTCTCTGCGCTCATCTTCCATTCAGACTGAAAATATCGATTTATCTATAATTATACAAAATTCATTATAAGCTTATTTCGGCTTTCCAAAAGCAAATAACACATACACACGTATAATCCTTTTCAATCAAATTTATATTTCATCCTGGCCAAAGTTAAAGCAAATTCAAAAGTATACACATTGGATAAAAGTATCGGCGAATTAATAAATTTTTAATTTCAATTATTTATATTAAAATGAATGAGCTAAATTTTTTTATAAAATAATACTTATAACGCCCCGAAAATTTAAGTACGTAAAAAATGTAATATTACGAATTTTATAAAATTATTGTGAATAATACGTTATGTGAAAATTTGAAATCTCATCTGATAATTCAATACAAAACTCACACGTGCACGCACGTCAAATATCATTGATGAAAAGGTAAAGTTAAATCATTAACGTCATTGTTATATACTTTGGTGATTCAACGTAGACTAATTGATTTGACGTTGATATAAGATAGACTAAGCTCATAACTATGTACGTGTCTGTCTGTGCGCCTTGTGCATCCCATCGTTCAATGTTATTTCAAGCTAATTCAAAATGATCGATATATAACCGCGTAATACGTCATTTGTTATCGGCTTTTCAGTTTTTCCTTTTTTTTTTCGTTTTTACTTTTTCGAAAACGGGTATAACGGATATTTATGTGGCGGGTATGCGAGTAGTTGGATTCTTGATTAATATGCCATTTTTGTTTCGTGAAATCTCTTGGCTGAAAAAAAATAATAAATAAATAAAAGAAATATTTATGATAGATTTTGCGTGCGAGGTTTTTTTTTCATTCTGATCGTTTTTTTTTGTATATGCGCGTGTTTTAAAAGATTGGTCATGCCTCGAATTTTTTTTTTTCGCATTGGTGATGTTATTTTTTCACGAATGTTTTATGATATCCGGTCGGTGTGTTGTTTATAAATATATAGAAAAAAAATATAAATAAATGGTTTGCGCTGAAGCTTTAATTAATATCAGCGTGTACAGTTTATTTTTTTCTGTTCTTTTTATTATGATTTAACAATTCTTCTTTTTTTTATAAATATAAATCAGAAAATGTAAACATTTAAAAGCTTGGTGAGTTTTTTTTTTGTTTTGCCAATTTTAATCGGTTTGTTGTTTGTACGTTATTCGAATTTTATTTTTAATTGTTACGTCATTTGTGAACGATTGTTTTAATACGCTACTTCGAATTTGTTTTACATAATAAAAGTTTTGGCATTAATTGAATGTCGTTTAATGTTTTTATTCCAAAGGCTAATGAGCAAATATTTAAATACCGTTTATGATTTCATGATAAAGACTTTATTAAACGAAATTTCAAAGAACCTTAATAAATTAATTTTTTCTTTCTCAAAAAGACTTCGATATTACCATCCCAAGTATAATAATTATTTAAACAAGCACGAAAAAAAGGAATAACGCTATAAAATTCATCTCCACTTAAATCATTTGAATGTTTTATCAATGAATCTTAGAATTAATTCCGCGTTAATTCCTCGCGTTAGCCTCCCTTAAACTCATTCAAAATGCATTCTCTCTCAACGTAACACGCTATATAGTATATACCTTTTGCAGGGGCAAAACTTTTTGGCTCGTTGGCAGCGGTACAAATTTCCCAGCGAATTACCAGCGAATAATTAATAGGTCGCGAGGAGAACACGGACTCCAATCGTAAAATCAAGCAAGCTTTTAAGGATATAAGCTCGAAAAAAAAGAAGAAAGAGAAAAGGAAAGGGTAAAAGAGAGATAGAGAAGAAGGTTTAATTAATTGGCTTGGATTTTATCTGAGAGTGCACCGGTGGAGAAAGCTTAGCCCCGACGTTATACTACTACGATGATATCGACAGATTTAATTAAGACTTGTGTCTGTTCACCGCCGAAATATAAAAAAGTGACGTTAAAGAAGAGAACGTTAAAGCTACGGGATAAAATTTTGATGATAAAGCTCATCTGCAAATTTATTCAGTTATGCGGGCATTCCCTTTATTATCGCATTTTTATTTCGAACGATGAGGACGGAAAAAAAACGAGGGTACCTACAATTTTTTTTTTTTAATTTCGTGAAAAATTCAATTTAATCAAGGATTTTTTCGCCCGTTCGACAAAAGCTCATAAATTAAATTTTATATATTTACCAAACGATGAAACACTTTTTTTCTCGATAAATCCCTTGTTATAATGTACTGTTTACTTTTTGATTGAATTGTGTTTCCATCGATATAGGTCAGTATATTAAAAGAAGTATGTTTGAATGGTTATTTGAAATAATTAATTAGGTACAAAAGTAACATAGCAAATGATTTATGGCTTTGCATTTTGTAAAGCTTTCCCCCTCAGCTGAAATGATTAATTCATAAATGATAATATTAAATTTTAGTAGTTTAATGCTCGGTAGGTTTGCTCAATTTATTACTCTGTTGCATTATCTCTTCATAAATTTCAATTTTAATTATCAATGAGTAACCATCTAAAAGTAAATTAATAAATTAATTGTTTTAATTTGTACACGGACTTTGGAATGATATTATTTTACAAAATGATTATCATTATACATGGTGGTTGATGGGTTAATAATGTGAGAAAAGCCTTTATCCTAAACTTATTACAAATTTTTGTTACCATTAGAAATTTACAATATTTTATTCAATGTGATTAAGCCAATGTTCGAGCATAAAAAGTACACCTGCGTAAACCTTGCATAAATTACAGAAAATCACAAAAAAAGGAAGAAAAAAAGTTGTTTATATTAAAAGTGAAATCATCCTTCATACATTTATTAATAATTTAATAATTATAAATTCAGGATTTTAAAATATTCTAAATTACAAAGATAAAATTGAAAAATTGTTTGATTTTGATTGACGCGTATAAAATATTAAGCATTTTAATCTTTGGAATGAATTTTAAATTATTTTTGTGCAATTTTCCATTTTCATTAACATTTTTCATAAATTTAAAGTTTGAAACAAAAAATGCAAGAATTCAAAAAATTTTTAAAGTATTACTGGTAAATTTTAAATTAGCATTTCAAAAAGAAAAAACTTGGATGTCAAAAAATTATAAAATTATATTTAAAAAAGATATTATAGAATTAGATGACTTATATGGAGAAAAAAATAGCCTTGTTATTTGTATTGGGAGGTCGGAATAAAGAAAAACGTTCATATAATAACAATAATCTATTAATAAAAAAAATATCAAACACTATTAAATAAAACGAAATTTCATGCATTTCGATTGTTCAAGGAATTATCATTTATATTTTTTGTTTATTTTTCAATTATAAATCTTAATCTACGACGGCACAGTTAGCTCTGGTGATAAAAAACATTAAATTCAATATTTTTCTCTATTATCTTGATTCGAAAAAATAAAAAATTGTTATAAAACTTTTATACTTTAAACATATATCCTCGTTGAAAACGATAATCATCTCGAAACTTCTGCCTTCCTTAATCTCTTCATTTTTCCTTAGCCTTATCCTCCTAAAAGCTCTAATCGTCAGCCTGTATTTTGCACAATCTTTTTTTTTTCTCCTTCAACTCTCGCTTCCATTTCTTGCACATATCCAGCTTCATTGCCATCCACCTTACTTCCTACATTTTTTATCTTTATCTGGTACGTTCTCTTTTTCTCTCTTCTTCTTTTTTTTCCACTGCAAAACGTTAGACGATGAGAAATGACTTCTTTCGCGCGCGCTGTATATACTCCGCTCTTTGAAAAAGAATCTTACACGTACGCGTGCGTTGCGCAAAAATTCGTCTCGTCGTAGATAATAATCGTCGCAGATACAGCGCATACATACACATTCTACTCGTGTATGCTGCAAATGCGACTGCAAAACGATGCTGAGCTATCGCAGCTTTTACATATTTTTCATTCCGACAAAAAGTTTTTATAACTTAAGGACGTCTCGTATATACGTTTTGTACTGATTTCGAAGATACAGGATGTTTTTAGTGAGAAAAATTGTTACTTCGTGGACAACTATTTTTATAAATGCAAAATTTGATACTCTGCTTAGTCATGAATTGTATACTTGAAAAATATGTTATAAATATTTATATGAGTTTTATTGAACTTAATACGTTATTTTTATACAGAAATATTGGCGAATATCAAAATGGGATTATTAAAATTAATTTAAAATAAATTTTTTTTTTCTTTATTCAAAGAAATCTATCAATTTTTAAAAATTTATTTTCCGTCAAATATTTATTATTTGATTTATGGAGCGTTTAAGCTCATAAAACATTATCCTCGGAGATAATAAATTTTATCTCCGAAAAAGTGGATTAAAAAAATATTAAAAGTAAGAGACGGATTATATTTAAAACCAATATCCATAAATAAAACAACCTTTTATTTTACTATCATAATAAAATCAAATTTTAATTAAGAATTTAATTAACAATAAAAAAAAAGTTATGTAAAAAAAAAGAATAGAGATCTCTCCCTTTTTTTTTTAACTAATCAGAAGTAGGAAACAATCAGCAGTAACTCGAAGCGCTAGCCAAGCATTCTAACATTTGAACTTAAAATTCTTTCGGAAGCACGTATTGCAATCCCAGAATTGATTCTCTTTTAGTTCCCGTATATAAGAGAGATCTTCTTTCCCATACTTTCTTTTCTTTGCTATCCTTTTTCTTATGGCTACTAAAGAATCGAGTAAAAATAAAATATAAAGAAAAAAAATACCTAAGCAAAAACATTATGTCCGAGCGTTAAAAGGTCTTTTGAGAATAGTTTTTCTTTTTGTAACATGTGCGAGCGGACAAAGAATTACGATTTTAAACTTACGGAATATATAGTGTGTATGTACTATTGTATGTTATAAAAAATTGTTCCAGTTTTCAAGAGTTCTTTGCTGAACGATTTACGATGAAAGTAAATATTATTAAATTTAAGGAATTTTTTTTCACACTGATGAAACTTTGTGATCATAGAAATAAGATTTTTTAAAAATAATGTTATGTAAATATGTTTTTAGTAATGAGAGATCAAATTTCACAATTAAAAAAAAGTATATGCGTGTATACATATTTCTGTGGAAATTTATGCATGTGTGCGCGTGTGTGTACGTGTCGATTTTTTTTCAATTTATAAATATTTAATAATAAGTATTTGATATTTTTTATGACATAAGATTAAGTGTTAAGATAAAAATTCAATAAATTGTTTTTACAAATTTAGGAATTATATGATCAATGTCCCAATCGCTACTCACGAACCTATTACTAACCGTTCAATGTTATTTAGATACCAAAAAAAATTTTTAATAATGAGCAGCTAGTAATAGGTTTGTGAGTAGCGATTGGGACATTGACCATAGAAACAAATAAAAGTTAAAAAGTTTTAATGCTATTCCCAATATCTTTTACGAAATCTGTTATACTTCAAAGTTTAATAATATTTAATATACTTAAAATTTATAATAATTTCACGATGAATAAATTATTTTCTAAGAATGTAAAACATAGTTTGCAAAAGTTCAATCCGTTAAAATTTAAATTAATTAATTTTTTAAATGAAAAATTATGCAAGTTTAACAAGTGCTCGCGATTAATTTGAAATTTCTTCTCCTTCTACTTTATTAATTTTTTTTCAACATTCACGATATGTAGAATAACTAGCAATCCTATATTTTCTGAATTTTCCATTGCGAACATGAAGAAAAGCTCGGATCATTCTTGGTTTAGTACGCCTTCAACAACACTTTTGAGAATTCTAAGTTGAAAATTGTATCTAGGCAATGATATTGGTAGCTTAAAAGCTTTCATGCGAGACGATACAACATTTTCTATTATACGAGTCTTTAGGGCACAATCGATCGAGAATGATTTTTAGATTTTTCAATGTTGAAAACGAAAAATTTCTAAATTGTTAGTACTGCTTATTATTCATGTGGTTATTCCGTGTAAAAAATATTTTATTGTAAAAATATAAAATATTATAAATTATAGTTATTTATAGCAAAAAATATAAAATTATAAATAATAATCTCAACTTTATTGATATCTGTGCATTATTCCTAGCACTTTGAAAAATGTTTCTTTTTCCTTTTTTTTTATAAAAATAAATTTTCAAAAATAGTTCGATAGTCATAAATTTTGAATACATGTTTTTAGTTAATTATGTAATATTATCAATTTTCAACTTTTTAAATTTTAATTTTATTTGAAATGTTATATGAATTATTTAGCTTAGTTTATTGAATGTTTAATTTTTACATTACACATTTTATTTTTTTTTTGTCTCAAAGATTGTTAATTGTGATATCACTAAGCACAGTATTATGCAAATCAACAATATCATTGCTTACGCATTATTATTTTACATGTATTTTTTGTATAATACTACAGAATAAAATATTGACTCCATTAACATATTAATGATTTACAGGACATTATTTATAAAACGCATATTTCTTTAACGAAAGACCTGTAAACTTTTGAAACGTATTAATTTTAAATCTATACACGTTATAGTAATATAAATTAAAATGTTGATACACAATGAAAATTTTAATTTTAAATTCGTATAATAAATGGCATTTGTAATGATATATTATGTTTTATATTTTATTAATGAGTTTCGATTCTATAATTTTACATTATTAAAATTCCTTATTAAGATATTAATCATTGATATTAATGGCAAATATCGTTGTTTAAAAAAATAAAATATTATAAAATCGTAGAATTCGTTATGAAATGGATTGAATTTCAATTAAAATAAAATTCGATATTTCTTTCAATAAATTTTCTCTGAATAAAGTCTGGAATATCAGGGTATAACGTTGAGTTTAAATCCTCCGCATTAAAGTTACTCGGCACGTCAATCGCGAACATGGAAACCTATTTAACACTTTGCGCGAATTAAAAATTTAAGACATTTATAGGCTTCCTTTTATAATTTTATGCATTTCTTTTATCGGAAGTTCTTTTAGTATTCACTTTTACTGGAATTCATTACAAACATTGTATATAAAATAAAGAAACAAGATGAAAGAATAAATAAAATTAAAAAAATAGAGATGTGCGAACTTTACATATTTTTCCACTGTGTTAAATAATGGGTTTTAAATGAAAATTCGCTTTTCAGTTGTATTCGAATTATAATTAGTAGAGATCGTCAGTGGCTCAGTCGGTAGAGCAATGGATTCGTAATCTTGAGGGTCCGAGTTCGAATCCCGCTCTCAGCGGATGACTGATACAAGCACCACTGTACGTTGCATGTGCTTTGTTCATAAACACACTAACGATCTCCGTCGTTAATCAGTATCGCAATGATAACATAAATACAACGACGTTAAATAAAATAAAAAAAAAAGATTATTAATATTTCAACATCTTTAATTGATTATTTTTTCAAAAAATAATCTTTTAAATAATATTCTTCAATTACACAAGACATATTTTTACGAGACTTTTTTGATAAAATGACAATTTTTTTTTAAGAAACAAGTTTTCTTTAACAATAAATAACTTAATCAAAACAACACATTAATAACACGTTCCAACAAAAAAATATTTAATTTTACTATTTTATAATAGATTACTAAAAGTAAGCTTAAAATAAAACATTTTATCTTATTAGATTAATATACCCTGAAATTAAACAAAAACGATTATATAAATAAAATTTAAAAGATTCAAGCTACGAAAACATGTGGTTCACAAGGACATACATGTGTTTCACTTCTTGAAAATCAAAACAGAAAGTTTTTTTAAAATATGGAGTGCAGAATCTTTGCACATCAAAAATTCACAATATCAACCAACTTTGAAGAAAAATCGTAAAACTAAAGTTTCGGGTATATATCCGTGAGAACGTAAAAAGAATGATGCTGTAAGACTATTGTGTCTTAAAGTGCTAAGAATAATTTTAGATGGATTTAGTTTTTGTGGCTGTCGTAAAATATATTTGAATCTTTTAAAATTTTATTTCTTTTAAAATGTGTTAAATACTAAATAATTTTACAACTATTGTTTCAAAAATAAAAATAATTCATATAAAGTAAGACAAGTTAATGATATAATATAATACAAAATTATTTATTGTTTTCCTTATATCAAATAAATTACACTTTTATCATCATCGTGAGACAAAGAACTTTAGCATCAATAATAAAAATTTTTACTTCAATATAAACTCTTAACCAGTCCCTTTATACATTATTTCCATAACCGTAAACCAACTTTTTCAAGTTAAAGAAAAAAAATTTTTTTTTTATGACATATAAAAAGAAAATTCTACATTTATCTTGGGTATATGAAAATAAAATAAGGAACGAGACTTTTTCGCCACAGGGATAGTTCGTAAATTTATGGACAATCTTCGATATTCGCGATATTCCTGTACTTTGGTACGTATACACGAGCTCCACGTTAAATTTATGCTATCCAAAGTGCCTGTGACCGCCCACAAAATAAATTTTCCAACACCTGACGCTAATATTGCCGAACGCTACTTGCGAGAGGCGTTTTTAGTAAACGAAACTTCATAGTAGAGCCATTTTGTAATTTCTATCTTTTGTAAAAAAAAAGTATGAACAATTTTATTTAAATCTTTAGTAGGAGAAATTTTATTGTTATTATTATAATTTTAAAGTATATATAAACAATTATGTTAATGATTAAAATAACAGGAATTTTCTTTTATTTTAAAATATTTAATAACTTTTTTTATGATTTGTAAAAGTAATATTACAAATATGAGCAACAAAGTCAGTATAATATATTGAATTTCAAAGCTAAAATTTATCAAACTGTAATTTCAATATGTTCTTCTACATCATCGATATAAAACAAAAATATCTTTAGTAATATTTTAAATAAATAAAATAAAGGTATAGCTTGACAAAAATGTTATTTATGATTATGAAAGTTAGTACATATATACTGTTGAAAATTCGAGTCTTTGATTCAATTTTTCTACGCTCGAATGTTTTTATTTTGTTTTATAATTTTACGTTATTAAATTAGCAATTTTTCATTTGATTTTATTGCTTTTAATTTCAAAAACATTTTTTAAAACGAAATATTAAAAGTTATTAGCTGCCATGATATACTTTTATTAAAATTTCCAAAATTGGCAAACAAAATTCAGTTCATTCAAATACATTTGCCGATATTTCGATTTTTAAAAGCGAGCACGACTCTAGTACATATGTTAAATTAACTAACTTTTTTCCCTTTATTAATTAAACAAAATATACAAACAAAATATGCAATAATTAAATAAAAACACGCGAGCGCAATAAAAGTAAAAAAATTAAAAATAAAAAAACAATTAATCAAGCTTACAAAGTTACAGCCAAATACACGAGTTTTCATTATCAATGTAAATTAAAACTCTCGCTGGTTAAATTTTCGATTTTGTTTCCACGTTGCCACCGGCCCGCCCTCTCTCCTGTTATACCCTATTTTTCGTTTTCTTTTATTCCCCCCTTTTTTGTTTTGTTTTATCACGGAATAACGAGGTTGCAGTGGCACAGGTTACTCCTTCGTTTCTGTGTGTACGTTTGCAGTAACGGCGCGCTAAACACACACGCAAAACAATTACATTTGTATATTATAGCTTGCAAAAAAAAAAGGCACAAAAGAAAGAAAGAAAACAAATAAAAAAGAAAAACAGAGAAAACAGAGACGTAAAAATAAAAAGATAGAAACTATAGTGCGCCGAAAATTCGTGAGATTTAATAATCATTATTATTTTCCGTACTCGTTACGCGGTGCCGCTTGCATTGTTAGAAAACCTAGCGAAAGCTCTAATGAAAAACAAGAGTAAAAATAAAGCAAAGTAATGGGTTAGCTTAAAAAGAAAGCGAAGCAAAGAAAGAAGGAAGAATGAAACATGACGGTGGTATAATTTTAAAATATATATTTGCGTGTAATTTGTACAAGCAAGGTATTGGAGCCTATAACATGAAATACGGGAAATAGAGAAAGAGAGATGTGTATATACATCCTATAGGAGTGATTTATGATTCACAAGAGAAGCGTATGGAACTAGTGGTGGCCACTACTGGGAATATATAATACAAGCAGTGTTATAATCATTCGAGGGGATTGTTTAGAGAATACTCGGTAACCATTGCCAAAGAGGAAAATCATTTTACTTGTATTCAATGTGTTGTTTAGAAATTGCTGAATTGTATATTTTCTTTTATAATTGAAACATAACAATTTTATATTTCTAACAATTAAATTTTGATTTCTGTAAAAAGTAAAATTTTATAATTTTTTCACATTTTTATATTAAACATATAAAAATACTTCGTAATTCTAAAAAAAGGACTATTAATTTTTTAAAAATTTTCGTTATCATTTTAAAGTACTTCCTGCATATTTAATGGCATTATAAAATAATCGTCAGTTCGAATTTTGAAAACACGCAAGAAAGTTACGTGTATTTTCAGAATTAATTAACCTTTTCTACATACATTATAGGACGGCTCTAGTACGTTATAGTTTTCGATATCGGAGAATATTAAAGAAGAGCATCGTGGGAATATAAATTCATGTTTCGTGACTGTTCCGATAAGTCGATTATATGCGCTAGCAATTAATATTTTAGTCTATATACACGCACACACATGTATAGATACCGTACAGATGAGACTGCGATTATTATTATTTAAAAAAAAAATAAACAAAATTCCGTGTGCACGCTTTAGTCGTATAAACTTTTTTTTATGGAGTAATTAATTTTGTGTATTACGGGGATTAAATGCTTTTTTACGATGGTCAAGTGGTTAAATAAATTTTGTAAATTTTTTATATTATTAATAAATAGCAAGATTTTATGAGTGAGTATGATATATTAAATTTTATTTAAATTATGAATATATTTTACACGAAAAAGAAAATATAAAAAAAATTATTATTTGAATAAATTTTCTAGACGCAACTAAAATTTGTTGTACATTTTATTATGATTTAGTATTTGTTAATAATACATTTATAGTATAGTCTATTGTGATACAATAAACTTAACTAATAGAATAATTTTTGCTTAAAAAAAATTAATTGTTACAAGAATTACTATAAATATCGTTAATTACATAAGATGGTTCCAATTCATGCAAGTTAATTATTAAATATGAATAGAAGTTTTTACTTAAAAAATAAGCTCAGTAGACAAAATAAAGTAATTAAAAAATCTACGGTTTAAATAAACAATGTTATTATGTTAGTTAAATAATTAATTAATTTGACTAATTGGATTACCTTAAACCGCGAATTCGCTCTAATTAACGAATTTTATTGTTGAATCCACATTATTTTTTTTCAAAACGCACGCGATACGAAAATTAAGACAATAAAATTAACGTTAATAAAGAGGTCGTCAGTGGCTCAGTCAAAAGAGCGATGGATTCATAATCTCGAGGTTCCGAGTTGGAATCCCGCTCTCGGCAGCCGATTGATACAAGCACCACTGTATACGATACATGTGCTTTGTTCACAAACCCACTGAGGACTTCCATCGCTAATTAGCATCGCAATGATAGCATAGATACAGCGATGTTAAAAAAACAAAGAAAATTAACTTTCAATTAGCGAAAACAATTTTTTTTTATTTTTGTGAGAAACAATGTAGATAAAATAAATAATGAAAAAAAAGTTTTTTGAAACAGAAAATGATTTTAAATGAGAATTTAACTGTACGACTATCATTTCATTTTATTTTTTCTTTTTAGGAAGTGTATAACAGCAGAAAAGGAAATGAATTTTAAGCAGATACGAAATGTCAACAGGCTCGCGAACGACATTATGTGCTTGTATGGTTTGAAAATGTTAAATGCTTCATGCAAAGCAGATGAGCGGAAAGGCTATATGGGGGTTGAAGTAGAGAAAGAACAGCTTGTTATTCTAAAACAGAAATAAATTTTATATAAAACGCACTTATTATCGTGTCAACAATAATTTTTTTTTATGATCTAATGTGGCAACGAGTAATAGTTTACACCAAAAGTGAAACATGACCTTACTGTAAGCTGTCTAGGAAAGGGTTTAGTTTGTATTTTTAATTTTTTAGAAACATTTTTAATTACAGAAATATGTAATCGAGAACTCCATATATTTTTAATGTAAAAGTTTACTTGTAACAATTCAAAAGAAATTTTTAACAAATTATTAATTAAAAAAATATAAATAAATCTTCAGTATTTAAAAAATATTTAAGATGTTATTAGCAAAGCATATCAAAATATTATGAAGATAATTACGAAAATAAACGATAAATAATTACACAGAAAGAATTTAATTGGATTATTATTTTTTATGTGATCTTTTTTTTAAATCAGTATGAAAAGTTGTCCATTTAATATATATATATTTTTTTTAATACGTGGAAATATCAAAGAACTTTATTAATCACAACGTATAATTTTCTGCACGAGTGCCTCATTAAAATTTTGTATAAAAGAATTTCAAACTGAAAAAAAAGGAATTCCTTTTCATCTCATGCACAATTTTTTTTTTATTTCAATTTACATCAAAAGTCTTACTTATTAAATAAGCATTTGAAGTATCTGTAAAAAAATTTATTTTTTTTTTCATTAAATTTTGAAAAAACTTTAATGTAAAATAATTTTGCGAATTTTCTTTTTTATTTACAAAATTTAAATTCAATACAATAACATATGATTTCATGTACTCTTAAAATAATTCTTATTCTTGAAAAAAAAAAAAATTTACGAGTTTTAAGCTTTTAATTAAAATGTAAAAAATCCGATTTTTTTTTTCAATTAAGCACATTAAACAGTAGCCTTAAAACAAAACCAAAAATTTTAACAAATTAGCGACATTTTATTCTTCTCCAGCATGAAGCCATTTGCGCAATTTCCAAGCTTTACGTGCTGCACTCGTTGAATTTTCAAATTAACTTTTAGAAAATTCGTAGCGTTATACTCTCGAGCTCTCCCTACAATTTCAGCAACTCCTCCTCCCTATGTTCCATTTACCCTCTCTTGGACAACAATAGAAAATTTTCGTGGTTAGTAGTAATTCCAATTCGCACCCCCTGAGAATTCGAATGCGGCGTGAAAAAGAAAGGAGAAGAAGAGAATGAAAAAAAAAGAGAGAAGATGACTGGTATAAAAGAAAAGAAGACTTTGGTCCGTCGACAAATCATATAGTGCGGCTTTTCATGGGTTATCAGTAGAAATCGTTGATTTATCGCTACACTTGTTTCCTACGTTTGCTCAATATACTAAAAGAAGGTTAAGGAAAAGATGATTTACATTATTCTGTCTCTCTATAAATCCTTTATGCCCTTACCCCCGATCTTGAGAGGAAAAAAAGAATAAAATTCGAAAGAAGTTCAATAAAGAGAACGTCTTTTTTACTCAAGGATTTTAAAGTTAGGCAATGGTGCGAAGGGTACTACGTATATATATATACAAGAAATACGAAAGGAGTTTTTAGCGAGAAAACTATTTTAAGTGGATTTTGTCACTGAAAAGTTAGAGAGAAAAGCGCTTGGACATTTAAAGGGTAAAGTCATTTCGTACAGTTAAAAACAATGGCCAGATCTCGTCGTCGGTAGTCCCAGACTTTCCAGAAGGGATAAATTTTCGCGCTTTATTTCGCGCGAGAATTGCTATACACACCGAGAATGTGTATATAAACGTTGAAATTGCTTGACGTTTACGCAAACAGCTTATGAAAGTTGTTGTTGTTGCCTGTTGTTATTTTAACGCTATACTTTGGCGAATTCGCTTGCTTTACTATTATGGAATGAAATACGGCTCATAAATATTTTTCACTGGGAAAACAATTTGCTTAAAGAAAAATTATTTTATGTCCTTGAGTACTTTATTTGTTAAACTTGCACTTTAAGTTTATTTAACTTTGAATACACGAAAAAGCAAAGATATAGAATTTTTTTTATTTTTAAAATTATAAAAATAATCAAAATTTTTTATTTATACATTAATTAATTGCAATAAAAACATAAAATTAATCTTAATGAAAAAAGAACAGAAATTTCATTTTCATTTTCGTAGTAAACATGTTTAGAAGAATGACTTTTAAAGCTAAGCCATATCCATAATGCTCAACAAAAGAGAATGTGCCTCGAGTTTATGAGATTTTTTTTCTTGAAAGTTAAATATGTAAATATAACTCGTACAATTTCTTAAAGAATAAAGAAACTATAAATTTTGAAAAAAAAGTAGCTAAATTTCTTTTAGCTAGCGGAAAAAATTTACTACATAAACATTCGAGCTTGAAGATCAGCTTGTATATTGCTTGCAGCGCCTGACTTAAGCTAAGGTAATACTACTTAAATAAGCACATAAAAAATAATCTTTTTTTATAAATATTTTCAACATTTAAAAAAAATGTGTTTCTTTTCTTTGAAGCAAATACAAACGTTTATTTAAAATTAAATTCTTTTAAATTTTTCAAGGTACAAACCATCGAAAAACTTTGCCAACTTTACAAAGTTGTAGCACCGCGTAAATCCTTGCTTCGAAGACGTTTATTTTTCGTCAACTACCGAATAGAAGATTTAGTACTTGTCAGTCTTAATAAAAATCTGATAAACTTTCAATTTAACTTAAGGAAGGTTATAATGAAGTATTCTAACTTGAAATTAAGATTAGATTATGCTCTAAATTTACTAAAACTTTAATAGTATTTCAGTTGATTAGACGAATTTCTTGAAATCACATTACTAAAAGTTTTATATACTTTTTTTAAAAGTAACAAAATCTGATGTTTCAGAAAAACGTGTCTGGATATTACAAAATGTTTTATCTGTTTAATGATTGAATAAAATTTTTGTTTATAATATAAAGAAACTCTTTGAGAAAGAAAACTTTTAAAATAGTTATTAGCAGCGGTTTCATTTTATTATTTACATTATATTATAATTATGCAAATATATCTAAAACATTATAATTTTTCTTCTATTTTGCTAGAATAATTAATGAAAATATCTTAAATTATTACATTAAATTTTAATTTCCATACATAATTCGTTTACATATTTAAAGCTTCGTAATAGCACTATGAATAACAATATTATTTTAGGTCTATTTTAATTATCAAAATTACATTATATATATTGTAAATAAAATAAATATATATTATATGTTGTAAAATATTATAGTATTTATGATGAGAACCCAATATAACCCATTATTTATTATTTTTATTGTATATGTAAGCTTGTTTTTTAGTTTATTCTCACGGTAACAATAATTTTAAAATACGAATAAAAGCTATCGTTACGTAAGGCGTGCACACAAATTTATTAATTAAGTGCTATGCAAAATATCTCAATAAAAGGGTACTTTTATTTCATCATCGAGGTACTTTATATTGGGATCGATACAATCATCGAGGCATAAAACCACTCGCTTCATGGAGTATTATATACCAGATAACCACTTTAATATATAAAACTGTTTAATGACACTTGGCGTGAGCCGCGGATAAAAAAGAAAGACAATGGAAGAGCGAAGAAAAGTAAAGATGATACATGTGAACTGTATACAATGCTAAGAGCACGAAAAGAGAAAGAAAGACGAATGAGAAAAAAGGAATGCTAAAAGTAAAACAAAAAAATGTAACAGAGAGATTGCGTTGAAGCGAGAAACAAGTTTGTTCAAGAAGTTTCGAGTGAAGTTTTTTCTCATGAGTTTGTTTACAAAAGATGATGAACTGTGTGGAAGAATGGATGTACACGTTTTGTATTTTCAATTTACATGACTTTTTTCAAGTGAAATTTTGGTAGTAAGTTTAATAATATAAAATAAATAATTTTAATTAATATTTTTTTGTTTAAAACTCTTTTTAATGTTTGAAATATTATAATTATATTAATGATTTAGTAACGCAAATATTTTTATTAAATCATGAAATTTTTTAATTCACTATTTTTATAATATTGATTTTAACAATAACGTTATAAACAATCCAAAATATATTAATAGTTTTATTGCTTATAAAACAAATTTCTAATGGCAATTTTATAAAATTTTTTTAATTAATATTGTCTTATAAATAATTTTTAAGCATATTTGAATAAATTTTCACATTTAGTAACACAATTAAAAATTCAATAATCCATGAAATTTTCCAATTAATCACCAATCAAATATTCGCTCGGATAAAAAAAAAGAAAGAAAAAAAAAATTGCAACAGCCAGACAATCGTTACTCTTCGACTTGATCCTTATAACGCCTAATTGGAGAAGCGTCTCGTTTCTCTCGATCAACGACAAACTTCAACCCCTTGAGGCTAAAAGAGAGATGGAAAGAGAGAACCAAAGAGAGAGGAGGATAAAGAAAGATAGAGAGAGAGAGAGAGAGAAAGGCAAATAGTTCAAACGACTTGTAACTAGTCGAGGAAAAGGGAGAACACTTGGACTTTCCCTCTCATAGCTTCGAACAAACTGATTCGCGAGCAATTAGTAAAGTTACTCTTGCGCATCCACTAGGATGCAATACGACGCGCCAGTAAAGTTTGACCTTTATGAATTAAAAGGCTAGATCTTCGATATTAGATTACAGATGCATGCTAAACGCCAATGAAAAAGTGCTATTTACGGTTTTAGATTGAAAATTTAAATGATAAGAATAGATACATAAATAAAAATATTTAAAAAAAAACGATATTTTTTACACATATTTAAATGAGAAAAATATTTTGAACACATTAAACACTAGGTGGACCACCACAGAAATGAATTTTAAAACGTAATTAGAATGAGATGTAAAGATGATTCACTTAAAATATTTTAAGGTTTATTTATTCTATAAAAAATATAAATGTACTTGCTTGAATATATATTTACTTTATAAAATAAAGAGTAAATATACTTTGCAAACTTTTAAAACTACGAAATTTAACTTGATATCTTATGACAAATAAATGCACTATAAGCCATTTGTATTTTACTCTTGAAAAAAATCATTAAATTTATACCACGAGAAAAGGATATCATTTAAATCATAAAAAATATTTTCAAAACACATCAAGAAATTAAAAAAACAAGGGATTATCTTATTGAGACTTTAAATATTATATAACTCAATATTTAAAAAAGTTATTTTAATCCAAAAAAGTTGAATAAAAAAAAATTATGTCTATTTTAATCCATTTTATATTTACTTGCCCTCTTTTTTCATTCACCAGCCGCTAAATCGAGTAAACGGAAATCGAATTATCACCGTTTTTTTTTTATTAACGTTTTAAAAAAAAATACTTAATCTTTTTTTTTAGCCAATGCACATCGTCGTTCATCATTAATACTGTTGCTCAACGAATTATATATAACCGATAAAAGAGAGGATGAGTATCACTCCTCCCCCTCAGAATCGATATATTTAAAATTGAATTTGTGCCACATGTTCATTGAATGTTAAAAACTTGCTCTTTGAAAAAAATATTGCTAACTTATTTAATGAATTGAATATTCTGCAATTAAAATTTTCTTTTCATTAATCTATCCTTTTAAAAATAAATAAATTTTATTAATTTTTTTATAAAAAAAATATGATTGAAAAGAAAGATTCTAAATTTTAATATTAAATTGAAATTCAAATGAACTCTTACGTTTTATTTATTCAAGGTACTTACTTATATGAATAGAGAAATTTTGTTTAACGCGTTTACTCATTACTCTTGTAATAACATTTTTTATTAAGTTTATGTACGTAAAAGTTTGTCTAAAATTTTAGATATTCATTAGTTTAATAGCATAAGATTTTCTAATTTTATACAATTGCTTTAATTTGCGTAATAGACAAAGTCATATTAATTCCAAAAAAATAAACGTAATAACATATGTAAATTTTCAACTTTGTAGTGCCAAGAGAATTTCCAACATTTTAATGTTTTAAACATTAAAATTTAATGATTACGTTACAATAATTTGATTGAGTAGATACCAAATACAGAAAATATTAAATAAAAGTTGTAAGAAAATTAAAAATACTTCAAAGTATTTACGAGGTCTCAGTGGCTCATTTGGTAGAGCGTTGGATTCGTATTCTCGAGGATTCGAGTTCGAATCCCGCTCTCGGCGGCCGATCAATACAAGCACCACTGAACGATACATGTGCTTTGTTTACAAACTGAAAACACCTCCGTCGCTAATTAGCATCGCTTAGCATAAATACAGCGACGTTAAATTAAAAAAAATTCAAAGTATTATTATTAGGAGCTTTTTAAATGAATTTTTTTTTATTTCTACACTTAAAAATTTTTTTTTAAATAGAAATCAATAAGTATAAAAAAAATAAGCTCTTGAATCCTATTAAACGTACTGGTATCTAGAGGATTAATCATCTTTTAAAAGCTGAATATTAAATGTCTTATTTATACGTAAACCTGTTTCATTCTCATCACAAAAAAAAAATCTAAAAATAAAATTGGCTACAATCCATGATTGTGTTAACGTGAAAAACATATTTTAACATTGTCGATATGTGAGGTTACATTTATTTTCATGTCAAAGGCTCAAAATCATAGCTAGACCATGTGACATTTGTCAGGATCAAATCGTCAACAGGCCACGAGCAACTTGCACCAAGATTAGTTCGTATATTTAATTTTCCAGCTCGCTCGTGCACAAAGCAAGAGATAATTTTTACTCCACGAAATACAAAAAAAAAAAAAAATATTGAGAGAATGAATGAAAAGCGTACATACGTGTAAAAAATACAAGATTATTCATGTTAAAAAGAATAGAGAAATACGATATTAGAGATTTATTTAAATTTCATATAGTTCTTTACTCACTTTAGCGGATTTTCTTCGTTCATAATAAGCGGCAAATAAAATCCAGCTTGTGTGTGATCTGCAAACAGAAAAGATTATTTTTATACGTGAGAAATGACATATGTTACGAGTTTTTTTATTAAAAAAGGTAAAAAGTTTGTGTTTTTCATCAAAACGTTTAAACTTTACTTAACAAATTAATAGTCAAATTTTTGATAGCGTAAGAATTAAAATTTCTTTGACGAACAGTTTGGAAAATATATTTAATCAGATTAATCGATTGAATAATTATTATTAATTATAACAAAGAAAAAAACTTTTAATTAATTTGATGAGATAAATTATTTTATATCAAATGAATAAAATTCTGTATTCTTAAAATTAGAGTTATGTAAATAGGGAAAATGTAAAATTGAAAAAAGAAACTAAATGAAACTGATGGCAGACATACATAATAAGGGATGATTCAAAATTATACGTAAAACTAAAGCAGCACTTTCCTTTAAAAGGAAAAGAAAGAAGGTATAAGAGGGAAAACAGAAAAGTATACACACATCCATAAAATTTTTCTCCACGCAACGCATGCTAAACAGGCTGAATAAAAAAAGCTCCGTAAGAAACGAGGAAGCTTAAAGAACTTAAAATTTCCATACAGTGGAAGCATATCGTAAAGCCACATAGAGAATATTTTCAGCGATAAAACATTCAGGATGATGGAAAATAATACCGTCCTATATGAAAAATACATTTGCTAAAATTTTTTTTATCTTCGTGGAAAACTTGCTTTGTTTGATATACGGAAAATCAAGGTGTACATGTGCTTTAAAGGAGGTATGACAAATCATAATCTTACGTAGTTTGCGGTACTATTTTTGTGATTTCATTTCCACAAGTTAGATTACTTAATATTTTTATATTTTTATTGTATATGAAAGTGAAATTAATTTTTATTCTATTAATATAAACTTTAGTTGGATTTTTCGATTGATTGTTATATTGGAAATTTTTTAAGATTTTTCTTTAATTTTCTACGAAATAGAAATTTTTTGTGAAAAAAATATCGTTTTTTTTATTGAATACACAATCTAAAATTTTTACGCGTAAATCCATAATTTATAGTATGATGAATTATACTACTTGAAATAAATATGTGTATGCAATAAATTAAGAGATAAAAATAAAAACGGTCTCAAAAAAAAAGATAAAAAATTAATTGTCTTGCTTAAATATTGCACAATTATTCTTGAAATTGTAAAATATATCAATTTGATACGATGTTGTTATCAAATGTAAGCACTTTACTGTTATCGCAAGAGAAAATACGAATAACGTATGTTATAGGATATGCAGTGACAATATAAATGCAGTTGGCGTTGGGAAATTAGTTCACTTATAGTAGACTCGTTGCTTTTGACTATGCAATTAAATCTCGGTTTGAATTCAGTTCGTACTCTTCTACTTTTTTTTTTAAATTTCATAGTGTTTCTGAATCATTAAATGCATAACAGTTACGAAATTTGCGAATACGAGGTATAAGTCAAACTTATTTCAAACTTCGATTATATTCATATTAAATAATTCAAATGCACCGAGCTCTACTCGATCTTAATTTTTTATTTAACATCATTTGCAATATTTTTTTTAAATATATGCTTTGAAATGTAAATATGCATTTATTAGAAAAATACAAATATTCAATTTTCTCTTATAATTTGTTATTAATAAAGATGAACATTGAATTTCGAAGTTATTTCAAATTTTAAAAATTGATAATTTTCCATTCTGAAATTTAGTATAAAAAATACATCCAATATGTTTACTAATTTTATCACTTCTCTTATTAAAAAAAAAAGATTTATTAACTTGATTTTTATAAAAAAATACAAATATTTAATTGCTTAAGTTATGTAAATATTTCAAAATTCAGTTTCTAATATAAATTAGTTAACATAAGCTTAACAAGACAAACGGAACTGTTAAGCAGACATAAAATGATGAAAAAATCTTTGTTATATGAGATAATAATTAGAAACCAGGTTAAATTCATAACGCGCCAAGTTTAACTACAAATTAGTGAATCTCAAACATTAAATAACTTTTCACCTATGGTATATAATAATGTTATCATGGTTTTATTTTGTAAAAATAACGTACAAAAAATATTTATAGGTATATTTATAACATTAATTTGATGTTTTTAACCAGGAAATGATAATGAACGAGAATTAAATTAAATATAAAGATGAATTTTTAAGTCAATATTATGTTATTATATGAGTACGTAACAAAACTTTGTCTGTCTTTCAATTTTTGTAAAAATTATCGATTTCTTTATGAAATCTAAATATAATTATCAACTACATAATATAGCATTTCTCTAGCGTATCATATCTTTCGTAATTATAATTTCAATTTTTTACATTTTCATTTTTTCAACCTAACTATCCTGTTGATAGTAAACGAAAAATTATTTTTTAACCCTCCAGGCGCAAATAGCACTTTCGCGCCCGCTTAAGCGGTAAACTTAAAGCAATGATAAAAATATTCTTTACGTTCTTCTAACCTCAAAATCGCAACTTCTTTTCTCATTTTCGGCTCTCAGAACGTAAAATACAGTACGTTACTTGGACAAAAAGGCTTTTTAACGAAACTCGTTACAAACCTCGTCTTCGGCTCGGCTTGTAATCTTCTCGTTTCGTAAAAAAAGCCTATCTGTCCACGGAACGTAATGTACTATTCTTCAAGTTAAACGCATCGATTATGGTTCATCAAGAAATAGAGAAACACTTTACAGCCACTATACGAAATACATAAAGCATGAAGATTATATAATTTTCTCTCATATACTCAAACTATAATACATTTGAATCTTGAACGATATGACATTATTTGAATTCGTCGTGGAAAGCTATAAAGGTCCGAAATTACTTATAATTCTGGTTGGTTATAGCGAGCGGCACTATAGTCTGAACTATATGCAACTCGCTTGGAATAAATCATAGCCGATGAATATTAATATTCAAGGCAATCGATATTTTACGTACGCGTGACATGCGTGCGGCTGAGGATTCAGCTTCGAAGATATACATTTTTTTTTTTACGTTCTTTCTCTCTTTTTCTTTCGACAGAGACGCAAAGAGTAATACGTGCTTTATGATGTTACTTTTTTTCAGGTACGTCTGACTACAGCACGAGAGATTTGATAAAAGAATGGATTGTTGCATTGAGTTATGGTGGCTTGTTATTTTTGATTGAGAATTATAAGAATGGCTCTAGAAGAATTTAAATGAGTTTTAGAAAAATTCAGAATTATGTATTTTTGTACAAAATTTTGGTAAACAGTATGAGTTGGAGTTCATTCAGTTTTGTTTTCTTTTCTAAAAGTATAGTAGTTAATTCTTAATAAGACATTATCCTTTGTTGAGAATTTATTTTTACCAAATTTTAAAAGCTTAATATAGAAATCTATGGATCTTTACTTAATAATATCTTAAAATTATTGCCTATTAATAATGACTACATTATTTTCAAGCATTAAAACAATACTTTTCAATCAAGTGATTTAATTTTAGCAGAACAATTCTTTGATTTCTGTCACCTTTTTATGCAAAGGATCATAAAGACGATAATAAAAAGTCCAGCGCAAAAAAAGCTTTCGAATGTGATTGATGAAGTACTATTCACAAAAGGTAAATAAAATATGTATTCAACGCTGGAACATTTACGCATGAAAGGTATACTGGAAAAAGTAGGATTGTGCAATTTTTTTCAAACATTTTTTATTTATTATTTACGGTAGACTATATTCCGATATGTAGAAAAACTAACGTAAAGAAATTTTTAAAATACTGGAAAATCGTAAAAATCTGATGAAATGGTATATAAAAGAAAACTGTTATATTTTGTAATCTTTTATACTCTTTTCAATTGATTTTGAGCTTTGTAACTGTAAATTATTATTTAAGATGATTTCAATGTGAAAAAAGATTTATTACAATCACATTAAAATATATAACTTTCAATTTCTTTTTTTCATTAAAACGGTTAAAATGGACAAGCTTTTATTATCCACATACTCCATATATTTGACAACGATATTAAAGTAATAGAATAGAATTCCAATAGTATATTTTTAAAAAAACTTCATAAAGAAAATAGGGATACGTATAATAACACAATAGAATTTGAAAATATTTAAAACATATACTTTTTCGCGCCAGCAATCATTGATCTTGAATCGGAGCTCAAAAATATACATATCCATGCTTCAATACAGGATGAAAATAAAATGAAGAGAGTTTGCTCTGAATAAATATTTTAAAATTTTTCCCTACTCCTTATAAATTTATACCTAGAGATACTGTCGCGGAATTTCATGAATTTTGAATTTCGAAAGCATTCAATGGAAAAAACCATTGATTTGTACAGCAGTGTAATATTCGCATATATAACTAAGTCTCGTTTTTATTTTATTATCGAACACCCTGTAAAACGATGAGAATCAATATTGATTTTTGCAACTTTACGAATAAATAATTATTTTAAACGTAAAAATAAAATAATTTACAAAGTACGTTGAATCCGTTTATATTACGCATAAAATCAAAGATTGTCACATCACAGAAGTTATGAATCAGTGTATTACAAAATCCCGTTTTGTTATTCAAATTACAAAGCAAAACAAAATTAAATCAATTACCGGTATAAACAGCGTATATTCTTAAAAATCAATACGCAACCAATACTATAAAGACTACGAAAAAAGAGAATAAACCTGGATAAACCAATGTTATACCATTAAATATTCAGATTCATTCATTTTCTTAAATCCAGTATGCTTCGATGATCATCGGTTTGTCGTAGTATCCCCGTGCACAGTAAGAAGCGAAGCTAAAGCTTCTGAATTGATTCTTTGAAGCGTTTTCTTAGATATATACCTGAAATATCCCTAAATCGTGGTTATACCAAAGAATCATATCTCGTTCCAGCGACAAAATAACGATTTTTACCGAACCAAAAAAAATAAGAACTTGCTATCTTGATTTGATTGGGAATACGGAAAAGAGAGCACGGATCTTATTTGAATTTCATTGTTACGAGTTTTCTGAGATATATATATATATATTTAATACTTTTGTTCGTGCAAATTTACTCTTTGGGCATCATTAATATTATTCTCGCAATATCGTTTTCATTTATAATATTCGAAGCGAATGTTGAGAGAGAAACAAGAGGCTAAATTGATAAGAAAAATAGAAGAAAGTACGTAGTTATAAAGTAAGTTTCTTTGATCAGTAAAAATATTAAAAACAAGATATTTTTATTTTATCAATCGTTGTATTCTGTGACATAAATTTTTCGAGCAAATTCATTATTAATTAACGAATGACGAGTTGTATATTATTCTACATGAATATAGAAATTTTTCAAATAAAAAAAAATGGAAAAGAAATTGAAAAACTATAATGATTTTTAAATATAATAAATTTGTTAACGTTGAATGGAAAGTTGATAAGTAAATTTAACATTAGCTCTTTTGAATTTTTAATATTTAAATAAATTTATTTACACTTTATAATTTATGCGCTAAAAAATTCATTTTATTCAATAAATATGAAAATGAATATATTTATATCAATTTGTTTAAACTAATTTATCTCAAAAATCCAAAACGTTTAATGTTAATTTCATTTAAAAAATTGTATTTACTTTTCCATGAATAAATTTCTTCGTTGCTTCGTAAATTTTATTTAATCATTTTATTTATTTTCATCTTGACATCAGCAATATAAGATGCACAATCTCACCCCTTTATCTTTCGTTATATTAAAGCCAAGGTTATACAAAAAGCTTATGAACAAATAACCGGGCGCAGCTGTTGACCTGTAAAAGGCAATAAGGGATGATGAAACAAAAAAAAAAAAAAGAAGAAGAGGAAGAGCTCGAGAAAAATCCTTGCGCGTACATGCGTGAATTGCATATATGGAAGATATGTATAAACGGACATGACAAAAATGAAAGAATAAGTATTAGGGATATGATGGAAGGCGTAAAAGATATTAACGATCAAATCATTTTTCATTGCTATATTTGACATTTTATATTTCGGAGATAAAGAGCTGGCCGTATCAACACGTGCAAGCAAAATCATTTGGACGAAAAAGTCTAGAATGATATTACAGAATTTTTTTTCATATTATCTTATAAGCTATTTATTTTTACTAAAAAATTGTTTAAGGAAAAAAAAGAAATGTTTCCATTTTATTAAATTTAAATGATATTAAATTAAACTGTCGTCATAAGAATATTGTTTAAAACTTTACATTTCTTCATTCAAAAAATCTTTTATGTTTGTAAAAACCTAAAAACTTCATAGCCCGTTTAAATAATGTCGCTTGGTGTGACATAAAAGTTTTACATACAAATTTATCGCGGTACGTTCGTTTATTGATCGATTGCCGTCAAACGGTATTATGCTATCATTATGACAGTTTTTAAGCGACTATCATTACTTGTTTGAGGAAAAATTTATGCGTTACGTGATATTATTTCAAATTAAATTTTAAAACCAATTAAGATATTTTTTAAACTATGTATACGTATTCATAATAAAATTATCTTATCAATTTTTTATTGGTGCATTCTGGTCTTATAAACAACATTTATGTACATAAAAAGTTCAATGAAAATTTCAAATTCATGCGATCGTTAAATTTATTTAATATTAGTCAGCTGAAATTAATAATTAATATCATCATGTGTAAACAGAATAAGCCTCCAAACATTAAAAGTATTTAAAAAAAACATGCTAAATTTGCAGCTGAAACAGCCACAGCCGGCGAAATGCAATATTTAATTAGTGACCCTTGCAGAAGAGAATACTAAAACTATTTTCTTCGAGCGCCAAAAACGCTAAGCCAGCACAATGCCCTTAACACAGAATTTGGAATTTCTCTGCTCGTGCAGCAGTATTTTCAACTATAAATTTTGAATACATTAAGAGTACATATACGTGTATGTGTGTTGGGTGTGGATAGGTGGATGTAAGTATGTGGGTACGTATATGTACAAAGATACATTGTAAACTAAAACTATATACAATCACGTAGACAATTCGACTACGTCTGTCCAAGAGATTTAAAGAACCGTATTGCGATGCTACAAGAGAGATAATGTAATGTCAGGTCAAGCTACCAAAATCCAAGGCTTTATATATATAGGATTATAGCAGTTAGGGGTAAGAGAATAGAGATCCCTTTTGCGAATGAAAACGGAAATTTGGCCACTAGGCAAAGTGCAATACCACCACAGACGACACTTGCAATTTGCTTTGTTTTATACTCTCTCTTGAAAATCTTTATTCTCTCGAAAAGCTGACTCGCCCCTTTGCTCTTATTTTACTCTCTTACTTTGCAATTAGAGATTGCTTTGCCAAATGTTGGCCGAAATTCATTTCGTATACATAATGGATTTTTAATAGTAATTAAAAGCCTTTTTTTTATGTATTTTATGTTTTTAATTCATATTAATAATTCATATTATTGCAATTAGTGATTTTTTTGAAATATTGTTTTAATTTAAAACTTAATTAAGGATATTCTATTGCTGTTTTGATAAACAAAAGTATAAATTTACTTTTAATTATTTGTATACATTTTCTAAAATTATATTTATTACATTTTACATTTTTCAGAATTTTTAAAATAATTAGACTAAAGTTAAAATTAAAGTCTTTTTCTTCTATTAATACTTTGTTTTTATATGAATTTTTATTGTAACAATTTTAAAAATATCTTCCATCGGATTACCTCCTGAATACTTTTTAATAAACGATAAAATGAACTTCCTGCAATCCGATTATAAAGGTTATTTTTATTTGAAATAAAAAAGCACACAACTACCGCTTGAAATACAAGTTTCGGTCTTTAAATGCGAGTTCTATGTGAAGAAATATCGGGGAACGTTCGTGACGAGGAGGGGGGGTCAAAACTTATTAATACACATATAAAAGAAATAAAAAGTACTTATGGCTCGAGTCATTCCATTATTAAAACAGTTGAACATAAAAAAGCCATCAAGTCGCAAGAAACAAGGTTATCAGTTATATACAATGGCGATTTCAAAATACGAAAGAATATAAAAATTAATAATCACTTTTTCAACTTAACGCACTTTGTTGTTCACAAAAGTTTGTTTCATGAAAAAAGTTTAAACTGATTATGATGTTGATAAACTTATTTTCCACTCTTAATTCATACATGTACTGAAAAAACTTGAAAAATTAATTAACGTTTGTTTGCCCGTATTGTTACTCTCTCGCTGCTGTTGTAGTAACGCAAGCTCTCTGGTAATTAGGAGTATTGTCGAGTCAAGTGAAGTTACTTTTTGTTGAAACAACAGAAATCACCGAGAGACTATTGGTCCAATTCGAACAATTACAGCTACGAAATATAAAGAATACTAAAAATATCATGTATTTTCACGTTGAATTGAAAAATAAATAAACGAATTTTTTTTACTTATTACCAATTAATTTAAGCTTGGAAAAATGATTATACCCTTGAGGATATTTTATTTGGAAAAAAAATCAATAGACCGGAACTAATTCTAATAATCCGTCTGAAAATGAATTATTTCTTGATTAAACCATCGTAGGCTATTGGTTCTAATCTTCTCCAAAAATGTAGTATAATGTAACCTTAGGCGCTTTATATCATACTTCAATTATTTTATATACTTTTTTAATTTAAAAATCAATAAAAATAAAAAATTGTAGTTCGATAAAAATTTATTTATTGAAATTGTCATAGAAATAAAATTTAAACTTGTTATAAAAATATTGACATTGGATATTTTACTCGACACATAAGAAAACTATTTCTAATAACAAATAATTTATTTCACCATTCAATATTAATTATTCAATATGGAATCAAAAAGTTATTTTAAAAAATTTTCAAATAGTAAATAATTTTTCGAAAATTTAGTTGATTGATTTTTAGTTTTATATTATGTAATTAAATAAAATCTTTGGTAAATATTCAAATTTTCTGTATTCCACATAAGTAAATACACTGAATTTTGATTTTTTAAACAAAATTCATTCTCTTGTAAACACATTTTTTCTTCATAAATTTAAAATCACGTGTTACTTTTTACATAAACTTTTGCAAACTACTCTGGTTTACTACCACTGATAATATATGAACTTGTAAGTTTTCTCAAAGCAAACTTAACATCTTTTCTTACAGAATATTCTTTTAAGCCGATTCTTTATACTCCACTTAACTGATTAAATCTTAATCTTATGCTTAACTGTTGTTAAGGTTGCGCATTACTTTCAAAGGTTTGAATTTCAACGAATTTGAATTTCCGATCATTCTTCTCTCGAGGAAAAAAAAAAAAGAAGGAAAAAAAGGCATCAGCTATGAAACTGGAACAAAAAACTAAAACAAAAGTTTCATCGTTTTTTTTTCCGAGATACGACGAATTCAACATTTCAAATCGCTTGTGGTTTTTACGATCCAACTTTAGGACGAAAGAAAACGGAAAAAACAGTAAACGAAGGAACTATCGAAGGTGAATTATGGATTATGTTTTCCCGTTCTTCGTTTTTCCGAACTGATTCCATGGATTGATGCTGCAGAAGAGACAAAACTTTGTGTCATAAATGTTTTTAGTCTTAATCGAATATTTTTAAAATCAATTTACGTTAAATGTAACTTTTAAAAATAAATTTAATTGTTTTATTATTTCAGTTTATTCAACAATTGTTTTAAATTCTTGCAATCACTATTGTTAATTGATGATGGAGCTTTGCGATTTGATTCTGAAAAAAATATACATAATGTACAATAATGTTTGCGTCAATTGGTGTAAGTTAGAATTCGAATTAACACTAATAGTTTATGAATTTCTCAAAAAATTATTATACGAGACGGTTGTATATAATAACAACTAAAATGACAATAACGAATCTCTTGTTTTTTTTTATTTAATTTAACGTCGCTGTATTTATGCTATCATTGTGATGCTAATTAACGACGGAGATCGTCAGTATGTTTGTGAACAAAGCACATGTATCGTATACAGTGGTGCTTGTATCAATCGGCTGCCGAGAGCGTGATTCGAACTCGGGGCCTCGAGATTACGAATCCATCACTCTACCGACTGAGCCACTGACGATCTCAGATTCAATACTTTTTCCGTATATACATATATACATTATTCGTGTAATATATTCCATTTAAATATGAAGTACTGGTAAAATATTTATAAAAGACAAATTGTGAAATATGTTTGAACTACTTAACGTTTAAAGTTTTGTTAAAATAAAATATCAATTTTTTTGAAAGCTGGCTATAAAGCTGCTTCTTTTACTGGAAATACTTTTTATGCCGACTAAAAACCTTATGTCACAACACTTTATACAATCAATAAAGTATTTACTATAAAAGTTTACAGTTCCTTTGTGACAATCCAACAGATGCGTATGAAAAGACATGTAAAACAGTTAAAGTAGAATCGGGAAAAATCAAATAAAAAATTTAAAATGTCAATAGCGATAAAAGAAATAAGTCAGAAAATAGCCAATAACATTGATAATACCATTGTCCAGCCTATTCCATATGTATATATACGTAAAATACGTATGAAGAAAGAAATTCGATCCTTGCAACCAGTCTGATTCGCCGTATAACACATACATGGGCGGCTATATACGAATTTGCATTTTTATTGAAGGGACATTGGATTACGGTAGCACGTTTCATTGTTCCAATGAAGAAACATATCGGATTTCCTTTTTTTATTTTTTTTTTTTTTTTTTTTTTGTATTTCACGCGGGAAAACCTTTCCTCTCGTCGACGAATGGGGAAAAGCGAGTGTTACGAAAAAAAGAGAGAAATGGAAAATAATAAAAATGATCCCCGGTATATATAGCGATATGCTAACAGATGTTGTTCAGAGATTTTTACGTTCAAGTTTGAGAGTTAAAGAAACGTGGTGAAAAATAGAGAAAATGAAAAAAAAATATAATGCCGCGTATGGATTTTATTTGCTTTGCTCTCAAGTACTACTGTACACCCTGAAACAGTACATTCGGTAGGATGAATAATTTCGTGCACTACCACAACTCGAAGGTTTCACGTGTATAGCTATGTGTATATTCTGTCTTCCTCTCTTTTTCTTTTTTTTTTTTTATTTTACTTTCATTTGTTCGCTGAGAATGTGTGTCTCATCTCTTCTTTCTCTCTATTCTATTCTATTCTATTCCACAAATGCAAACAATTGAGTTTACGCTGGATGCTCGACGCACTTGTCTATTATTCATTACCTTCTACTACTTTACCGTCTACCCTCAAACTTGCAAAGGTTTTACTATGCGATAGAACGAAATCCCCCTTTTTACATTCAAATTGGTAACATGACGATCTCGATGTAATTTAATGGAATTAAATTTAGTAAGCTCTTTTATCAATCTTCTGATTTTATTTAAATATATGTTATCTCGCCAAATTTCAAAAATCTATTATCATTTAATAGAAGGTAGATAATGAATTCAAATGTTAGAAAGTTGAAATTTTAATCAAACAAAGTATTTATTATTTTGAATAATTCATTAACAATGTGTTAAGTCCTGATCTTACCTCGTCACCTACGTACGTGTCATATACGACGCACTAAGTTTAAAGTTACAAACGAAATTGAAATTCAAATATGGGGCAAATGTAGGTGATCAGTGTGATAAGCTAACTGAGAAAAACATGTTTACGTTGTAAAATTTCTAAATGTAAATTTTTCTCACTTTTTTAGACACACATTTTAAAAAAGTAAATGACGATAGAGAAAATACAATTTTCTAAATTATTGTATAACAAAAACATTTTTTGCGTAGACAAAGATAAAAAATTATAAAGAATTAACGTTTTTAAATTTCTACATTTTTTAAGTTTAGTTACGAATTTACGAGAACGTAAAGATAGGTAATGATATATTATATGTATAAAAGTATATAAATGAATACCTGCGTACGTATTGTTATATATATAGTAAGTCTTTAGCCCTATACATGGACCATTTACGTCACTTTCTAAGGAATAGATTTTTAAATTATTTGGATTTTCTTAAATTTTTGGAGACATCTGTATGAGCTATATTTATATATAAAGGTTTACTTTCTAAATAGAAAAGGGAGTGCGGGTTTTATTTTCAATATATATTTTTTTTTTAAATAGAATGCCTGAGAGAAATAATAACAAACGAATAAAAAATTAAAATAAATTTTCAGAGCCAAAGGATATTGTCAATCTTTCGATGAAAAAAAAATAAGTCATGTTTGATTAAAATTCATTAGTTGGCTTTAGGATATCAAAGTATAAACACAAGTTCACATACATGTAAACGTGTAAAAACACACTCACACAATTGTCTTTTCATAAACACATTTTCAAACAATATGTATTTTGATTCCTTATACTTCAAAAAATTTTTTTAGCATTTCATTTTAAAAATTTGCATAAAATCAAAATAAATAAAAAATATAGATTGAATTTGTAATAACGCGAGTCAAATTGTGTTGCAAAACATTTTGAACAAATGTGTTTTGTTTTTTGGTAACAGGGATTTGAAGGATATATGGTTACAATACAAGTGAAATTGGAGATAAAAAAACGATACAAAAAAAAAATCGAATCGTTCGATTAGTTAAAGTTGACATATGCGGGCCTCGTAATAGCAGTGATAACGCGAAAAGCACGACGAAAGCTTAAGTTGGTTTACGAATGTATCAGGAAAGAATAATGGTTGTTTCGTACAAATTTTTTTTTTTCAAATAAATCCGTAAAATCGAATCGTTATTTATAATATTAATTTATTCAAATAATCATCTTTAAAACAATTTTTACCATAATATCAATATACAAGTTAGGATTCATAAATATTAACATAAAATTGAATTTAACATTGTAAAAGTAATTACAATTCTATCGTACCATCGGAAGAAATTTTTAAAAAGTGAACGTATATTCTTATGCTTTTTTTAATCCGGATGTCACTTTTTATTTTCACCAAAGTACAACAGCCTTTTTACAAAAAGAAAATATACTTCAAGCTAAAAACGTTATTTACCATTTTATCTCTCCTTGCATCTGAACAACTTTTTTTAAATTCAAATACAGCCTTTGTACATTTTTTTAAAAAAGAAGAAAAAAAAACCCTCATATCATTAGAATACTCAAAAGTAACGAAGCGAGCCCGTATCATTAGACTGCATGTATAATTTTTCATTGAAAGAGCAAAATCGACTTTTTTCGTGCAGCAAAAAATTATAACTTCATCTCCTAAATGTACCTCCAGCTATCATTATACATCACACGTATATTACTTTTTTTTTCTAGAGAAAAAAAAAGGAATACTTAAAAAGTTTAACGAGAAACTCTTAACGGTTCTGCATTGCACGCATGTCAAATGGAAGTTGGTGAGAATCGATATAACGCTAAAACTATGCCCATCTATATTTTCCCGCTAGATTAGACTAGTTCATTGCATACTTGCACTTAAACTGCGTATACTGATATATGCATAAATACAGACATATTAGCATGCAGCATCCTGACCTAAATCTAATATCGTAACCTTATCCCGTTGGGAAATATGAAATTTAATCGTTAATGCTGAATGATAACCGAATACGTGGCGATGAGGTTGGAAATTTTATTGCCTTGATTAGTCATGGAAAATATATAGAACATTGTTTAGTACATATAATATCTTGATTGCAAATACGTGCGATAAACTGATCCTTCGAAACATATATTTTGTAAAGATTTTCGTTGATCAACCAAATCGGTAATAAAGTTTCTTATTGCATTTATAAATTTTTATTTCAAGTGTATAGCATTACAAATTGTTAATCTGGAAAATTGCAAAAGAATTAGAAGTTGTATTGATAAATTTGACCGAATTTTTTTATAGACGTTATTTAAAATTAACATAATATTATATCCTATGATGACATCATCATAACTAAAGATTGTCATGGCGCTTCTGATGATTTAATTTTTTATAAAATTTATCAAATAGTATTTATAATTTTGTAATTCAGATAAACATCTTAATGAAATTATGTATGTCGCATATCATAATGAGATCGCGGTAATGAAATAGATAAGACTTTAATTCTCCAATTTGGAGGTTTGGACTCAAATCCTGCCCAAATACCTATATGATTATGTCCAAGACTATATCCTGTAAATTTGGGTTCGATTTGAATGCAAAAATAATCAATGATGCTCAAAATTATATTTTTGTAAGGGAACTGATTTGAATTACATAGCAATAATTTTATTCATCCATATTTAATTATACAGTATTGTGGTGTAAACATCATAAGTTTCTGGCTTGAAGTCATGTAATAAATAAAGAATTCAATTTTTTTGACTAATATAAATAAAAATTTTCAATACTACATCACAATGTAAAACGGTAATGAGTCGTAATTAACTTTTTTAGATTGTAAACTGATAAAACATATTAGTCATTAATTAGCTCATTAAACGTTTTCTAATAATATTTACCAATAAATGAAAAAGAAAAAGTATGAAATATTGAAAATCTTTGTAAACATAAAGAAAGAAGGAATGTTTAATCATGTCATATACCCATATACCTTTATTTTATATAATTTGTCATTCTTAGAGAATACTCATGCAAAAGGAGAAGAAGTTAGGAGTAAGATTTAATTATACTAAAGCATAGTAGTGGCGCTCGTGCTGCTGCTACCACCCTCTTCTGCGGTAAAAGTATATCCTGTTGTGAACACAAGCTTGTTCGCTTTACCTTATGAAGACGTACACCGAGGAATATTCTCTCGAGTCACAGTTAATTAGTTCTCATAGTTTCTCTCGCGGGGATGCATATTCGACTGGAGCAAGAAAGAGACAGAGAGAGAGAGACACATCTTGTGCTTGATGATGACAGCTGCGCAATTCGCTTGTTTTCACGTCACTTTATATTTGCCTTCTATATTTTATATATCTATATGTATACATATAAAATATATATATATATATATATATATAGTGAGCATTTAGCCTCGGGGCAGTTAGGCGAAATCCTTAACGTCGTTATCGTCGGAATCGATCTTAATTGGATAGTTAATGGCTTTTATCAAATAAAGTGATATGCTCGTAATAATGTCTGTAAAATTTATTCGATTTTCCTTTCATTCATAAACGCTTGCTTATTTATTATCTATTTTATGGGGTGTAATATTTATACGTTGGAATAAGGTTTATATTAGATTATAAGAATTTATTTGTTTTCATGTATTTATCAATATTATCAACATTATGATCGATGTGGAAAACAACCAACTCAATTATAGTTCCCTTTTTCATAATGATTTCAATGTTTTTTTCAATATGGAATATGAACACACCAATAAAAAGTTCATCAATTTAAAATATAAAAAATGATAAATTTAAAATATGACTTTAACTTTTTTAAAAAATGCTGCATAAAACAATTTTAATAAAAAGGAAAAAATGCATGTATTGGTAGTTTAATAAACATTTTGCCATCGGCTATACCAGAAAAAAATCTGAATTTAGGTCATTAGAAATCTCAATTATAAAATCATTGAACTATTTCTTCTGTATCACTTCAAATTTTTTTTTGAATTAAAATACCTCATTAATAAAAGTAGATTGATATATCAAGCCATCATTATAATAGCTATTTGATATTCATATCCCATTTTCAAATTGGATTAAAATTACATTAAAAATTTTTGAAAAATTTAATTAAAATAAATGAATATCATATTTTGCATTAATATATATATACATATTTTCTAAAGTTTCTATTGTTGACAAGTAAATTTTTTCTAAAAGCACAATGAAAAGAGGGTGAATGAATTCGTTGATAATATAAAAGTGTATATGTATATATATTTCAAAAAGTCTGTACTAGAAGTTGCTTTTGGATTTTTGCCTCAACTAATGAGACCTGAATTTTTAGTTTTCTACACGTGCATACAAAAGGTATACCGTAAAATTCGGTCGCTAAGAAATTCGTAAAATCGTATAAAGAAAGAATAAGGCAAGAATAAAGGGGTAAGAGAAAACGAGAGGGAAAACTTAACTAACCGCGTTTTATTCTTGAAAACCTTAATAGAAAAGAACTTCCCTCTTGCGCGGGATAAGAATTTCAATTCGAGCAAGCATACGATTCCAAGAGAGACTTTTTCTAAGAGGAAAATTCCAAGCTGAAGGGTAGTAGGGATTCGTAATGCCTCCTTCATGATTTTTTTCTTTTTTTTTTCATTTATTTGTTAAGAAAAGACAAGTAGGAAAGCTTTTTTTATTTTTAAAAAGCTCCATTTTTCATTATTAATTACTAGGTAAAATGCTATTGTTTAGTAAGCAAGAAGCATAATCATTTTTTTATTTTCAAAATTTGAGTGGTTTTCCTTCTTTTTATTTATTAAAAAAATTTTTTTTTTCAAAGTATAAGACTTATTATAAGCAATGTTAGTAATAATAGAATATTATGCTTGCAGAAATAATAAAGCTATACCATGTAAATGAGGTAACAAGATTTTCGTATGATTTGAATTAACGACAAAAAATACAATAGCTTTTATTCACAAAGTCATGCAAATATATAACGTGATCAATGACGCATAGTTGTCAAATAAAATATGCAGTTATTATTAAAAAATATTCGACTATTTCATATACATATTTAAAAAGCAAAAAGAAGATAAAATTTTTTTAATCAAAAGAAAAATTTAACAGAATAAAAAAGAATTTCCATATTTTTATGCTCTTTGTGTTTATAAGCGAATATTTATAACGAGGATACATATCTAGTTTCGTCAAATATTTATTTCATATTTTTAATAAACCCTTTTCTATTTATTTTAGATTGTAACAACAGATTTTTGCGATTATTAGCATGAATCCGATCGATGTGAAAACTTTAACAAAAATCCTAGCGTAAAGCACAAAACGATAATACAAAATTTTTTAGATACAACATATTTCTTTCTCCCTTTTTCTCTTTCTCTCTCTCCGATCAAAGCTTCAGCGCCTACAACAAAAAAAAATGACACTACAGATACGAGAGTAAAGCATGGAAACAGCAAAAAAAAATAAATAAAATAAAATAAAAAAATAAAAGGTTCAGAAAATAGAGGCGTGTGGAATTGGCAAGTTGCGCTTTTTATTTCTATCCGAGCGCCTATATATACGTTTCGAGAAGAAAAAAAAAATTCCTATACCGCTTAAACCGAACAAATCCAATTTACAATATAACGAATCCTTCACGCCACGTACCGTGTAAATTTTTTTCAAGGATTTTTGGTTTATGATCTGTGTTTAGTTTAATTCATCGGTGTACATAAGAAATTATGAGATTTTAAAACATCAAGTTATTTAACGAATAATTTAAGAATATTCATAAAGAGAATAAATGATACTGTTTTAATTATATTTACTTCACGGATGTATTTAAATGCAATAATGTCTCCATTCAAATTTTATTAATCGAGGATAACTTTGTAGAAATGTTATGCAGAGTCTTATAAGGAATACTACATTAATCACTTGCTTTGATTTTAAAGCATTACTGCGCTGCTCTGGTGCTAGTGCAATAATTCCATTAAGTTAAATTTGCAACTTTAAACGTTCTTAACTTTTTTATAATATCATCTAGTTTACAAACTTCTAATTGATAAGAGAATCTCGTATGATTTTCCACGTGCTGAGAGATCTAACTTGGTTTAAATTGTTTCTAATATCCTAGACATTATAAAATTTAAATCGAGATCCTTCTTTTCTTCGATCTTTGTGTTTTTGATCATCACTTGATCATCATGTTTTGATATGATTCAGGATTATTTTTATTATATTTTATTGTGTTTGGAATTGAGGTATATGCAGTTCGATCTGAGCAAGCTCATAAGAACCAACACAATGCAACTCTTTTCACCTTCGCGTCCAAATTAAATGTAATTAGCTTGGCTGATTCTTAGCAATGGAAGACTTTAGTCGGCACACGAAAATACTCTGTAGACAAGAAAAAAGTCCTCAATTATTAACAGACGAAGGTGATAGTATGTGAAATTTTTTTCAATATGTTATCAATAAAGACCAAATTGTGTTGGAATCTGATCTTGATGATTGATCGTTTTTTCTCTTGAGCCACCTTCGCTTAATTGCACATTCAAAACATTAGGTATAGCAAAAGTCGCTGTAGTTTTTGTCGTTCACTGTGCATTTTTAGTGAGGTTTAGTTTTTTAAGATTTAGGATTCGAGAGTAAAATATTTTATCCTATTCAAGTCGCTAGGGGTTCAAAAATTTGAAAGTTTATCGTCTATGGTTCACAAGAAACTTCAAGCTCTGTAGCTCCAAATGTTAACCTTGCACAAGTTTATACAATGGAGGCAATACTACAGAGATTTAACTGCAGCAATACTTGTTTTCATTTCAATTCTTTTTCTTTGTTTGGAGTCTAAAGAACCCCACGTAACATTTACGCAAATATTATGAGGTGAGACCTTAACGGGTAAAAGGAAAACAAAGATGATTAATAAGATCGCTTATTTTATTGAATACATATTTTAAAATAGTGTTAGCATTTCTTTTTTTTTTTAATTGAATTCACTCAAAAAATAAACTACACTTTTACGTTTAAAGTTTTTCCTTATGAAGAAAGTTAATTTTTCTATTACAGTGATGATAGAAAATAAGTTGAATAAATACTTTGCGTAACTGAATTTGATGAATTTTAAAAAAATATGTGAAGTATTCTCATGAAAATTAATAAACGAGTAAGAATATTTAAAATGCCAATGTAAAAAAGTAATCCGGCACTGTTCATGAAAATTCATGAATATATCCAATAAAACGTTTATTCTTCAAGTTTTTCATAGTTTTGCCAACTGCGAGCGTCAAGATAAAAATACAATTTCAGTGGAAAGAAAACGAGATTCAAACAATGAAAAGCAAATAGATGAACAAAAACTGAAATTATTTTCACTTCCGTAAAGTCTCCGTTTAAATTCTAATTTTTTAACAATTTAACGGTCGGAAAAGATAATATTATCTTGAATTTACAATCAGCCAAACGAACGATCTTTCAGCAATGTATCAAAGCGCATCATTAATTTATTATCACGTTGAATAGTAAAAGCTGCAATAATTATTCCAATCATGAATATGAAATTTTGAATATAAGAAAAACGAGTAAAAATTAATGTTTGCAATAAAAAAATCCTGAAGATAGAAATTGTGATCTACATTTTCTTAAGTTTGTGGGTACTAGAAACCATCAAGACCTAATCAAATCAACGGATGCATGAAACACATAAGGAGGTTACTTTTTTAATCACTTTTAATAAATAAATTAAAAATAATCATTCTATATTGTATTTTAATATAAATAAAGCAACATTAAATTAAGTAATGCAATAAATAAAAGTATATAACGAAAAGCTTTTAAAGAATTATACACTCGCAATTCATCGACTGTTCATTTTTCATAGCCATTTAAAATAATCCTGAATTTTAATCTCAAGTATATAATACAGAGTATATATCGACATTTACTCATTTTACGGTCTGCCGAGTCCATCTCCTCTCCTTGCTTCATTTCAAAGTGTCTGCCAATCATCCACGGTTAGAAATAAAATAACGAGCTATTTAAATTTTTAATCTGCGCTCATAAAAGATAAAGAAAGAACAAAATAAAAGAAGCAGAAGAAGAAGAGAGAGAAATAGAAGTGAGGTTAAGAAGAAAAATCGAGCACTCAGCTTGAATCAAAGAGAAGAGTTATATCATTCAAAATTCAAGAGCAACGTTCTCAGCCCAACATTCGAGATAATTGACAGAATAAAACGTAGAAATTTTAATTACCGCGTACTACACACACTCGTCTCTTTAACGAAAAAAAAGAAGAAGAAGAAAAAGAAAAATTGCATATATAAAAACGTTAATCAACAATTAGAATATATACGAGAGAAATATATTCATTTTTTACTTTATATTTTTCTTCTTTCAGTATATACCAAAAGAAAATAAAACGCGCAAGACTTTTGCGAGCGTTAGCAAGAGCATTTGTAAATTTAAAGCCTAGTTTATCGAGGCAGTTTATAATTAAATATTATTTTATTCTTCTTGCGCTCCTTTCATTTCTGACTGGTCTCAAAGGAATAATAAAATAAAATGTATATATAGCACAATGCATGCTATAAAAGGACGAGTAAAATAAAAGAAAGAAAGAGAGAAGTTGAAGCTTTATACTTATGCAAATGTTCTTGAATTACGTTTGCTTTTGTACCGAGTCACTCGAAAACGAAAATAATTTGTTTTTTTTTTCTTTCGTCTTCTTCTTCTTCTTCTTTTTCGTTCATGCAAATAAACGTTTCATCCATGCTAGACGTATAGGGTATGACTAAGGGTTCTATAATGTGCTGTAATAACGTTGTATTTTAAGATTAAACGTTACACTGCAACAGGTGAATGGATTATGTATAAGTAGCTTTTGAGATATTAACGATCAGAAAAGATCAAGCAAGAAAAAAATTTAATGCAGTTTTTGCGAAAAAATTTCAAAATAACTTTTCGAATATTTGTAGGGATTAAAAATTTGAATATACACGAGAAAGTCAAGAATGAAGTAAAATATTTCTTTTGATCTGTAACGTGACGAATTAAATAATTAAAAAAAAACATGTAGCATTAAATTTTTCATTAACTTTGTTTATTTAAAGGTTATACATTACTGTCATTGATCATTAAATAAGCATAATTTCAAGAATTTATTGTACTTTTTCATTTATTACCTAAAATCTATTAAAAAATATATTTCCTTTTTTATTACTTTAAGTTTGACGTAGTCTGCTTCTTGATGTTTACAAAAACCTAAATTTTAAATGAATAATAAATATTATTTCTTGAAGTTAGGAATCACAGAATAAATTAAACTCTTTTATTCAGATGAATTTCGAACGATAAGTATCTAATTGTAATTTAAATCAACTATGATAATATCTAAACACTAAAAGGAACGTACACCTTTCAATATTTACAAAATAAAATTGAATTTGCTACCTATCACGCTATTAAAAAAAATACGGCTACGCTTAACTGATCAATAAAGATTTTTATCAATTCAAATAATTTTAAATATTATAAATATACGTTTTATCTTTAGTTTTTTTTTTTCAATAAAATTGGTAATATTATGCATTACATTTTCGAAAAATCAATGGCCTATACAAAATGTTTTTATTTTTCAAAATTTGATATTTGGATTTAAAAAAATTTTAATATTTTTGTAGCATTGTACGATCCAAATCTGTCCTATAAACATGCTTATCTTCAAATAAAATATGACATGCTCACAATGAAACACGAATTTCAAATTTTGAGCAAAAAAAATACTTTTTACCAAAATATTATGATCCGTTCATTTTTGAAAATTTATTGTAAAATATTTTGCAATTTTACATAGGGCAAAAAAAAAAAATATTCATACAAAATTAATTACTACGATCACAAGTAAAACTACAAACAACAAAAAAAAAGAAAATATACTTTTCAGTTGTAGATTTATCTTAATTAATTTCTTTTTTTCTCACTCTCTTTTTTTTCTTTGGCATAATTACCTTCGCAGTTTTAACCTTACACTTTTTAAATATTAAATTTAAAATTTTATGAATTTTCAATTTTGTTACATTTTGCGCTCAAATTTTTCATATATACAAATAAGAAATGTTTATCATAATCCACTAAAAACATTTATGAGCAGTTTTAGCTGTTTTCTTTTAAATTCTTTTGCGAAATAACATCATCATAATTATCAAGATCAAAAGTAAACAGTAAGTTCAGTTGAACTTGCGTAGCGCGCATATGCATCGTAAACTACGGCAACTCATACTGCGACAGTCGATGAAGTTCAAGCGTATTCATATCACAGTTTTGACTTCCCTTTTTACATTTTTTATTTTGAAAATCCCAAATTTCCTACAAAATAAAAATATGTATTAAATCAGGTTCCTTAAAGCTCATGATGTAATAAATTTCATGTTAGAAGATGTCGAATATGAGTGTGAAATTTTATAAAGGAATTCTTATTTTGGAAAGACATGACGCATACAAAATTTTCGCACTCTCATGCACTTACAAAAATTCATATAAAAATATCATTTTTTAGATTCAAAAGCACTGAAAATGTAAAAATCCATTGAAATTTCGAATTCCACATCCGTCATCGTCATAATACCTTCCCTTTGAAAAAGCAAAAAATAAGTGACAAATTTATTTCAGGTATTTTCATAATAAATATTTAAATAAAAACCTCTCTTACATTTTAAAATTACAAATTTCAATTATATTTTTACTTTTTTAGTGTCTAATACCTTTTTTCTATTAAATTAACAAACTATACAACAAAGATTTTAAATAAAGTTTCATGCACACTCAAACAGTGTACCAATTTTTTTCCTCCAACTTCCTCAAGATAAATTCGACTTATTACGGACATAAAAAAGGGTCATATTTCCTTTGAACGTTCCTCGTCCATATGGCTTATCTGAACCTTCTAACGACAGAGACGAAGCGACTGCGATCAACAATTCGCAAAGCGTGCAAATCCTCCGTGTCGTATAATTGCGAACAATTAGCGCGGCATTTTGAATCGTAAGCGAGAGTAATTAACATCGTCCTCGCTATGCATTTAAGACGCGCGTTATAAGAGTTATCTATAACGTGTAAGCAGTAATGTTGATACTATAGAAATTTACGATAGTCGCGCTTGTGTATATAAGAATTATAAGATTTAAAAAAGATAATTATGCTGATTGTCGTTTTAACAAAGAGCTGTTTAACTTGGTTAATGAATATGAATAGCTTTTAAAAAAAAAAAGTTACTTCGCTTATTCTTGCGAAACTGAAAATGGTTTTTTTTTATAAAAAGTAAAAAGGCATTACTTTAGTTAAAAAAGCAGATTTAGGATAGTGAGTTGAGATAGTATTAAAAATGCAAAAAGTTGGAGAACTAAAGGAAAACTAAGAAAAATATTTTGTTTTCCATGCTACGCAATAAAAAATTATGGTTAAAAAAATGCAATTAAAGTTTAAGTAAAAGAGGCATCAAAGTACCAGTTCTACGTTTTTTTTTTGAGTTTACGTTTTTTTTTCGCAGACTTCAGCTTCTGTTTTATCAGTCGTACTATAAAAGTAAGAAGATTAAACCTTTTTGACCTTTACTCTTTTACAATGGAATTTACGAGGGACTTCAAAGTACTGTTTTATTTAGAGCATCTTCTTTAACTTTGTAATTTATCACCAGTTTTCTCATTCAATTCACAGTTCTAAAGTATATTGAAGTCATTTTCATTTGAAATTAAAATAGTCATTAAAAATGTAAGAAAAAAAACTTTTTCTTTTTTTTTATGACTTAAAAAAAAAATATTTTTCCTCTGAATATGCACTTCTAGCATGGTTTTACAAAATATATAAAAAAAAATGTAAGATGTAGGTATTACATGAAAGACCTTTTTGACTTCAAAGTAATGCATGTAACGTGAAATATTTAGTACACGAGAATATAGTAACATGTACTTATTTTTTTTTTTTCTTTAAAACATTAAGCTTTAAAGCCTCATATGCATGTTACTTTTTTTTATCTATAAGCAAATGAATTATTAATTTATGTTTTTAATGTACACACATTTGATCTTCCATTTTGGTAAATATTGTTTAAATATTGATTTTTAAAAAATACATCGAAAAAAATTTTTATATTTAAATTTGTTTTTAAAAATACATTTAAAGTGTATAAATTTAAATTTCGTTGATAAAATTCCTGTCAGTTTGTATTTTACGAATTTTTGACGTAGGTATAATTTTTTAAAATAATCGTTTAAGATAATACTAACTTAAATTCATTAACAAAATTAGAATTTCATCTTTAGTTATATTGTGTATCTCCCGATAATTCCAAGAAGTAAGTCGATTTGAAAACTTAACATTTCAATCGTGATGTTAAATACAGAAATCGAGAGAGACGTCAGTGGATCAGTCGATAGAGCGATGGATTCGTAATCTCGAGGTCCCGAGTTCGAATCCGGCTCTCGGCCGATTTATACAAGCACCAATGTACATTACATGTGCTTTGTTCATAAATACACTGACGACCTCCGTCGCTAATTAGCATTGCAATGATAGCTGAAATACAGCGACGTTAAATAAAGTAAACAAAAAATATTTGTTTTGGCATTTAAAATTTGTTTTTTGGTGTAAAATATTTATTATATATTAAAATTTTTTTTTTTTTCTGCTGATAGCAAACCGATTTTTAAAGGTTATTATAAATCTAACTAATTTCCGGCTGCGTAGCGGCTGCCTAATCTAGGTCAATTCAATTTATAAAAAATTAATGTGTGTTCAATTGTTAACTGTTTATTTGGTCTGTGATTGGTTGAAAAAGTTAACGGGATGTCGGAGTTGTTGGAATCGATTTTTGCTTTTTTTATTTTATTGATTTATTGATCTTTTTAAATTCATTATTTAAACAAATATAATGACTTAAAAGGACTAAAGCTATGTTGATACAATAATTTTTATTAAAATAAAAATTCAGTTGAGCTTGTTATTTTCTTATAAACTTTGAATGAAATTTAGATATCAAGTTTGATAAACCTAACCTCAAAATACTACACATCAAAAGTTTGCTTATAACTTTTTATGTATGGTGTTTTAATGAATTCCTCAACTTGACCGCACTCGGGATTAATCTTACACATTTTCTTACTGTGGCGAAAGAACTTGATTTGACTGTTTATTCATAAACTTTGAATAAAAATATTATTAAAAGAGGAGGGGGAACTCCGACATGCCGTTAAGGTATAGTTGCAATATTTTAATTTCTATTGACAGCATAGAGCCGATTTTTAAGAGTTATGTTAAAATCTCATTCCTTCGAATTCAGATTGAGGAGATATTCAATATTAATTACAACGAAATATTTATTTGAAAAAATAACATTCACTAGAAAATATATTTTTTTACACAGGGCGAAGTAAGTCCCAGCGAAAAGTAAGGTACCCACTGTACGATGCCTGTGTAAAAAAATCGTATATTACGGGAGTAAATGAAAAATCCCTTAAATCGTATGTTTTATTTAACATACGATTTAAGACATTTTTCGTTTTTACTCCCTAGGTGAATAATATACTATTTAAATATTAATAATCATAAATTAATTATTGCATTTAAAAACTTACGTTGTAACAAAAGTTCAATATATGCTATTTCTTGTAACTCACCTAAAACATAAAAAAAGAAAATCCTTAGTAGATAAAAATACATTAAACGAAAATTGTATTGCTATAATAAAAAATTGTACTGTATAACATATTTATTTCAATATTAAGATCATTTTCTTTACATCGAACACTGAAAAAAAAGTAAAAAAGCAAATATAATTAACACATGCTTTGTTTTAAATTTACTGCCTTTAAGTATTTCCAACATTGTATCTCATAACTTCACACATTTCCGTAAGTGTGAAATTCAATTATTTTTCATATGTTTACATGAAAAATGATTCTTTCTCAGTTTCTCTTTTTCTCCCTTCCCATAAAAGTTTTTACAGTTACGCCAAGAATATAGTGTAATCGTGCTAGCTTTCGTCTCTGAAATTATGCGAGTGCAAGTGTCAGAGATGCACGAGTTACTAAGCACTAGAATTATCTACAGCTATACATACACACACATACATACTCACGTGAGATAGAAACAAATTGGCTATACGCCAAAACAATTGCGTACGCTTGAGCTTTTCAATGGAGAGTAGGGATGAATCCCTTGGTATTATACTGTAATAGGAACAATAGCAAATTTGTGTGTTTGGTATGTGGATGTGTGTTTGTGCGTTGAGAATATCAGTTCTGGTAGAAGTAAACTTCATCATCGTATTATTACCTAGTCCAGTGCTGAGTTGTAAGGTACTTGCTCAGATTATCAGCAGAGATTAATCAATGTGATTTATATTTGATTTGGGAGTTGATGAAGAAGGTGGGATTTTGCAGATCGGCTGATTAAATTGAGAATCTAATGGAAATTTATTTGTAATACGGAAATTTACGATGCCGATGCTTGGTGTAATTGTAAAAAAGAGCACTCATTAAGTTATGGTATTATTAAAGCTAATTTTTTGTACGTACGGAAATAGATTATATGAATCCCTTCGGGACTTTTGTTAATTACTTTCTTTTAATTATGACTGTAATTTTGAAATTATAAAAAGATAATTTGATGAAATATTAATGAATTTTGTAAATTGCTTATTTTAATTTGCTTGCATCAGTTTAGTTATTAATAACAATTATTGGATTTTTCAAATTGTTTTCATATTAATATATTTGTGATTATTTAATATACTTCATCCAGTGTTATTCGATAATAATAATAGTAATATTAATAATTTACACTTTTATCTCGTCGATATATTTTTATTTAAAATGAATGAAAACAAAATATTTAGAAAATATTAGTTTAAATAAAATTGAAGTATATTTATTTTATTGAGAAACTTAAGTACTTGATTATACATATCGAAAAAATTACCAATTTTTTTCCTTTCATTTACATACATCGTTGTTTAAAAACATATGTTCCATGATAAGGGTAGCTTGGCATGTTTCGTATCATTGTAGCTCAGTCTTATTGATTGAATGGTTGTGGGTCAAGTTTGTTTCGTATTCTTGCTATTGTAAAGATGACTTGAATTTTTCTTTCCATTTGCAATGATTTGCTCGATTCAAAGAAACTGGATTTAAACTTGTTTATTTTTAAGGTTTGTTTGCCTTTCCGTTTGCGATTCCAAGTTTTATTAGATTCTTTGATTATAGTTGTTTTAGATTTTTTATCAAGAGCAACAATTATATTACTCGATCAAATTTCTAATTTTTAATCAACAAAATTTTCAGATAAAAATTACATTTTTTTATCGTTAAATAATAGCTTATAAGGTCTATTATTTTTAAAAATAAATAAAAATCAACTAAAGTCAGTGGAAATAAAATAAGTAGAGTTAGGTGGTTTAGTTGCCTAAAGGTGTGGGCTCAGTAATCTATTGACATGGGTTAGACCCATGTTTTGGTCACTTTTTCATCGATCCTACCTGTCAACTGATACCGCTTTAAATAATACGTCAAAAATTATGATATCTTTGTGAACGACTAGAAAAGGGCAAATATTTTAAGGGTATCAAAATTTGAGAAGAATATTTTTGCTGAAAAGATTGACCTTTATTTTGACATAAATGAATGTACTCAAAAAATATCTTCTTATTATGTACGTATATTTACATAGTTGAATAAAATTTTTGTTTGTAATATAAAATTATTTTTGAGATAAGATATTGATAAAGCATGCATAATTTTACAGTTCGTGAAAATCTATAAATAATTAAATTATATTAATGAAGCTATTAATAATTATTCATCGTTATTAAATAATTAAATTCTATATGAGAGTCATTTTAAAGAAAAATAAAAAGGCAAATCAGAAGTTACTCATAAATTATGCTAAAGGATTTATAACTAATGAAAATTTATATACTGAAATTCCTACTTTTATGCAACATTAATTTGTCAATGATAAATCCATAGTGAATTATGTTATTATTAATTTATATTAATTTTATGTGCATCATGTATTTAATAAAAAATTTTAAACGCGTCGATAAATTATGTTTTGATAATAAATCACAATAATAACAAATATTTATTATATACAATATTCATGCTGAAAGTAAATGCAAAAACCAGAGATATTATGTGTGGTTTAAATAATTAATTAACAACTATATAATAAAAAGAAATAAAGGAAAAGAAAATTGTAGTTTTAAATAAGGTTTTAAGGTTAAGTATAAAATTAACATTATAATAAGATTCAAGATTTAATTTCAACAAAAATTAATTATTAACCCAACTGTAATGACGTACAAAGTCATAAAAAGTTTAATAAATTTAATGTAATGCATCTACAAAAAATTTAACTTTAGATTAAATTTTAATATAGTTTCATTTTATATGAATGAATATTTTAAAAATATTAACATATTTTTTATTTATTTTTTACATAAATTATATCAAAGAAAATAAATAAAATATGTACACGTAATATTCATGTAAATTAAAATAAAACAATAATATATTGGCTCGAATTACAGTCACGTAGATTTAGCATAATACATATTTAATATAAAAAACGTAGTTTCCATTTTTGGACAAAATCAAAGATTTATGTGTTATAAATTAAACTGAATTTGAGAGGTAAAGCGCACACGAATTTTCTTTGTTTAATGCATGATATTGACTCTGTAATTTTACATTTTAATTGGGAAAAAAACATTTCTCGAAAAGGTCATTTACGTTATAGGGTAAGGTAATTTAATGTTTCAATCGGTAAATCAGCATCTTTTGCAGTATCCATAAAATTGCCATCCTAAGCATTCTCTTGATTTCAGCGAGCAGCTATATAACGCAAAATCCTCTTGTCTCATACTCCCTCTATTTTGGAAAACTTCATTCTCTTCATCGGCTATAACATTGGAACTATACGATTTTGCCCTCGTTCCAATCGACTGGGCTTACCTATCTACTATATATAGCTTCAACAGTAGCTAGGAAAGATGAAGGTAACGTTTTGCCGCTAATTGACCGAAGTCCTTTTCCTCAAGTGCATCGTGATCCAGTTATCGGATCGGCTTGCGCGAATCTAGCGCCAAGATCGTGCCAACTCGGACGTGAAATTAGAAACTTCGAGAGAGAGAGAGAGAGATGGCGATAACAGTGGGATGGATGCTGGACCACCAAGAGTATATACCTATGTACACAAGAGAGTGTAAAAGAGATGAGAAATAAAGTAAGATGAAGATAAGCTTTGTAACGATGTAAAGTAATACGATCGGCATAGTGCGGCGACTACTCGTTAAAGCTTGGATACTGCGCGTTAATTTGATCCATAATTCATGTCGATTTCACCAGCGGCGCACCATAGATTCGCTGCTATATAGCAAAATTTGCAACAATCCCTCTGTAAATTAGTACGACAGTCTATTAAAGCTCGCGCGAGAGAGAACGCGAGAATTATAACGGCACTCTTGGGACTATGAGACCGCGCGCCTGTCGACGCTCTTTGTTTATATATACCCTCCCCTCCACAATACACATACAGATGCCTTTTCACTGATAAAGGCAATGGTTAAGAGCTTCTTTCTTTACAGTATACGTATATACTACGTGATATACGAGGTTCTATCGTTAAGACGATAAACGTACGCTTTTGATATGATTTACTTTCTTCTAGTGTGGAACGAAGAAGGAGAACTTTTATGGTACATGAATATAAGCACTGTCGTGCTTTGGCTTTTGTGTGTATGCGTTTGTGCTTGGGTGTGTGTGTGTTAAAGCGCATACTCTTGTAATGCAAAAGCTTTAATGGGTAAACTAGTGTCGTTATTTCTCTAGGATGGTAGAAAGGCTAATGTTTGGTTACAGTATCTATATGTATATGGAGGAGGGAAAAAGCTTTTATGGTTAACTTGGCATTATACTGCTAAAGTTTACAGGCGATATGATTGTTATTCTAGATTGATATTGGTAATCTGCTCAAGCGGCAACTAATTTTATTAATGTTTCTATTCAGAAAGTGTATGAGTAACATGTTGTATACATTAGAAATTTATGAAAGTTTATATAAATGTTACGTTGTTATGTATACACTCAGAGGTGGTCAGTGGCTCACTCGGCAGAGCGGCGGATTCATAATCTCGAAGACTCGAGTTCGAATACCGCTCTCGGCTAATTTATACAAGCACTACTGTATGTTACATGTGCTTTCTAACACACTGAATAACCTCCGTCGCTAATTAGCTTCTTAATGATAGCTGAAATACAGCAACGTTAAATAATAAATAAAAATATATATACTAGAATGTTTTGTTAAAATATGTTTATACAAAATTTTTTACCAAAAAAATTCCGAAAATTTATAAATATTATTAATACATGTGGAGTCACTTGCATTCAAATAATTTTTGCGGATTAAATTTAGTATCAGACATTTAGCATAATATAATTACCATTTTTCATCAACTTCAAATATATTGAATTTTCATCAAATATTGGTTTGAAGTAAAATTTAAACTTTTGCTATTTTATAAACTTGATATTTATTAATGTTTTGGTAATAAATAAAAATAAATAAAATATCAGATTTAATATTTTTATTTAATTAGTTTTTAGAAAAATATATAAATCCATTACATTGATTGATTCTTGGAATTCATACTTAGAAGAAAAGTCTTAGAAAACTTTAAGTTACAAATTTTTTTATAGCTTGAGATAAAAAACGATCTCAAATTATCATTATTTGAAATATTTCTATCATATGCAATTTAGTAGAATAAATTAAAATTTATGAAAAAAATTATCAACTATTTTATTCCTTATGTGATAAAAAAATATTATATCGTGTTAAAGTTTTCAATAAGATAGAACCCGAGAAAATACAAAGTATAATTTAATATTTATAATTTAATCTTTTCTTTTGCAATCTTATTAAAAGTAGATCAAACCTCATAAGTGAAATTTTCTATAAAATAAAGCACACTACATAAGTTTGCTCGAAAACATTTTCGCATAAACTCTTTTAGTTGGAAAAACTTCGCTAAACTTTTGTACAACTTCATTTTTTCTTAGACGATAAACAGTAAAAAAAAAAGTTTTAATGAACTTAGCGAGTCACTAATTTTTTCCCTCTGATCATCACCACTGTGAAATGTATTTTATTATTAAGGAAAATTTCTTAAGTTCATAAAACTGTTGTCGCATTGCATTTAAAATTTGTTAACCATTAAGGAAAGTTATAATTTTTAAGTTATTCTTCCTTCAATGATCTTAACCGCGTACTTTTCTACTTTAATTCGGAAAATTATTCTTTGAGGGAAAAGTTTTCAGCGGTGAAAAAAAAAAGAAGACGCTGGATGTTTGAACGGAAAGGTTGTTACGTAACGTTATAAATCTACAAAAGCGAACAAATAATTGTTAAATTAAATTAAGCATGTTAGGAAGTTAAGTTACTTGTTACAGTGCCAAAACGTTAAAAATAACTAAGTCTGACAAGTTGTTTCTTAAACTTCTTTTGTAGGAATACTTTTGATGAATATTACTGCTTGACTATATAGCTATAGTAGTGTCGATTTTATTCATTCGTAATTTGAAAATTCACAAAACTCTTTTTGAGAATTTATAAAAAATAAATTTTTCTAAAAGTTTCTTATTATTTTATACATCGTAATTACAACACAATTATTTTACATATTGTAATTTTAACAAAATTGTATTAATGTTTCAGATTTTCACGAAAAAAAATTTCATTAAATATCGAAGATAAACGATAAAGAAAAGTTAGCAACCAATTTTAGCCTATGAATTCTAAAATTATATGAAAATTTTACAATATTAACCTTCAGACCATAGGGATTTGGTTAGCTTTAATCCTTTTACAAAGTCCTAAAATGTTGTGCTTATATCTTATGCAGAACCGATACAAAGTTTCGATCACACGTAGAAATTATATTTAGTGATCCCAAAGGTCTAGAATTTGATAGAATTTTATTGCATTGTTCATATATCTTACAAACAAACTAAACTTTTGCTAAATATTTTGTATTTTTTTATAACATTTTATATAGAGATACAAAATATAAATGGTTCTAAAAACCAGTATATTTTTTTTTAAAGAGTCTCATTTAAAGTTAATAATATTTATAATAACCAAATTTTTCATAATATTCTTTATTTGCAAAATTTTTTTTAATTAACTCGAGGCAAACGTTTAGAAAGAATCATACCCTCGAAAAGGTTATAAAATCAATACAATCAACTTTCATAAAAGCATCTCATGCAAACACAAATAAAAGAAGAAAAAATAAAATAAAACTAAATAAATACAATACAACCAATACTAGTAAGCTCTTTCTCTTTCTCTCTCGAAACTCGGAAATAAATAGCAACTTTAGCAAACCACTATATCTATACACCCTCTCCCTCCTACCCCCTTTCCGAAACTGCCCTCAAGGTATATATCTTTACGAAGCCTGAGAAAAGACTATATTTGCCAAAGGACAATATATTAGTTGGACAGACGATAAAGTGGACAGAGAGTGCAACGGCGTCTCGAAAAAAAAAAATAAAATAAAAATAGTAACCAACCGTTTAGTTTCTTCCTTTTTCTTCCCTCAATGCAAACTCGAGTATATTCATGTTGCCGAAGAAGAGAAAAAAAAAAGAAGAAAAAGAAGATATTCTTTTACTGCTAGACTGTTGCAATATTCTTGGCAGCCGACTAGCCGGTAAACGATTCCTCGAAAGTTATTAAACGCTCTCTAAACTTCTTTAAAAAAAAGAATAAAGACTCGAATAAAGCTCTGATAAAAGATATTAATATATTTCTCTGTGGAGACTATTAAGGTACGGTTTAGTTTTTGAAGGTTTTGAGAGTTAATTCAGACAGAAGAGACAGATTTATTTTAAATAAATCATGACTATATTGCACTAAATTGTTGAAGAAAATAAATAATGAATTGTTTGATATTTTCAACCTAGGATTCAGTGATGAAAATATTAAAGAAGTTGCTTTTTAATCATGCAATTTTTTACTTTATAAAATAAAAATTAAGAGAAAGCAAAAAATTAAGTTTCTTGTAAATTTTCACTTTTCCTTGTTTTTAAAAAAGATTTATAAAAAAAATTTCATTTAAATTTAAAATGGAAACGCTGTTTATTTTCTTAAGAATAAAATCCTACAACATAGTCTTTAACGTCTGCATCAATTTTCAAATAATTAAATTAACGTGTTAAATAAATACATTTCTGAAATTACAAGCATAATTTTCTGTTTATTATATTTTTTAATTTAACGCTTGGCTGGTCAATTTCGCAGAAATAATTTAATAATTTATTCGAAAATGCATTAATAATCTCTCGGATACTGTGATACTTAATGTAATAATTAAATATTAATTTAAATAAATTTAGGTCATAATTATTAAATGAATATTGTGTTTAATGGGATGTTTTATTAAAAAGTAAAACAAAATATTCATCTATATTAGTATTTCTCTGTAGTTAAACTAACAAGATTAAATTGTAAAACATACAAATTAATTAGAAGTTTCATTATGTAATAATTAAAAAAGAAAATTTTCTCATTTCACATTAAATATAGACAAATGAAATAAATAAAAATCAGTTTCTTCTATTTACATCACAAAAAATTTGAAGATTATCTTTTTGTGTTAGATCTACAGATAAAAAAAAAGCATTAGTCAATAAAAGCACTGAATCTGATTTATAGCAGCAAATGATCCGACAATCAAGGGTTATTTATCTTTGTCATGTCTTGACTACAAGTTAAATAAAAAGAATAGCTCTGATAGACACAGATTAGTCAGATAAACTAATGTCACTCATTGCTCCTAATGCGTTTATACTGATTAAACTTTTTAATCAATATATGACTCTTTTTTTCTTGTTGTACACTAGTTTTACGTATTATATTTAGGAAAATAATATTCAAACAACTTTCTTCTTTTTTTTCAAATGAAACAAAATTTATATAGTTAATTTTATGATTTTTATTTTTTAATTTTATAATAAAAATTGTTATTTTATATTTTAAAAAACAAAACTTACGAAAATTTAAACAAACGTTTAATACAAGTTTTATTAGATTGTTAATTATCAACATTAAAGTTTAATTCCACTTCCTTGCCATGATATAATCTGAGCTATCTATAGCACGGCTATAACTAATTTCTAAATGCTATTGTTAAGTAGATTATGTTTTAATGCGTTTGGATTTAGTGCCTTTGGCTTTCAAAACTAAATAAACTCCGCTTTATCTAGAGCAATTGTTTGCGAATATTCTAGGTTAATGAGTATACAAATTTAAAGAAATGTTTAATAAACACAAAATACGAAGACATTAAAAATGAAATTTTAGATATTTTTAAAATTGTTCAATGCGAAATTAGAAAAATTTAGCACTTGTTTGTCAGCGTTTTAAAACCATAAGTAAGACATTAAATATACGAGCTTACGTGTGCCAATCCGAAGGTATTCAAAGAAAAAAAAAAAAAGAGTCCCCTGTGAAAACTTTTTCGTTAATGAGGAAAACTTAGGGAAAATGGACGTAAAAGTTGGCGTTTACCGTATGAATGAATACTAGCATTTAGACCCCGTCGGCAATTTTAACATAGTTTGCATTCACGAATTTTGCGCTAAGCCACAAGAAAGTATTCCCGAACAGACATATACTTTGGTTCTCATTGAATATAAGAGATAAAAAGTTTTTCTAAAAAAATAAAAAAAAATTTCTCGTTACTTCACACATTTTACTGTGAAAATATTTTTAACAAACTTAACGAGAGACTCGTTATGAATCGGTGAAATTTTTTAGATTCAATAAAAATAACGATTTTACTATTTCACAAGTTTGATTATGAGCCTAATCGAAAGTTTTGTACTTTGGGAAAGTTAATTATGTAGTTTGTCTATTCATACTTCCTCGTTTTTTTTTCTTTCAGAACTTAATTAGTCTAAAGTTTAATATTTGGCAAAATTAAAAACAATATATTCAATAGTTAACACCGTTGAAAAAAACTTCATTAAACTTTTTACAAAAAAAAGAAAATCAAAAAAATAAACGACCTTTTCTCTTTTGTGATCAAGAAAATTCCCTTCTATATATAATACAAGATTTTCCATTCATCCCTTCACGAACTAAAATTAATAAATCCCTGAAATTCTCTCTTCGATTTCTATGCGATCCTTCGGCACAATACATTACCATTTTTCCCTTCCAATACCATCCCACCCATATATCACAAAAAAAGTCAAAGGCTACTCCCTTTTTTTTCTATTCAATTTTGCTTGTACACGTGTGTACGACGAAAAATTCCAAAAGCATTTAGCACAAAAGGAAAAATGTTCTGTTTTTTTTTTTTTGGTTTGCTTGTAGCGGGATTATTAGTTTGGGAAAGGTAGGAAAACTAGATTTTCACTTGAATAAACGCGCGAGAGAAGCGAGGGAGCTTGCATTTGTCTTGAGTTATACCATTTTAGTATTGCAATATTGCTTTCGAATACGTACGGTTAAGATCAACCGCTGGAAACTAATGGCTGCCAACTCAACCAAGAAATTACGATGAATCTTTAGCGTGCAAATGCATTCTTTGATTAATTAAGATGTTTAATTAATGTTCGTCCTGTAATAAGCAGAGACGGTATGATTATTATTAAAATTAATTTATTAATTATTTAAAATTAAATAAATTTTATAATAAATTTTTTTAATTATAACTTTTTCAAAGAACAATTTTTAAAATTCAATCAATAATTTCGTTATATCAAATAGAAAAAAAATTGAACAATTTTACGCTGTACAATACTATTCTAGAACAATGGTATTACGATTCTATTTTTTATTATTTTCCTTTCATATTCAATAAATTTTGTAAAAATATGTATACGTATAAACATTACAATTGTTATCTGCGCATCAGAATGTTGAAGTTTTTGTTGTCTTTCATAAAACAAACAATATCTTTCAATCATAACAATACGCTGCGTCAGAAACAAAAGCAAAAAAATAAAGGGAAAGCTGAAATAAATACAACAAATATTTCACGGCAGGCAAAGAGATGTCGGTTTCACTTGAAACTTTCATTTTTTGACATAAACCCTTCTATAGCAGTAAACGTAAAGAAGAAGAGTAAAAGCTTTAGCTGGAAAAGTGACTTGGGCGAGAGAGGGAGAGAAAAGCGAGAGAGCGCGAACAAATCAAAATAAGGTACGGAAAAAAAAAAAGAAACAAAGAAGAAATAAATGCAAAGAAATGGGAATATGTCGCGATTCTGTCAGAAATGTCTGAGTACCTGCACTTAATCGTTTTGTATTCTCTCTCTCTTACTCTTTACTCTTGTGGTGATGCGGAAGTGCACCAAAAGAGGTACTTGCCAAGTAAGAGGGACACTTTTCGCCCTCCCCTTCACTCACGATATCACTTTACTTCTCTTCTTTTACCTCTCTTTTACTTTCTTTATTCTTTATGCTACTTGAAAATGTTCAACTATTCGTGCATTTAAACTTTTTTGTATCTCCAGTAAGATATATCATGCTAAAAGTTTTTAAACGAAACTTAAAAGCTTTTTGATAAATCAAAAAATCTAATTATGAGTACATATTTTATGATTTTAAGTGAAAATTTGAATAAATTTTCGTTAATTTTCATATCAAATTTTCCAATAGAAACATATTAAATCATATACAAAAAATTTTTTATAATAATTCATAAAAAAATCTCAACATTTCAACTGTACACTTCATCTTTTGTTTCGTTAAATAAACGAACGTCTGCTTGTGATTTTTCAACAATCCAAAAAAAAAATAACGGAACTATATAGCAAAAAGGTTTATCAGAGATACGTGTGTTAGGTAAGAGATGTTATTTTTTTTTTCATTCGTTGAAAAGAACGAGATTAAATTGTAGATTTGGAATTAAACGTATAGTTGCAACAATGAAAATGCAATTAACTCGAAACTTGCAAGATATTGGAAAATAAAAAAAGAAGAAATTTAAAAAATTGCTGAAAGTACAGAATCGTTTATCTTCTTATATCTTTATCATGTCTCTTTTTAGTATCTTACTATTGTATCTTAATATTTTTATTTTTTTTTTGTTTTGACTTATTCCAGTTTCTTTTTACGTGTTTGTAAATTTATTAAACTAATATTTTTCAAGTTCTTTATTTAAAAAACGAAGGTCCCCAAATGTATACATAATAAACTCAAATAATGTTTTTTCAATGTCGATGTATTTTCTTTAAGTTTAACTTTCGAATGAATATTATGAAAACGTAAACACTTCTCGATACCTTTGAGCATTCGATCGCATCGGATGAATCGAAAAATTTTCAAAGAATAAAAAAAAGAGCTGACCTAAACCGTCGTAACTTTTAAATTTCATTTTAAATTCTTCCAACGAATAAAGAAAGGTGTTGAGTGGCAAACTTTGAAATCTTTCAACTTTTGAAAATTTTTAAACTTTCATATCGCATAACAAATCAATTCTTCACGATCAAAATCTCATCTTTCCACTTTTCCAAATCGATCGTTTTACCCTGTCAGAAAAAAAAAACTTTCCAAGCAAAATATTTTACCGTTTAATCTCTATGAATCGTCCTTGATGAAAAATAAAGATTACAAAAAAAATGAAGAAAAAAAAGTAACAAAAAAAAAAAAGAAAGTATAAAGATGAAGGGGGAAAAGAACTTTAGTAAGCGCAAAAAATCCGGAAGAATAAGTCTAAAGGTAAAGAGTGGGGTCCTTAGGAAAAAAGCGAACTCGCTCAGGAAGCTTCCTTCCGGACAGGTATTGTGTAGTGTGCTTCTTGGACCGCAGCATGCGCATTTTACTTTATTTTTCTTTTTCCTCGTTTTTTTTTTTTCAACAAAAAAAAAGTGTGCTACTCCCTTGTGGCTTTGCCTACATTGTAACCGCGTGGCCCTTTCTCTTCTTTGACTTCTTTCTTTCCTTCTTTTTTTTTTATTGTTAGCCTTCTTATTTTCTTTCTTGCTAAAGCTTGGCTCAATTAATTTTTTTTTTTCCATTTTTTTTTTTCGTTTCGTGCAGCTGAATTTTTGGGCTTTTGTTCCTTTGTACTGCAGCGATGCTGTGATTGATAGACAAAGTTATTAAGAATTATTTAATGTTAAAGTTCGCGTTAAAAAGGGTGAAGTTTATATTTGAATTTTTTATAAAGTTTGATGGAGATTTTTATCGACTTTTTAATGGCTGGTGCTTAAGTTAAATTAAAATTTTATTTTCTGAATTAATTAACATAGTAATATTATAAAGGGATTTCATCTAAATCTCAAAGATGTTTCATAAAATTGATAATTAAATAACTTCTTTTATATTTTACAATTAAATATAATATAAAGTTTAAATAAATTTGGCAATTTATTGCATTGTTTGAAAAATAAATGTAATTTTTACAAAAGTTTTTTTAAAGTCTCTTAATTAGACTGTACGCTGTATATATCAGAAAAAGTAAGCTTTAAATTTGGAATGGAAAAAAGCTTTGAATATTTAAAATAGTTTTTATTTATCAAAAAAGTAAAAATTTCAGAATTATTCTTTAATTTGAATGAAAAAAATATTCAATTTGAAAATAATTTATTTCTTCTTTTCATTTAAAAATCTTTTTTATGTAATAAGCAAAATTTTCAGCTGACATGATTTTTCGTTATTTTCATCTTTGTATATTTTTTTATATATGATTTTTGTATATTTATATGGATTTTTGATAAATCTAGACGTTCATCACGAGTGTCAATACTGATTTCCCAAGCGAACTTCACGTTGCTGTCGTCACTCGAAATTCAGTCCGATTTTTGTTTTTCATTTTTTCTTTTTTTTAATTTATTTAGTTTTGAATAAAAACTTGTTTTGTGTGAGTTTCAGAATAGAAGTAAAATGATGAACGACGTCGACAATTCAAAGATGAATGTAGAAGGGATTGTACTAGTCTTTTGTCTCTAAACTTACTGTTACTGTTATTTTTACTATTCTTTTCACTATGCGCATTCCTTTTTCTCATCGTTGTAATCTCGGCGAGTGTTACACATGAGATGCAAAAATGGTCCAAGAATTTTTTTTTCTCTCAACTTTGTGTGTATATATATCCATTAATTTTCAAAATGCTTGAGACGTAATAAAAGTTAACGAGAACCTTGAATACGCCGGAGATTGCGTCTGCTCTGTTGTTCTTACAAAGCTATTTTATTGCAAATTATAAATGTACTGAATAAAGAGGTCATCAGTGGCTCACTCGGTAGAGCGATGGATTCATAATCTTGGGGTTCTGAGTTCGAATCCCGCTCTCGGCCTATTGATACAAGCACCACTGTACGTCACACGTGCTTTGTTCACAAACACACTGACGACCTTGGTCGCTAAGTAGCATCGAAATGATGGCATAAATACAGCGACGTTAAATAATGAAAAAAATAAAATTCTCGTATATTTGTAAGCTGTTGTTGTTCTTTAAATTTTTTTTATTTACAATCCAGAAATAGGTTGAACAATTTTTTACTACATTTTATTTTTAATGATATATAATTTATTTCAATACAGTTTATATTGAACTAACATGGATATTCATGGAATTCGTTATACAAAAAAGTAAAAATTTTCATATTTAATAATTATTTTTTGTTAAAATTTTAAGAACGAACTGTGGAATTATTAAAAATTGTAACGATACCTGTGTATTATTGATTGGAGCATAGAATTGACATTTTTTTCGAGTTGCGAAAATGAAATTCAATTATTTTTTAAATCTACAATTTGAAAATAATTAAAAAATATAAATGAAAACATTCTCCAAGCAAAATTAAGATGTAAATGCTGACGTGAAAAAGAATCTCATGGGAAATAATTTCTGATTTTTTTTAGACAGCATACTTATACTATTTTTTAAGATGTGAAAAAATTTAATCTTCCTACCACTAAGATTTCCGCAAAAAAAGAGAAAATTAGTAAAAGTTGCTCGTTTAATCAAAGTTGTATTACATAAGTAGTGTATACATATATATTTATATTTATCCTTAAGTAGAATTAATCGGGTTTAGTAAGACTGCTTTACGGAGATAAAGTTGTGATTTCCCTGGAGATACATTATTTTTTTTTCCTTTTAAACTTTATTTAAAATGTCGGTAAAAGTTTATTGGTTTTTTTCTTTTATTTATAATTGGATAATTATTAACTAATTGTTGAATTGATTAAAATCAGATTTTTATAAGATATATTAAAGAATTTTTAATAATATTTTAGACAATACTGAAATATTTAATAAAAAATTTCATAATTATTGCTGGAATTTTCAACAATTTATAAAATAAAATTTTCACACTACTTTGATCTATACAATTTAATTTCATAATAAATGTTTTATCTCAGAAAAAAAATCCTTACAAGACTCGAGCACACCCACTCGGAGTAAATTTATTAAATTTACAGATAGCGTGAATCGAATTCCATTGTTCGAGAGCAGTAATTCTCTTGGAAGACAAATTTTTTTTACAATTCTCTGAAGATCATTACAAAGATGCAGTAAATAAGAAAAACAAAATAAAAATAAAGTGAATAGAGTGACGTTTCGAAAATGTACTTTTACTCCTGATATTTTTAGCAGTACGGTTGACATAATTAGATATTTTTATTAAATTCTAATAATTCAATTTAGCTTTTAATCTATATAATATCATCTTAGAATTTTTTATTTTTAAAAATGTATACGTGTATTTAATTATTTATAGAAAAAATTTTATTTTGAAAAAGTGAATGTCACAGTCACTTGCTATTTTTCTTGAATTGCGAAAGTTTGTAGTTGATATTTGTCAAAATTTTTTGAATTTGAAAAGTTTAAATATATATTGATAAGATGTCAATAAATATTGAAATATGTTTCTCCAAAAATATTTTTATAAAATAACTGCAGAAAGTATTTTTAAAGTTAATGTCAAGATTAAATATGTAAAAGAATAAATAAAATTTGTTTAAAAAAATGTGAAAAGTACGTTTTTAAGTAATCTTTTATTAGCATAATGTGCAGGCAAAATTTTTTTTGAAGAAAAGTATAATTTTTTTCAAAATTAACATAATCAAAAATAATTTTGTAGAATATGAAAATTTGCAAAATAAAGTGAATTTACCATAATTTCGTAAATTTAAAAAGTAAAATAAAATTATGAATTTATCATAGAAGCAGTAAAAGAATAAAATAAAGATATATTAATAAAAAGAAGAAGAAAAATATGAAGAAAAGATGTAAAAGTTGAAAAGAACGTATACGTAATTCAGATACCATCTCGTTATCGTCGAAGGTCACGATTGCTCCTACATTATACTTTTTATTCAAGGGTTCAAGTTTTCGACTGCATTTAATCCAACTTCCATCGACTGTTTTACTTTCGTTTTTTACTTTTATGTTATCTCGTTTGCTTCTCCCTTTATTTCTCATTCGCTTAACTTTGCATGCTTCTTTTCCACAAAATAAAAGTATAAGCTGCTTGTACTTTCTTTTTAAAAAAAATAAGTTGGCTTTCATAAAAAGCGAACGAATGCTTAATTTGGAAAATTTGTAAAATTATTGGAGCATGAAAAATTTTAAAAAATAATGTATCTTTTATATAAAAAGTCGTTAATAATGTCACAGTAATAATAAAAGTATTAATATATATTTTACTTTTAGCGCGAATTTCTTCGTGATTTATATTTAACTTTTTACACATAACATAACTATATATATTTTTATTGCTTCCGTCTATGTTTCTTTATTTCTTTTCCATTTAATAATTCTTATTTACCGTCTCTTTCTTATACCTCGTTGCCTTTTAGTTCTCTAGTGCCGTACATAAATTCTTAACAAAAAAGCCCCGCCTACAGTTCTCTTACTATGTTTTAGTTTTTTTTTTCTTCTTTTTTTTCCCTTTTTTTCTGGGTTAGTTTGTACCTTATTTTTGTTAACTCCATTGGGATTTCAATGAGTTTTATTGTAAGCAAGGGATTGTTGGGTATTGACCTCGTATTCGATTTATATTGTCGTATATCGATGTAAAAATAAGTAAAAGAATATTTTACAATTTAAGATTTTATGTTATAATATTAAAGATGTTGATGGTAAATTAAGTCATTCAATTACCAAAAATTTGAAAATTTTTAATTAAAAAAATATTTAATTTCAAAATAAATGTCCAGTTTTTCATAATTTAAAAAAAATTTCACAGATTCAAAAAATAAACATCTCTTACAGGTTATTTCCTAATCGATAAATACATATGTGCGCGTATATTCAAGATAAAAAAGAATTAAATTTATTCTAAAAATAAAAAGAACATTGTTACATTCTTTCCATTATATAAAGCGAGTTAATGAGATACGACTTTGCACTTTCGTTGAATAAGAGGATGACGGAGCACCCATCTTTTTAAAGCGCTGCAATTATGTTTTAAACTTTTTAAACAAACGACGCATTGAAATAACTTTTTTTCTCGACAGTGAGAAAATTTGTAATGTTAAATCGGGACGGGTTAAATATACTAACATTTTATCAACAAAAAGTTATAAATACAATTTCAGTGAATAATATTTTGGAATTAGGTTTATTGAATATTTCTATAAAATATTTTGGATTAATTTAGGTTAATTAATTGGACCTCTTATAATTACAATGAAATTTATGAAATTTCAGTCATTTAATAGCCAGTACATTCAATTGTATTTTTTGACCAATAAAACAATCTATAAAATATTTCGATTCTATAAATAATTAAATATATTATATGGACTGTACGGTATTTTGCAAAAATAATTCTATAATTTTGCTTGCATGATTACATAATAATCACTCAATTAGAATGCAACAAATACATTCTCTGCAATAAGCAGAGACTTTCAAATTAAACGTAAACTAGTCATTGATTATTCCATCATTATCAAAGGCTATCATTATTTAAATTGCTATTTCAAACAAATTCATGGAACCGAATCAAATTCAAAAGGTTTTACTTTTTAGATTTTTCCATTACGATACATTATTAATATTTAAATGATCGCAAATGTAAAATTATTGTGAAAAAAAGGTATTTGTAAAATGACAAAATGAACCTCAAATTTTCCTCTTAATCCCCGTTCAAACAACTTACTTATTACTTTACTATCTTTTCCTTCCTGGTTACTTTTTCTTCGAAAAGAGGAGAGAGAACAGAACCGGAAAGTGACTCAAAGCGTTTGCCATTTCCGAGTACGATTGAAAGACGTCTACTTTTCCCTTTTTTTTCACTCTCACACACAAAGACTCTGTGCATGAATTTTACCAAACTGTGTTTTTACGGCTATACTTATATGTATAAAAAGAAAAAATAAGCGAGTTTTGAGGTGCGGTATAGTCGTTGTAGCTCGTAAATGTTGGTCTTATCTCTACTCTTTAAGAAATATTTAAATTTTAGGTATTGTACTACATGGATATGGCTGTTTAAAAAAATAATTTCTGATAGGAATGATTTATGAGCTTTAAAAATTAAAGATAAATTTTTTAAGATTTACCTGTATTTAGTGATCGTTGATTCTGTCTCTTGTTGATTGTTGGATTAAAATCTGAAACAATAAAACGATTTTGATTAATAATTATCAAATTTATTTTTACATTATATATGTTTTTAAATAATTTTTAAGTGTCATGTACATCGTTTGAAATAAATATCAGGGTTCATAAGCAATAATAATTTCAATGTTGTATTAAAGTTGTCCAATGTTGCTTTAAAAATGTTTATTAATTTATTTGTTTGTAAGAAAAATATGAAAGACAAGATGTTAAGCTATTTCTTCTGTTATGAATATACTTTTTTAGATTAAGAATTCAAGAGTAAAGTCACAAGTTCGTAAATTGCATCTGTTAAGTCTTTAACTTTTTATGTTTCCAAATGTTTCGACTTAAAAGAACAATAACAGGAAACTATTCATAATGTTTTGCTTTTTTTATGAATGCGCGTGGGAAGCGTTATAGCGGGATTTAAATGTTAAGTAGTAAATATTTTAAACCATAAATCCAAAAATCTAAGAAAACAAATATGCAGATTATGCATATTTTCACTTAGCTGTGCAATTTTCACTTTCATGCAAAAGAAAAAACTCAAGAAAATGAAATGAGATTATTAATTTATTAATTTATTACTTCTCGCTCAAGTAATTTATAGCTCCTTGCGTTCATTAATTTATTGCTCAACGCGCGGACTCGAAGCATCCAAGTATATATAAGTAAATGCTGCATTTTTGCTAAAATTTCCATAAATGAACATCCATTATTCAATAAAAGAGTTGGTTGGTAATTTTATTAAGCAAAAACAGCTATGTCAAGAGAATAGAAAATCTTATCTCGAGACTTTTGCTCGTGTAAAAACAAATGAATTATTAGACACTCGAACAAGTTGTTCATCGATACGTATGCAAAAGAGTTATTATTTTATTAGAAACACAAATAAACTAACACTAATACAGATAATTACGTTCTTTTAGTTTAGTTAGTATTATTTTCTTTTTCTATTTAAGGTATTTCTCGCTTAAATTTTTGTTAATTATTATTTTAAAATTTTATTTATTTTTTATGTTAATTCATTTTTAATGAAAATTCAGAATAAATTATGAAATTTCTAAATAATTCAATCGTAATAATTTGGCATTCAATAGGATTATACGTATTTTATGTTAAAAAAAAGTTTGTACAGAATCATACTCTTTAAAGGTTCATCGTAATCTTTAAATTTATCGATAATAAATTGCAATATAATTTAACCTCAAATAACATAAACTGTTATAAAAGCGTTGAACATTTAAATTTTACCAATTAATGCAATTTTAATTCTAAAAGCAAATTTTCTAGGAGTAAAATATTAAGTACAATGTGAAGTAAATAAAGGCTTGATTTTAATTAATATATTCATCTCTGCGAACAAGATTAACGAGCGCAGTATGCGCGAAGCATTGAACGTTGCTACTAATTACTAATATAGCAAATAGTGCATGCTAATCAAATAATAAAATCGATTAGTTCAAAATTATTAATTCAAAAGCTTGTTAAAGCTTTAGAAACGAATCTTTTTCAAGCATATTATTTTATATCAATATTGTCAATAAAATATAAATTTTCGAAACTTTCGATCTCTACTTTTTCATTTACTTCTGTCATAATTTAAACTTTTTCAAGAACTGTTAGATAGTTTTGAAATTTTGATTATTTTAAAATATTCAATATATTTTTATTACTTATATGTAATACATATAAAATAATTTTTAAACTTCAGTAAAACCGAACAAATAAATAAATAAGTTTAAAAAAAAAAGTTTTTAAATTCACGTGCTTACTTATATTTTTAGAAAATTGACTTACAAGTCTCTTTGAAACTTACTGCGTACTTTGAAAAACTCTTGCATGTAAAAAGTTTTAAAATCAATTTTTAAACTTTAACTCTTGTGGACAGCTTTTTCAATTTCGAAATGGCAAAAATGTCGTTACCACAATCTTTGCTATTCCGTCAGATTTTCAATTTGATTGAAAACTGTATCATCTAAAAATTTAGCAATTGGTAAGAAAAATGGGAATGGCTTTTTTTTTTAATAGTTAAACAATTTTTTTGGACTGACAAAATTTTTCATACAATTTTAATTAAAAAATACAGGGTTGACACAAAAAACACCGGAAATTTGATGCAGTTCTCAATAAAATTTTACATAATATTTAATTATGAAATCATTATGAAAAAATCACATTAAATTTTATAGAATCTTATAATGAATTTACAGTAAAATGTATTAATTTTTATGCAAATCAGCGTTAAATTTATGTCAATAAATATTTTCATGTGTAATAAACTTTGATATCACTTTAAGAGTCGAAACGCGTTAAATTTCATGTGCAAATTTTGTTGAAAATTAAAGTACAAACATTAAACTTCATGCCTTTCTTTAACAGGGTTGCATAAACATATTATATTACCAACATAAAGTATTATTCACTTCGATATAATATATTAATGATAAAATGCTTAAACTAAAAGTTGTTTACCTCCGTCAAATCGCGTGATACTTTGCATCACAACCAAAATAAGACGGGTGAACCTTTTAGTTCAACTTTTCGACCCTACATTTTGGTTAAACCTTGAAAGTTTAAAAATTTAGTGCGAATAAATTTTTATCTTGCAAAATATGTGTTTCTTAAAAAACTGTAAATCGCGCGAACAGTTTTTTTTTTTTCAAAACAGAGTCATAAATCTCGCTAATGTTCTTAAAAAGGAATAATGATTGTTTTACAGATGGGTGAAATTTGCAAATTTTGTAAAATTTCAAAAGTTACGATCAAAGTAAAATTTAGAGCAACTTAATAAATAAGAACTTCAAAGACATTTGCTTTTTTCTCTATTACAGAATTGTATTCTCTTCTTCATCTTTTTATAGAGCAATCGATCATTTCTGGTTTTGTCAGGATAACCAAGTCTCAAAGGGTTTAACTGCAAACTTTAAGGAAAAACATAAAAAGCATAAAGGTTCAAAGTTCTTTGTGATAATATTGATTATGTGGAGACGTAAGAGTATAACGTCGGTAGGTGAACGAAGTCTCTGAGGTGCAATGCCAAAGGAGAGAAAAACGACCGAGGCTGAAGTTCTTACAAGCTATACTACTTATTCCGTTATGACCTTTGTTTTATCATGCAAGAATTTTTACTTTTTTTCTATATCTTTTTTATCCATTTATATTTCTTTTCATTATTGCGTATCTTAAATTTTCCTTTATTCTTCTCACTTTTGCCCTTCTTTTTTTCTGACCTCGCATAATTGTTTATTCTTCTTGTTTATTATTCTACTTTTCTCTGTTTCACTTTTTTTTTTGTTTTTTTTAACTTGAATGTAAATAAATGTTAGTACATGTATTTATTTGTACGTCTTTATCTATGTCATTTCCTTCTACGTTAATTTTTTTGTATCTAGCTTTAAAAATGTCTGACCAACACTACCCCCGTTCTACTTATCCATTAATTTCTACCTTGACTCTCCTTTTCTCTGTCAGCTACACTTCGTGCGCTTTCCTCTCTTTTATTTATCCTCAAAGCTTGTGTACGTGATGTTTTCTAACTTTCTGTTACGTTATATATACACATATACGTGCGTTGATGTACACGTATATCCACATATACACACCTATACCCACACACCATTGCAAAAGAGTAAAAAAGTCAGCCAAGAAAGTGACAGTTCAAGCGTAAAAGAAGAAACGAGACAGAATAAGAGAAAAGAAAGTGATGAAGGAGAAGACGATGATTAAGTGATGGTGAGAAATGTGACGCTGTTGAGAGAGAAAAAAAGCAAGAGAGAAGGAATAAGAAAGAAAAGGACTTTTACTCGGACTTTAAGATCCTCCCGTTGAAGTGGATTAACTGAAATGTAACAAAGTGACTTTTGTGCGAAACGTTAAATTACTAGCAGTAGCTCAGTTACAAGTTTTTCCTACTGAAACGTGGAAAGAAAAATTCTTAAATTAAAATCTATTATTAATTTTTCGAGAAAATTTGCATTAAATTATTATATATTTTATGTTAAGTAAAAAAGTTACGCATAAATTAATTTCTGAATCACTTACATAAATCTATTCACAACTTTTTTTTTCTATCAACGATTGATCGAGTTTGAGAAAGATTAAAAGATAAGTTAGCAAGATAAATTACTATTTATACATGATTCGGAATATTAACATGTATTGTTTGTTCAAGAAGAATAGGAAATAACTTGTGTGTTAATCCAACAAATTTGTATAATATTTTATCAACAATTTGTTTTACGCATGTAATTTATGAAATTCATCATTTTTATTATTATAGCTATAGCTATGTAGTTCAATTAGCAAATTTCGCACCTAGTAAGCTTTATTGTATTTATTAAAATCAGAGCTTCGTGTTACCTTTGCTTAATTGCTCATGTATATATTTATTTATGTTCGCATATCAGTCGAGTCCCTCCATAAATTATGTAATCATCAAAAAGCAGAAAACATTCGTCACTTTCAGGTTCATCATTGTTTTAATATAATAAGATTATTTGTGTAACTGATTTCATTCAATTAAAAAGAGTCCGCCATAGATGATAGTTTGTAATCCATATAAAGAAACACTTGATAATTAAATAATATAATTAATAAGATATCCTTGTGTTATTTACTCATCTCTTTTATATAGACACACATCACACAAACACACGTGCACACACATGCACACGCGCGCTCACACATGCACGCACGTATGTATGTATGCATAACTGTAATATTAGTTATATCTTTTCACATAAAATAAACAGCTACTATAATTTTTCCGATGCTAAATTGCTAAATTAATTTTGAAGATCGTCACGTAGTATAAGCACGTTTGATGGAGCGTTTATGTACAAAATTATTATACAAAATTTTGTTTGTCAATCAACAAATTAACAAACAAATTGCCATATTTAATTAATTAGTTGGGTGCAATCGATTGATGTATTTACAATAAGATATGACATTTTTAGAAATTCAACATCAACAAGTAATAATGACTAGTAAAAGAATATATCAATTTTAAAATTAATCCGATGAAACGTGCTATTAATTTTTTTATCTCTTGGTAAATTTTCAAGTGAAATTCATCAGTCTCTCACTGCACGTCACGCTTTTATAAGGCTATTTGAAAATTTTAAATACGTACTGTCACTTCAAATTATATGACTAATTAACATTATGATGTAAAAAATATTCATGTCAAAACGTATATAAATTTGTAAAAAAATTTTTATTTTCTCAGAAAGATGTACTTCTCTCCTCGCATGAATAATATTCTTGAACAAAAACTTCATTTTGCAAATTTCGAAGCCGTTATTTTTTAAAAAAATTAAAAAAATACAAAATTTTATGTATTTATAAATGTGCGTGCACAGTCACGCACACATACACATACACACAAAAATATTTCCATGTAACACCATTTTTCTGATTTGAGAATATGAAAAACATAAAAATCTATCAGAATTTAAAATTCCACATCGTTTATAGTTATAATGCTATTTCTTGGAGAAAAAATGGCATAAAGTATAATATTTTATAAATTTTTATTTTTTCCTCTAAAATAATATATGCACAATAAAAATATGTCGCAATTCATTGCCGATATCGCCATTACTTACTCTCATCAAATTCTGCAGAAAGGGTTGTAATAAATGACAGCTTTGTAGCCATTACCATAAACTATGAATGCAAGTGTCATGATTTAGTGGCAGGAAACACATCTTTGAATTTGATCCAAATTCATGACCCTCGAGGCCATACTCTTCTTGTTAGAAGTAATTGATTAATTACCCACCATAAACTAAATTAGTCATATAAATTTCAAGCACTTATATTCAGCATTGATTTTATGAGCCTTTTTTATGATTTGATTACTATCGCCGTTCAACTAATGATTTTATAAACAATTTATTAGATTTTCTTCTAATTTTATTTATAGAAGTTGCAAAAAAATTACTAAATAAGGAAATTTTGTACTTTTTTCACATTTATCAGTCGCTCCTTTTAAACAAAATGCAAACACAAGAAGTAGAGGATGTTGAAAAAGAATTAGAAAAAGAAGCGATTAGCATTAGAGAAAACTTGATATTTTTTTCAAAGCTTTAAAAAAAAAGAAGAACTTACGTATTTTTGCTAAAGTGATTGAACTGGAGAGCGCAGTAATGGTTTTGAAGCAGATTGTTTGAGGTTTTTATTCTTCTTTCGTATAATGAAGTACGAGACTCAGGAAGCAAAAGTGAATTGATGGCGCTTCTTTTTAGCAAAAAACTTTAGCCATCGCGCTGAAAGAATTTTTACTGCCATTAAAGAAAAGAAAAGGTTATTCTGAAAATGATGTTGCAGTGGGGAAAAAAAATCAATAGTACAGTTATTTAGAAAGTTCAGTTGAAAAGTTTAAAATGGTATTGAAATCGTACGACTTAAGTACAAAATAGAAAAAAAAATATTAGTAATTAACGATTAAATTTTATTGTTTAAAAGGGAAAGTGATTGGATATTTTTATTGAAATGCAAAATGATTACATCACTACGTAATAAAATTTCTTTGAAAATTAACCTTTTAAAAGAGTAAAAATCAAAGAAAGTTTAAACCTCATGTTTTCTTGCTGCAAAAATTTTCTTAACATCAAACAATACAATGATTTTAGATTTATTATTTTTTCATTATTATTTTTTAAAATGTTATTTAACGTCACTGTATTTATGCTATCATTAAGATGCTAATTAGCGACGGAGGTTTCTCAGTATGTTTGTGAACAAAGCATATGTAACGTACAGTGATGCTTGTGTCAATCGATCGTGAGCGGGATTCGAACTAGGGACCTCGAGATTACAAGTCCATCGCTCTACCAACTGAGCCACTGACGACCTCAATGTAAAATATTTTAAAAGTTAAGATTACTCTATATTTCAATATATGCGTATTGATTAAATAAAGAGAATTAATGTCTTTTATATAATAAGCGGATTTATTATTTAGATTAATTTGTTAAAAATGATATGAATAATAATATAGTTAATATAACTTTAACGTCTTATCAAAATACGAAAAATACAACTTTGTTTTCTAAAAGCTCTTTTAATAGATTTTTTGACAATAGTTCAAAATTTATCTTATTAGACATATAGTCTAATAAGATAAATCATTCTAGTCTTTGTTTACACCCATTTGAAATAATAGATGTGCACATGTCTAATGTACTTTTGTTGTACCTGTCAACTAATCGCATCGTGTTTTCACGGCGAAGCTCAATTAATCGCTACTGGAATAGATGAATGATAGATCTCTTTAAAAAAAAGTACTAGGTATTAATAATCGCACATTGACTTGCGTGGTTTCCTTTTTCGTCTTTATCTTTTTTTAAACATCCTCTAAAGGTTTTTATCTATCATTTAGATATCACACGACCAAAGTTGGCTAATCGCATGACGCACAAATCAGACTCAGTTTGAGCTCATCAGTTCTTGGAAGATAAGATCAACCAAATACAAACTAACATAAAATACGAATACTTAAAAATAATCCTTGCACCTTATTTATCAGGTTTCTCTGATATAATATGAAAATTATTTTCAGATAATTAAGTATAATATTACAAAACAGTTACAAAATTTGTAAGACGTACATGTTCAAATCCTTATAAATATATTAAAAATCTTTAGCAGAGTAATTTTTAGAAGTTCAATAGCATTGTATTTGAATACAGGTTAAAATTCTAATAATTCAAATGATTAGCAATTTGTGACTTCATTATGACGATATTTTCAGAGAAATTTTTATTAGAAATATAATATTTTAGTTTATTTTTTAATTTTAAATATTTAATTCGAATGCTCAATTTCTTTTCAGGAAAATACTATAAAATTAATTTTGGATATGCCGGTTAGGTTCAAAGTGCACACGTAATAAAATTAATTCAACTCTCGTAACATATTCACCTAGAATGGACACATACACGCTCACATATTTTACAAAACATACAGACAATGCAAAAATTTACATTTTTCTAATCCAGTATAATCGAACGAGTAAACATTAACTACTATGGATTGTTCAGTTAGGTCGATGGGATGGATCAAAATGTTGAGTATTTGTCTAATTTGACCTATTTTTATTCTAACCTAACCATAATATTAGCTTAACTCTTTTTTAAATATATATGTATAAATATGACAAATTATAAAAGTCATATAAATCAAAAATATATCAACTATCAAGTCATATCATTAGTCTTCAGACTTCATACTTGAAATCGCAATTCTGGATCAAAACAATTTAAAAAATATAAAGCTGAGTGAAGCATTTTTGCGCAAAAGAAAAAAATAAGTAGCCGAAAAATTGAATATTCAGCTAAACGATATACGCTTCCATAGAAAATTAAAATTCAGAGAGACGACCAGGGGTCAAAGTATACGGCGAAAATTGCTTCTACATTTTATTCCAAAGAGAAATAATAAAGAATATAAAAAAATATCGTATCCCGCAAAATCTTCATGCGAGTCACGCTGCTGCGCAAGGTGTCTCGGTATATATATTTATCACAGTAATTTCAAGCAGTTCGCATTGAAAAATCACGCTCTAGAGATTTTATTTAAAAAAAAAAAGAGAAAAAAAAAGAAGAAAAAGGAAAAAAGCTTACGTTGAAGTAAGAGAAGCCGGAAATTAAAGCAGCCGCGATTAATTGGTTTCACGCCCCCTCCTTTCTCTCTCTCTCTCTCTCTTACTTCCTAACCTACGGATTATAGCAAGCATATACTCCTGGCAATAGTACCTACGTACACGTGCGCGCGCGCGCGCTTTCAAATAAATGTATTTTACGTTTTTGATTTTAAAGCGCGAAAACGTTGAAATTAATGCGTGCACGCTCTGTTAAATGATAATTGCTTTTTCAACGGCCTTTTTGCATTTGCTTTTCTCAAAGCCAAGAATTTACAGCGATTTTCGTGCACGTATTATACGTAATACAAAAATTAAAAAAAGAAATACAAATCGGATACGTATTTGAAGGATATATTCGGAAACTGAACGAAACATTAAAATACTTAATTACGCGTACATATGTATGGATGGATTATACTTTTTTTTTCATATTGAATTTACGTTTGATTCGAATGTTCGAATTTTAACAAGCTTAATAAATTAAATCGTAAAAGTTCGCGAAAAATGATTAAATATCAGTAAGCTGATATTTGATTTTTAATAATCGGTTGACTTAATTTACTTTTATAATTTTCATTTCAAGTGTACATCGTTTTTAAAACCGTAGTTATTTATATTAAACTCTTTATACATCGATTGAAAAAAATACGCACTGAACCTCAATTCAAATTCGTATCTTTAGATTTTTAAATAGTAACTAAAAATCCAGAAACCGCGCGCTATATTTTCGCGTCAAACGAAATTTGCTTCGATTTTTTCTTTTTTTTTTTCTTCCTTTTTTCCCTCCCAAAGGGACGATTTTCTACAAACAGCTACACACGTATATACACGCGTTGCATCTCGCTCCGGCAAATTACACCTCCATTTCCGCGACACTCGCATGAGTAAGTTCAAAGGGAAAGCCGGAAATGTAAGTTGCGACGAAGTCAAAAAAAAAAGAAAAAATCCTATTTAAAAGGACGGCTGCTGCGGTATGCAAAATGAAAAAGAAAATAAAAAAAGGCTGCTGCAAGCCACGTCAAAGAGCGAAAAAGGCTACGCAGTCACCAAGCTATTTGCCATACTTACGTGTGTGGTTTTTTTTAAAGTCGTAAAAATAAATAAATAAATAAAAGAAAAAAAGGTTTAACAAGTTGTAGTTTTAAGACGGCATTGGTGAATATTGCGAACAGAGTCGTTGAAGTTCAATGTTTAGTTTACGAGGTGTAACTAACGAGCACAAACGTGATCTTGTGTGTCATGACTAATGGCCTTGCTATCTTCGCTTTGTTAATTACGGTAAGTTCCGCTGATGGTAAATTATCGAATGTACGTGTTTGCCGAATTGTTAATCATCCATATAAGATATTTATTTCAAAGATTATTAATCAAAGTACAAATATTAATTAAACGTATAAGTTAATTTAGAAATTAATTGTTACATTAGAGTAATTTTAATAAGAAAATTTTTCAATTTTGTAATAATAATTTCAAATAATGAAAATGAATAATTAAAGCTTTATTTAAAAAGAATTTTACGTTAGTATTCGCAAAAAATAAACGTTCGCAAGCACATCGCGATATTAATGTGTCAAATGTACGATTCGAAAAAGAATATTTAAAAACCTGTAAATGTAAAAGAATTTTCATTAAAAAAATTTTCGTTTTTATGTATTTTTTGCGATACTAAATGTATTTTTATTAAATTCAAAATGCATTACTTCAATGCGAAGAATTTGATAATGAAATTCTATAAAATTTTTTCTCGTGCAAATTTACTAGGATAGCCTGTACATTTTGAAATTAAAGCTCAAAGCGTTTGCCAGCCAACATTTTTTACATGATGAAGTTCAAAGATTCTTAAATTTTTTATATCTCTAATTAGAATTGTTTAATCTTGTTGTTTTTTTTCAAAATTATCACCAAATCTTCATTTTTTCACTTCACTATAAAATACATGGACATCAACACTTCTTTTAAACAAAAGACAAAAAATTAAACCTCAAATAAGGTACAGTTTTTTAGAAAAATGTTTAAAAATACATTGACGTTGTCCTTCCTCACGTGTAAACACTACTCGAGTATAAAAAAAAAAGAGAGAAGATACATTGTTGCAAAACAAGTTAGAACTTAGTATAGAGATATACAAGTGTATAAGCGAGTAAAGTCAAGGGATGCGCTGCACACAACAGCGTTCCCTTTTAGATACAATGGTTTTAACATATATAGCTGCCGTTAGAGGGAAAAGGCGTCGACTTTAGAAGAGGAGAACTTTGCGAGCAACAATGCTCTGGCAAAGTTACGATCGCCGCCTAAGCTTGTCACGCGGAAAGACTTCGCGATCGTTCCACAAGAGTTAAACTTCGTTGCTTTCTACCCTTTCTCTCGCTCCTCTTGTTGAAACATTTCGTTCACGTTGTTTCCCAGCTGCTGTCTTTGGCATTTCCTTTTGTAAGAAAGAAAAAAACAATCGTGAAAAAAAGGGAAGTTCGGAAAGAAAAAAATAAATTTCTTTTTTCTACTGATTGATTATTTTGTATTTTTAGATACGAATCTCATGTAAGATTGTAAAGAAAAAACGATTATTTTTAAAAAAAGAAAATTGTTTGTTTACTTAAATGTTTTATTGAAAATTTGATGTATGCTAACTTATAAAGTTTCGAAGTTGCGTATGTGTTGGATTTTCAATGCAGTCATTGCAAAACGATTCGTTGCTCTGAAAAATGTATGCAGTTTTAAATTCACAAGTGTTTCTTGCATCTGGTACTAACTTTTCTTGTCGATTCTAGATACTGACAATTTAAACTTTGTTTTTATTATTCTCATAACTCTGGGCTCAGTCAACATGTCGAAGTTGCTGTTTGTATTTTCAAATACTTTAATCATTTCGTTTAAGTGCAAAGCATACAATTTCAGGACGTAATTTATACTGGATGATATCAATTAATGTAATAAGGATGTTATATTATTTCAGTTAGACCAGATGAAATGATTTCTATTTTAAACAAAAAATTAAACATTGATGAATTGCAAATATTTATGTACAGGGTGTCCTAAATCTCATTCACCCATTTATGTAGAGGGTAAATGATTTATTTTTTACTAGTTCCAAAAAACTCTGTAGCTAAATCAGTTAATTAAGACCTAATTTACTAAAATATACTGGAAATTTTATGAGTAAACTATTTTGCATTTTGAACTATATTAAACTATATTGTATTTTCAAGTTCAGTTTAAGGACGAATTATGTAATTTAAAAAAAATTTTTTAGATAAAAGTTCCACCATTTGTATGCTGAAAACGTATTACGGTTGAAATCTAAAATAGTCGATAGAGAGCACCTCATATAGTCAAATTTTTCTAAAATTTTAAATAATATTAATTGTTTTCAATTTGAAAGAAGTAGACAAGTGTTCTGAAACACCCTGTATATTAATATTAGTCAAGCAAAATTTAATTAAGTTTTGTTTACGTTGTTAAGGAAACGATATAATATTTCTAATGATCTTTTTATTATACAAAAATAAGTTTATGATATAATAAATCAAAATGATAAATTAATATTAAAGAGATAATTTATCAAAAAATAAATATGATTAAGCGCTGAGATAGTCATTTAAAAGTATTTATAGTAAAAAAGGCTTTTTAGATGGTGCTCTGAATAATGCAATTTAAATAATTATTTTAAAAATTTTCCCGGCAGTAAAGGGTCTTAATCTTGTTTACGTCCAATGTATAGACTTCAAAAAGAAGTTTACATATTTTTTCCAGAGTACAAGAATGATTTAATTATTTTGGAACTAGAAGCAAAGCTTAACGCAGTTAGTATTAAATAAAGGCTTATTGCCCTTCGAGTTAACAGAAAATCGAAAACAATTAATTTTAATATTCAACTAATTCAAAAACTCTATTGATTAATTTGCGATAAATATTTCGTTTGAATAAATAAATTGTTTTTCCTCTTTCTCGAGTACTTATACGTAATCCGAGAAACTTTTCTTTTGAATTATTTCGAGCAAATAAATATAGGCAACAAAAAAAAATGAAAAAAAAGAAGAATCATTCTAAATGTGTCATGTTACGAGTAAACTTCCTTCAAGTCTATTAACCTGATTGATCGACCATTTATAGTTAGCCGATAAATGCTTTTAGATCGACGCTATCAGCAGCGTTTTAGTTACATGAAATAGCGAATGCTAGGGGGAATATAGGAAATTAACTAGAGTGTTATGGCTAAATCACACTTTATTAATTTCTTCGGTTTGTAGTGATTTTGCAGTGATTTCACGCTAAATTAAATAAATGAATAATGTAAAATTATTAAAATTTAATTAAAAAATAGAACAATATAAAAGTACTTTTTTAATTGATTGAATAGTTCAAATTTCGAAAATTTGTAATATGATCAAGATTTTGCATTAAAAAATTCCAATCTATTGAAAATTATTGATTTTTTAAAGATATTAAAGAAAGTGTTCTGAATATTAAAAGAAGGTAATTTATTTTGTGATAAGTTCAATAAGTTATAATAGAATTTGATCGATAATGTACAGCGTTACAGCTATTAAATTCTTAAATTTAGTGAACTAATTTTTTTTTTTGTTAAAGCTTTAAATAATTGATTTAACAATTAGCTTACAGCGAAAAATCCGATATTCATTACTTGTAATTTTCTTAAAATAGGTCATCGAGTTAGTTGTTTAAGGTTTTTTTCTTTTTATGTGATAGTCAATTTAAATTAAACGGCAAACTTCAGGTTTTAAAATGTGCCTTTGTATTGTTAAAATTGAAATTATGTTAGTGACCTGAATTCGACGCTTCTTCATTAACTTAAATAAGATTAAAACAAATAATGCATAAGCTTAAACCCATTACGTTAATCTATAGATTTTCAGTATGCGTCACGGCAGATTACAAGAATCGTAATTGAATATAAACAATCCTATTATAACGACTCGTGCAAACGTTAACTTTAACGATGTTTTCCAATCTTAACTAATTAATTCATTAAAATACCCAAATTAATAGTGATATTCATTATGATTTTTAATGATTTCATTAAAGAGTAATCATATGTTTTAAAATGATTTGATTTAAAATTCATTTGTAATATTTAATAACACATTATATGTAAAATAAGAGAATGAAATCAAATAGTATTTGCGATAATAGATGACCACTTAAAGGAATATTTAATCATCTCTATATTTGTGTTGCACGTGGTACTTTATTTTCGACTCAACTAAGATCCAGTTAGTGACTTACAAGATAGAACTAATAAAAAAATGAAATGTTTTTTAATATAACACAGAGTCGGATATAAGGCAGTTTATAGCTTTAATGATTTTATGATGTACTGTAAAGTTTAAAAATAAAAACAAAACCAAAGATATACAAAAACCATTTTAGTCTATTTATTTATCCCAGAATGAATGTCATTTTTTTGCTCTTTTTTCAGGTTATAAAAGTCACCATTACGACGGGATTAGAAATAAAATAATTTATCATGAAAGCAACGGATATGAAAAAGACATATGGCATATATTTCGTTTTATTTTTGGGTACGAATCGAGTATCGACGTCATGACCTATAACTATTTATGAGGGTGCAGGTCATATTTTGATAACCAAATATGTATCCGCAAAAAAGGAACAAGGGTCCATTACATTTTTCCGCGTCCCTGAGTTTCAAAGGGATAAAACATAGACAGATTCATCTAAGCTTCGTAAGTGACAACATTGTGAGAACATATTGATCTTATGCTGTAGCATATTGTCTAGAGGATTACCATGTGAGGGTGTTTAATATTCTCAAAATATTTAATATTCTATTGAATCAATTAGTTAAATTGACTATTCTAATAATTTTTTTCCTTCTTTTACTAAAATTAATCTGTTTAAGTTTTCACATCAACGAACGAATAAAAGTGTTAGCACACTACATCATAATTCGGTTGTCCGTTAATCCCAACTCTAGGTAATTTTCGATATAAGTAAATAACACGAGTATCATATACATATAGTATATCTAAATTTATATTTACCTTAACCTATCCAAACAAGAACATCCATTTATATGAGAGCAACCTTTTCGAGCTAATTAACTTTTACCTAATTTCATTCATGCTTAAAACAACGTATAGTGTCAAAGTAAAGCAAATAATGACGCAAAACGTTGAAAATAATCCACGTCGAGAGATAACGAAATATGCGAGGAACAATAATATTTACTCCAAGTGTCAATTGTAAACAGAGGAAAGAGGAAATTTAGTCACTAGTTTCAATCAGCTTGACTCAGAAACAAACCGGACAACGGGTTTATAGCCTTAAACCTTAGATCGATGTTTGTAGTGATCGATAACGAAGGAAACTTTATGGGAGCTATATACAGATAGATTGTAGATGTAACAGTCGTCTTCTTGATGAGCAATTCTGTTTATTTTACGAGAGAAGGTTCGGCATTTGATATGCTTTCCTAATTCGTTAACGATCGGATTCTACGCTTGTATAAATATCTAGACGACGTTTGTTCATCTGAAGTAGTGCCGTTATGTTGCCTTTGTGACGTAAAGACGCTACTTAATTTCATAGAATTTCTAGCTTCAATATTCACTTTTTTGTTGACAGAATTATTTAATCTTACATGCGAAATATTTGTTAATTTATTATTTTCGTAAAAATTTAGAATTTTTTAAATTATTAGTAATTAATAAATCTAAAAAAATTAGTAAGTATAAATTTGAAGGATACAATTGCTCAAGATACTTAGAATTATTTTTAATTAAATAATTTTAAATTAAGAAAAAACTGAAAAGTATAATAAAAATATTAATCTAAAATTTTTCATGAGTGTTTTAAAAAATTGCTATTCATCACTTTTATTAAATTGTAGATAGTCAGAAATAAAAAAAAAATATTAAAAAAGTACGTCATGCTTAGCAGCATTGTTTTTCTCCTAAATTTTTATTACAGTGCGAGCTTTGCAATTAATGAAAAATTTTTAGTAATCACGTCAAGTGGTAATTTGTTCCTTTTTTTAGATGTAGAATAGATGATCGCGCTCGTTAACGAGGATTTTCCTTTTCACTCTTTTTTCATCGGCCAGGAGATTTATGGTCTTTATTACTCGATATTTATTTTATTTTATTTTATTTCTAAAGATGATACTATAATTAAAGTTTGTTTATGTTTCTATTTTTTCAGAAGGTTTAATAAAACGTGCAAAAAAAGCATACACATTTTATTCTTTTCTTTGTCGAAGAATAGCAGAGTTTAAATAATTATTTTTCTTACTATGAATTTCAAATAATTATTATTTTTATCATGATTAATAACAAAAGTGAATTGTTTCTTTTTATAACTTAACTGTAAAAAAATCTTTTATTATCGAACTTGACATATTTAAAGTTATATTTCCTGAATATTCGTACATTATTTGACTAATAGGTATTATAAAATACAAATATAAATAAATAATTGTTATTGTTAAACAATGAAATAAGAAATATTAATTAAATATTATTTAAATTGATTTTATTTGACAAGCAGTATAAATTTTTATTTTCTAAATATGAAAAAAAAATATAAAGTTAAAATCATATTTGTTGAGGTGTTCAGTGGCTCAGTCGGTAGAGCAATGGACTCGTAACTCCGAGAGTCCGAGTTCGAGTCCCGCTCTCGGCTAATTTATATAAGCAAGCACCACTGTACGGTTACATGTGCTTTGTTCATAAACACACTGAATAACTTTCGTCGCTAATTAACATCACAGTGATGGCATAATTACAGCGACGTCAAATAAAAGAAAAAATAATCATATTTATTCTTCGTTTGGCAGTTCAAATAACTTTTTTGTTAAAATCTTATTTCTTATATATGAAAAAAGAATTATAATATTGGCCAATTTTGAATGTCCTTTAATTTGCGCAAAATCAACCATACGAACCATATGTTTGTAAATTTAAAATCAAAAACGACAATACTATTGTTTGAATAGAATTTTTACGACACTAATGTATTTCGATAACTGATAAAATAAAAAAATGAGTTTTAACGATTTTTGTTAATTAGTATTTTGGTTTTCTTATTTTATGTTTTTAGTTCGTTATTCGAAATAATTTTTTAAATTCAATAATCTATCTTTTGGCATTTGTATTTTAATTTCTATTTTATCAATTTTCTTAAATTTGAACTCGAAATCCGGAATAATTGTTCGAATAAATGAATTCGTATTTTTGACGCAAATTTAGATAAACATTCATATATGGACCCCCCAATAATAATATATTAAAAAGTTTGGAATTTACAAAACTAATTTCTGAATTTATGCTTATAATATTTTACATATACAAAAAACATTTTCAATACATACGTGAAAATGTACGTTTATTAAACAAAAAAGTTTAATGGACCCATTGATGTATAAATATTGCGCTAATTCGTTTTATTATTAACGTTATTTTACTATGCCAAGCTCTATTGCATCAACTCTAACCGTTGATGTTGCTAAGTTTAAACGTTAGATGAATCTTGCAGCGAGTGCAAGAAATCTTATTTCTACGATATTGATACTAAAAGACAACGACGTGTATCAGGTGTAGGATAACATTAATGTTAAATTGAATCACTGCTTTAACCGCCATGTTGTTGTGACATCAAAAAAGTATGTTGTCTGAGTACTTAATATTATAACTTTGAATTATAGTCGTACTGTAGTTAAACAATACGTAAAAATTTGTTTTTTTCATATCAAAATTGTTTTCTGTAAAATCAATAAAATTTTGAAAAATAACATTTTTATCATTCGTATATAATCGTTTTAATTATTTGCTTTTATATATTCATACGTTACGCACAGTAAATTAATTTGTTTATCATACTGTAAATAATTGACCTTCGGTCATTTATGCACAAAGTTTGTTCATTAAAATTGAATTAAACATTCGACAAAACGAATCCTCTTACTCAACAACATTAAAACATTCGCAAATAAACTTCTCGTCGCAGCCACATTAATAATGAAATATAAAAAAAAGCGTTGAAAGAAAAATAAAATGTTTAAAAATTAACGACCTTGTCATGTGTATTTTTCTACGTCAATGAGTCTCTGGAGCCTATAGAAGATATAAAATTGTTCAGAACTAAACGACAATGCGCCTTTAATAGAGCATTCATTAATGTTTTTACCAAGAGAGAAACTCGAGAGTTCTCTGTACTCTTTTGACCATGAAAGAGAAAAATAACGAATGAGTATAGAGGGTACAGAGGAGTATGAGCTTAACTTTGTTTCGCGAATCATTGAGCCAACGGATAATGAAATCAAGCTCTTCGCTGTAGAACGTGTGTATGAATATACACATATATACGCCACGATAGTCACATGGATATCTGTATGTATTATTTATCGAAGGTTTTTTTTTTCTTTTTAGATTTCACGTTAGATATTTTCTCTCTTATATTATCTGCTTTATATTTCAAGATTTACTTGTTGATCTCTCGTACGATTTATGTAATTTTATTAATAAAATTTAATGTTTTGAGGCATTATAAAAGATTTATTTTGTTTTTTTATTGGTTATTCTATTATTTAACATTAAAGATTATGTTAAAAAATCATGTGATTAGAAATCTATACTTTTAGAAAATACGATTCAAAATAGATGGATAATATATTACATACTTAACATTTCATAAATATTAATTCCTGTGTTGGTATATCTGTAATAGAATGCATGTAAATGCATTCTTAAGATATATAAATATCATTAATCTTACTGTACATAAGTGGCAATTTCCTTATAAATATATTAAATAAACTATTGAAGCTTATTTTTCCAAAATCTAACATTTTTTTGATCCGATGAGAATATTACGGTAATTACCAGTAATTTAATTATTTAGAGAAAAAATTGTATTATTCAGTTTGATAGTATTGATATTTAAGATAATGATTCTAGATATAACTATAATTACGTAAAGGAACACGGATTTTAATAAAGGAAGGCACTGCGTATTAGATCTAAATTATTGATACAATAATATTTTTATTACAATTATCCTTTTACATTCATTTTATTATTTATACATGTATGCGTGGAGAGAGTATTCATATATGAGAGTGCATGTACGTACATGCAGTATAGAAATTTATATATGCATATAGAAACGATCATTATCATTATTGGATGTATACGAAACCAATCAGTATCAAAACCATTAAAGGCCCGTATTGATTTCATAACGTATAATAATCTAAACCAAAAAAACATCTTTAAAATGACCACATTTTTCTCATAAATTATGTATTAATTACAAGCAAAATTATTTATTTCACATTTTATTATCAGGTCTCAATTTATATTAAAAAATAATCAACATAGCTTCATTTGAATCAAAAATTTAAATTGGTTTTTTGAAACGTAAAGTATTAAAACCTTCTGAGTAACCATATTATTTGCACGACTGATCAATAACTAATGCATTATGGTAAATGATATGTACATAGATGACCTGGGCACTTTAAACGGCCGGGACCCCGAGCCCGGGCGAAACGTAGGCCGGAATAAGTTCCACTAGCCATATCATACATGACACGGACAACCGCCAAAAAATCTGTACCTTCAAAACAGAAAAACAAAAACTACACTCCACGAATTATAATTCAAAAAAAAAGGAAAACAAAAAACAACACTACGCATCCTGTGAATGATAAATCGAAAAAAAAAAAAACATAAAAAACTAAAACTAAACACCATGATAATAATCGAAAAAGAAAAAAAGAAATATTCAAAATAACAAAGAAATTACAAATATAAAATTTTTGTTAAACACCAAAGATATACGTCTATTACTCAAATATTGTATAAAACTTTATAATGCTATTATAAAACCTACTATACCGCAAACCTACTACAAATTTCGTTTTACTATCACTGCTATTGTTTAAGAAATGTAATGTAAGGCAAATTTTTACTAAATAATTTTTTTGGACTTTCTTTTGTACCGTGTAGTGCCACCTAGGTAACAGAAAAGTGTTACCTAAGTGCGGATTTAGGTCCCGCAGTGCTATAAAATTATTAAACGTACAATTCAATTCCCAAAGTATTGAATTTTTCGAATATTTTCGACATATCTTTATGCAACTTTAAGAACTTGAGCTATGAGAAAAAAAAAACTCAACTCCATGCACCAATTCACAAAAAATCAGTCATCGGAACAAAAGCAGCAAGGATAAAGAGTAAGAGAGAGAGAGAGAGAGTTCATATCTCTGAGAAAACCATTTTCAATCGGCCCATTCTCTCCGACAATTGAATTCTCGTTCAATCATCCCTGCAAAATCTTCTATTCTCCTATTTCTATAACTTTTTAAATTTTCACATATACATATTCCATCTCTTATTCAAAGATTTCCCGACATACTCTGACCCTCGAGTGTTTTTCAAACTGACACACATACACGCGCATATGTATAAACACGTACACGTGAAATAAAGAAGAAGCCGCGTGTATAAAGGAGTTGAAGAAAAAAAATGTAGGTCACGTTATTTCGGCGCATAATTCTAGAGAGCCCGAGGAAACTTTTCAATCTGAAAAAAAAGGCTGAAGCGTCCCGCATCCAGCCCGTTAAGTCCGCTACCATCTACAAATAAGTCGAGTAGGTTAGGATAAAAGAAGAAGGAGAGAGAGAGAGAGAAAAAGAAGAAGTAGTAATGATGGGAATACCTTTGCATTTGCTTTATCTACTTGAAAGTGCGCTCGCATCTCTGAAATACTGAGTGATGATACTAAGCTTCGCGCGAATGAAAACCTTGAAAAAAAAGGCTTCTTCTTCTTCTTTTTTTTTGTATGGTTTGGTAATTTTACTCCGTAGAGAGAAGCCGCCAAAACGGAAGGAAGTTAATTTCCTCGAGAGCCTAACCAATTTTTATTTTATTTCTTTGGAAGCTTGCATACCGTTGTAGTTGGTTTGGTGCAGCCTACAGACATTTTATTTTTTTTTTTGGGTTTGTCAATTTTTTTTTTTAAGAGAAAGAGAGAGTGAAAAGGAAATAAAATGTAGAACTCGCAAAATAGTGAATTATATGAATATAAAGTTGTTGCTTTGAATTTTATTTATATAAAAAAATTAAAGAGTGTTGGACAATATAAAATTTAAATGAAAAATTAATACTGATTCTTTGTTATACGGAATTTCTGTATATTTAGAATTTCATTTAAAAAATTAATTTAAAACTGCATAAAATTTTCTATAAATTGATAAATATTTTAAAGAATGCAGAATAATTTTATTGAAATAAAAAATTTTTAAGAAATCAATAAAATTTTATTAACAATCATTTTAAATTAAAAATATTTTAATAAAATAAATAAAATACATCTCTAAAAAATTCATTAATCAATATAATTTTATTGGAATCATCACGAAATGTATAAAAACTATTTTTAACAATAATAATTTTTTCAATGAAAATATAGTCTACTAAAGAATAAAAATTTATCTGCATTTATACCGAAAGAGAACCGACAGGGTATGATCTTTTTAATAAATCGTAATCATAAGATTTTAGTAGGAAAATTTTTTAATTTATGAGAAAAATAGATTGAGCGTAAGAAATGCTTTGTTTGTGTGAAAAAGAAATATACTTTTACTTTTTTACATGTAAATATGTGATCAGAAATACCTCCTAAGTGATCAGAAATTACGTCCTTCACGGTAGTTAGCAAAAATCTATTAAAATTTTATTAATTTTCATTTTACCAATTTTCTAGTCATGCAGGCCAATTAAAAAAGTAATATTATCCTGTGCAACTAAATAAAAGCGAATGCTATCGACAAAATTTTTATCAATATTGAAACAAAAAATATTTTGTTAATAAATAAAAAAGTTCAAATTTTTATTACTTTTGAAATTTTTTAGCGAAAAATTGGAAAAAGAATTATTTTGAAAAATCCACAAATCGATATGAAACTATAACAAATCGTCGTATAGAATAACATTTGAAAAAAATATAAATAAATAAAAAAGGCCAACTCGATTAAATCGTTCGCAAAATTGGAAATAAACAAATACGTAGCTATTCGGATTGTTTCTAAATATAACAAATGTTGAATCCTTATTTCTGGCAACATGTGTTTCTAATTTACTTAAAAAGTTATTAATATTTTGAAGTTTTTATTTTTAATTTTTAATTTTTAGTATTCTTTAAACAATGGATCATGTTAACTAATTTTACTTCAAGTTTGCAAACATGTTACAAACAATTTTGATAAGACTTTTAAAAAATTAAAAAAAATAAAAACCTAATACAAGTAAAGTTAAAATTCATTCGAAAGAAAAGTTACTTTTAAAGTAATTAACTTTTTCCAAGTTAACTTTGGATTTTTATTTTGTATCTCAACGTTTTATCTTCTCCATGCTGCTTTTCTTTCTTTTTCCAATTTGGTAACTATGGAAACGTAATAGTAATGTTAGTATATAGCTTGAATTTGCTTCTAACGAGTTGAACTTAAGAAATGATGAAGTTCTAGTCTAATATTTTTTGTATTTTTTTTTCTTTTTGTAAGTACAAACCTTTTAATGGACGGTTTACGTGATGATAATTTCCTTTTCCTTATAAATAAGAAATTTTACTTGTATTAAAAAATTTCATTTAATTAATGTTATTTAGATCGCAAAGCAAATTATTTAATTTTATAAATTATGAAATTATAAAAAAGTATATGAAAAAAATAAGGTGAATAAAAAGAGATATATATTTATAATTAATATATATTAATATATTAATATATATTTTTAATTTTTCTTTATACAAAGTTAATGCTTGGATGACTTCCATAAGGCCTTATTAAAACCTTCCTTGATTAATCTCCTCATAAAAAAAAGGAAAAAGGTAGCATCTGTAGCATGTTTTTGGTTTCCAAAGCCATAAAAAGCTGGCGTTTCGCTTCCAAGAACGGGCGATTAAATTTACGATTTTTTTTTTTTTTTTTGGATACGAGTGAAACTTTTTTGTTTGCGTTACGACAGAAGTTCGCCCCCCCAAAACGTTTTTCAAAATCCAATAACATCGCACACTTAAGCAAAAAAGAAAATAAAAAGAATAAGCTATGCATAGCAAAGAAGAGGAGCCAAAAAAAAAAAGAAATCAAATTTTACCACACACACTGCGAGCTTGTAAGTGAGAAAAAATGAGATTCAATTAAAATTACGAGATGAATTTGCTTGTTATATATCTTCTCTTCTGCACAAATAAAACGAATGAAAAGATAATTTTTGAGAAAAGTATTTTATGATATGCTATTTGCACATAAAATATCAATATGTTAAGTAGAGCGAGACAGAACAGCCAGGCGCATTGAGGTGCAAATAATTATATTCGTATAATGTGTTACACTTAATTTATCATAAAGTATTAATCAAAGATATGAAACATACAATTTTTCATAGATTAAAAATCAACAATAATTAAGGTTTAATATAATCTTTTTTTTTTTAGCTTCAATATTTATCAAAATACTTTCATACGAATTCGGAGAAGTTAAATTATTTGCGTGTGCAAAGCAATGATGAAACCGTGTAATGTTCCTTCTTGACGTTGAAGAAAAAAGGAAAGAAATTCTTCTCGAAGTAATTTTTTTAACGACGTAAAAATTCCAGCCCAGTAAATTAAGGTCCAAATTAGCTCAATGACTCGCGCAAATAACAAAGAGTTGCCCTTCGAATGAGAGAAGAAAATAATAGGTCAGCTCTGAGAATACACACGCTACATTCCAAGCGTTTGTAGCGTACTAATGAAAATTAAAAAGTTACAAGTTTAAATTAATAATAATTCATTTAATTTAATTGCATGGGGCGTAAAGATCATTCTGTAGATTTTATAATTATTGTCAATTTACATTCTTTTAAATTTAATATTATAAATCAACAAATTAGAAGACGAATGCATATAAGATACTGAATAATATTAAAGAATGTTAAAAAATTAACGTTGAAACTAGATTAAACAATGAAAGATCATTAATTCTTAAAATATTTTCGTAATGATTGAATTAAAATATTCTTACTTTATACAAATTACAAATACGAATTATTTATAGGAAATTTTCATTAAAAAAATGATGATTCAAGAGAATATTTATAATTAATAAGTTGAACACTAAAAGATGGTTTTCACTGAATACGTTAAAAAAAATCTCCCATCACTAAAATATTAATATACATCACTAAATTATTATAAAATTATATAAAAGACTTTTTTTTTAAAGAAAAACAAGAACAAATTTTTTATCTCTATCAAAAAAACTGAAAATAAAAAGGAAGATTCAGCCCCATTAGAATGCAAGTCGTGAATGGCAAAGATCAGGAAGGATATCAAGCACAGGTCAGTGTTTGCGCTTGGCATTATATAGTTATTAGGTCAACGTTCTTTTGGCTATTCTAGCTTCAATAAGAGAACTGAGTCGCGTAGAGTTTGCATATACAAACACTAAAAGCACTTCTGACAGCAGATTCAAGCTGCCTCAGCGTATAATAAACCTGCCCCCCTTCCTACTCTCCTCCTACCCTCTCTTTATGCTATAATCGTAAAAGGTTTTAGAGAAAGAGAGAGAAAAAGCGGTTTTGCAAGGAAGAGATGACGGCAGGATATACATCATTGAATTTCTATCCCCCGAAAGCTCAGCTGTACAAAAGAGCTCGGAGAGTCAATTATTTTAAGCTCGTAGCCCAAGCTTACGATTTCCGGATTTTAAGAAGAAGAAAAAAAAGTGTGTCTCTTAAAAAAAGAAAAATAGTGCTAGATTATTTCACGGAAAATGGCATGTATAAAATAGCATTTGGTATTGTTGTTGTTTATGCATATTGGGAGGGGGAGTTGTAAATTTTCTCGAATGGTTATACTAGCTGAAAGAGAAGTGTTGAAGAGAAATGTATGGGTGGAAAAAGGCTTTTTGATATTGCATTTTATGGGTACATTAAAGCTTCAACTTATTGTGGCTTCTGGTGCATCTCTCTTTTTTTTTCTAAAGTCACAAAAGAGCCTTGTTTAATATTTGGTCGGTTCCATAGTTTTTTTTTCTACTTGCTTAATGGAATATGAATAATATGCGATGCATCTTTATAAAAAGTTTTTAGAGTTAGAGGATAAACTGGCTTTTTTCGTGGTTTATTGCGATTTAAACTTTGGGAGAATAGAGACAGTTTATTACGCAACTGATAAATTTTACTGCTGCGTTGGTAAGTTTTTAGTTTTATAATTGATAAAAATTTTAAAATAGTAAATATTTTATTAGAAAAAATTAATTCAGTAATTTTATAAGTAAATATATAAACAGGGCTTTTAAAGATTATTTAAATTATTATGCACACGTTAATAACTACCTTATCCTTCAATTAAAATCAAATCGATTAATAACGCGCTTGTCGACGTAAAAATAAAAGCTCAAAATCAAATGAAATTACTATCACTCGATCTAATTCTAAAATTTCATCAATCAAACGTAAGCTAAATGTCGGCTTTAATTAACATTTATTCAATATCCCTAATCAACATTAAACTAAAATTTTCCAGCATAACATCGCTATTAAATTTATATGCAATTATCCAAAGTTTGCCGAAATAGAGGTAGAAAAGACAAATTACCGGCAAAGTATATTGATTATCAATATAATGAGAAAGAGATGGGTGTGTCTCAAAGTTCAATTAATTTGATTTATTGTACACCAGAGGTTTAATTTTGGAAGTGCAGGAGGAAGGAGGAGGATAAGGTAGGAAGGCATATAACGTACGATATGTCGAATTCGAAGTCTATTAACAAGGTTGAAGTTGACTGTGATGCATTTACTCGTTAAGCTCATAAATAGCTTTTGCTAGCTTATTACCGAGCAGCCAGAGAGGAACAAGTATATCATTAGGTTTACATAAAAAAAAGAAAATTAAAGACGCGTATAATTAGTTAAGAATTACGTGTGTTTTATTTTTAATTATTTAATTCGCATATAATTTTAAGCTTTTATTTTAAATTCACGAGAGCTTTTTAATTAAAAGCTTTTAAAGAAGTTCGTTTAATTTTTACTTCATTTTTTCACAAGAGCAAGCAATAGCTACTTGCCCTTATTCATCCAACCAGACCATCATATATAGCACATTGAAGTGTAAGCAAATAATAAAATATTCAAATGTTCAACGATGTACGGCCCTTCATTTCCCGAGAACTATAACAAGACATTTCTAAAGCGGCTTATGAACATTTTAATTTTTCAGGTACGAGTTGAAGGTTCTATATTTTTTTTTTTTAAATAACGAGAACAGTAATTTATTTTGTTATGAATTCTTGTTATATAATTTAGATTTATTTGAAATGTCAATGTTTCAATGTTGAATTTTTTTAGTTTTTAAATTCCTTTTAGAACAAAGTAAACCTAATTATCCTGGGCTTAATAACGTACGTTCCAATTTTGTTAAACAGGGATTTTTTTCATTTGAAAATGTCCTAGTTTAAAAAAAAACATTTTTTGTTACTTCATGATATTTAACCATTAATTAGGATGTGTGTAGTTGGTACTTCTTAGAATAAATCTATTTAAAAAAAAAAAACAGTAAAAATAAATTTTAAATGGTCGTATTATATTTTGAGTCCAACCTAAATTTTTTAGACTACTCATTTACAAAAAATCAACAAAAATTTTCTTTTTTTTCATATTTTAATAAATATGCTGATGATAAACAAACGAAATCTTAAAATATTTCAAATCAAACAAATGAATGTATTCCTCAAATCATCTTTACAAACAATTTATTATCTCAATAAACAATTTTACAACAATAAAATTTAAGCAACAAATTTTTCAAACTTTGTCGTGCGAATGCAAATCACTTGACAAACACACACGGCGACAAACGCATCTCACTTTGCGCAGATTGTAATTGGAATCTAAACAAAAATATATGTATATGTTGTTATATAATGTTACCTTCATCGAAAGACTAAGCAAAACTAAGCCATTAGAATCTTGCTTTGTCTCACTTGAGTACACGAGGTTTGTTTCGTTCGGTTACAATTGTTGCGGTCGACGGAAGCCGCAAGACTCGCTGTCTCTCTCTCTCTCTCTCTCTCTCTTTCTCTTTCGGTGTTGGCAAATTCACTTCGCGACAATAGACATCAGTGAAAAGGCTATTATAATGGTGTCTTGTAAATTGGGCAAACTTGTTTTTTTTCTTCTTCGACTTGATTCAAACGAAATTCAAGACGTGTACGTTTATCAAAGGATTGATAATTTCGTATTGCATTAGTTTAATGAGTAGGTATTGGTTTTGAGAGTTTAACCGCATGGAAAACAGTAGGAGAAAAAAAAAGAAAAGGAAGGTAATGAATGTCTTTGTCTGGCGAGTTTAACGAGGGTACTTGTATCGGAAGAAAAGAACAGTATACTTATTGTATAAAGTGATGTTTAGACAAATTAATGATTATTTTATAATTTGTCATTAATTAGTTATACCATTCATTTGATTTTTGTAAAATATTTATAATTGCAATAACGTAATAAACTTTCTATTTTAATGTAAAATAATCGACATCAGTTTGTACATTTGTGATTATTTAAAAAAAAAAGGAAAGAATAAAAGTTAATATAAATTTTATAAATGACCTATTTTATGATTGGCAACCTGTTTAATTTTTACAATATGAATTTTTTTAATAGCTTTCTAATAATAAAAAGATCCTCATTAATTAATTGGGTCAATCGATAAAATAATGTTATACTTACGCCAATCGCGTGCAATGTTTCATTAAGAATCAATGTACTGTCGTGTTAACTCACCTGAAAAATTAAAAACAAAAAGGAAATTAACATCTTAATCAATCTCGTTAAAACGGGTATATGATCATAAAAATCTTAGAAATTGTTTAATGAAAATGGAGCTCATTGTTGTTGAAATTTATGCTTTAGAAATGCGCCGTTTCGATTTGAGAATCAATAAAATAATTTTCTATTTAATTTTTAAAAAAATAATCACGACTTCCCGATTTCGAATAATAAAAACTAATGAAAAATTATTTGAGTCTAATGAAATTAGCATTTTCTTAATCATTTTTTTATGACAAAATTTAAACTTTCTATTAGAAAGTAGTATACTTTTTATTATTATTTTTTATCAAATAAAAATTTTTAACTTTCATAATTTCAAATAAAGAGCAACATTTCATATTAATCAAAACATTTTTCATATTAAACGATTATATTAAAAAACATCTTTGAATCGACTAAAGAAGAGTAAAAAAAATATCTATATACGATAAATTAATCTGTATGCAGAGTATCATTTATTCAAAATATCAAAAAATTTATTCATTAAAAAGTTGTAAAATTTGATATTTTTTTGCTTTTATAAAACATTTTAACGGTTACGAATATGAAACTTGAAATTTTGATGGATTCTTACATTTTCAATATTTTTTCGAGTCGGAAAAATGATATCTCCTGAAAAAGTCTATTTTACCGTGTGTACGTGCGTGCATGCGTGCGTAGACGAATATATCCGTACGTATACGTGAATACGTGTGTGTAATAAAATTTCGTTTTCACGTTTGAAAATTTCTAACATGGAACTGATTGGATTTTGAAGTTCATGGGATTTAATTTAGAGCGATTTCAAAAAAATGTTTCAAATTTTTCAGGATTTCCAAACTTTTTGAAAAAAATAGTCTCTGGCTGAGAGAAAATAAATTTGATGTATATGGCGTATTTTTTAGGAACGAGAAATTTCTTTTGAATTCATATATATTTTAATCTAATGAATAACAAATTCATATTAAAAAACTATTTTCAATTTTAAAGAAGACGAAAATTTCGTGTGTTGAAAATAAAATTTATATTTTTTTCTAAAAAGAGTATAAGTGCAAATGATTTGAAAACATAATTTTTTTTTTCAAATTTATATATATCTTGACATGAATAAATATAATCTAATATATTTTTTATAATACGTATGTGCGTGTACGTTTATGTAACAAAATTTTGCTTGTGTCAACGCAAAAATGGAAAATTTTTCACGAATTTTGCGTACATATTTTACTTTCGAAAAGCTTTAAATTAATGTAAATTTGAAAAATATCGACGCAGCGAAAAATTTTCATGAATTTTAATTTTGGATGTTTTTTTAAACAATATTTGATAAACAAAATTTCGTTGAAATTACTCTTTTTATACAGAGTGTAAAAGCATGTTAAAAAAAAAAATTTCAGCAATTTTGAGAAATGAACAAATACTGAAGTAAAATAATTAAACATCACGAAATAAAAATAACTTGACCATCAAAATTTGTAATATTAAATTATTAGGAAAATATGATTATTCTTTGTTAACAATATTTCGCATATCCCCTATTCATCACGGATAAATTGATTAATGCGCGAGTTGCATATTGGATGTACACGATGTACGCACTAATTATTACATTACTGAATTATTCCATAATTATAATTAATTAATTTCGTTACATTTCCATAGATCAATAATAATTATTATATAAAATATTAATTTATATATATTAACGATAATTTGAGCTCGCGTCATTGAATTTATAATTAAACAAGAATTAAACGCGTATGAATATTCATAAAAAAATAATATTTTATTTAATATTAAAATCTGTTTTATTTTGTTAATTATTTTAATTATTAAAAATTGTTATTAGCGTTCACTCAGAAAATTTATAAAGTGTAAAACTTTGTACTGTAAAAAATGAGAAGAAAAAACTTATATGATACAGTAAACAAAAAATTTATGGCCACAGGAGATTTAAAATGAAATGTTCGATTAATCGATAAATTTCTCTCGAAAGAGTATCCTCGTACAAGTAAAATTTGTATTCCAGCCACTGAGCAGCTACTAGATTTGAGACTCGACAAGCAACAACTCGATAAGACGATCCGTATAGAGCAAAAGCTATACCGAATCAACAAGCTACAAAATTAGCCACAAGAGAGAAAGTAAAAAAAGAAGAAAAAAAGAGAATAAGAAGCTCGACGCCTTCCACATTTTCTCCTATGGGAGTCAAGAGCATTAAAGAAGAAGGAATAAAATAAAAGAAGAAGAAAGAAGAGGCAAAACAAATGTAAATGTCATTATCTTTAAGGCCAAGGGTCAACCGCTATATTTTTCTCTCCTTAAGTGCTTGGATTTTTCCCCTAAGGAGATAGGATTTTTCGGTCCATAAATTAAGTCCTTAATTAGTAATGTCAAGATGTCTTAAGCATAACTGTTTTCGCAACGCTGTTTTATAACAATATTCAGATTCGGATTAAAAACTTTAATTTTTTTATTCTTTTTTAAGGAGCACAATTATAACGTTATTGCGATTTATTTTTCATTTTTATTCAGAGATTTAATTGTAGCGGACGGAAAAGCCTTAGGTCATAATTTATTTTACAAAATGTTATTTTAATTATAATCAAGATTATCTCTGCTTTTATTTTATTATTTAAATTAGAAATATATTTTAAAGAAAAAAATTGCAGGATGTCAAAAACGTAATAATTAATGCTCGAAGCATATTTTTATGTAAATAACGTTTATTAGTTATAAAAAGTAATCATTATATTATTTATACTTGATATTCGCTTGAACATGATAAAAAATTCAATTCAAATAATTATAGAAAAAATTATCTTATTTTAATATAAACCTCTATATCACTGCTGTTACATTTTAAAATTGACAATTGAAAATTAAAATTAAATCGATATTTATTTAATCGTGTATGAATTTAGTTTCAGCTTGATAAATGTAATAAGTATTTTATTTAATGAAATCGCATAAAATGATTTCTTTATTTAAAATCTTTACAATTTATATCAATTTATTAACATGATTACTTTCATCGATATCTTTTATTAAAACCGTATTGCGTGTACGTGTATTCGATATTAATTAATAATAAAAAAAAAAAAAATAATTTAAAACAAACTTTAGAGAATGAAAAAAAAATAAAATTATATCAGTAGATAAAGGCGTTCAAGTGATTCCGCGTGGTTGACGGTATCGTTTTCAATAAATTTAACGAATTGTAGTATGATTCTTTTTAAAAATCGAATTTTATGTCACGCGAAAGCATAAAAAAGACGTATGTTATAGATTATATTTTAAAAATAATATCAAAAGCGTGTAAAAGACGTTCGAAAGAAATATATAAGGGCGAAGTTTTTGTTTGATTTTTTATTTTATTTTTTCTAATCGATAGGATCACAAACGTTTGAGAAAAATATTGCGATCATATAAAAATAAGAAATCTTTTATGTTTGCTCTATACTTAAAAATGAAATATATTTATAGTAAATATATTGTTACGGTACGATAACGTGAATTTGGAATTTTAAAAAATTGTTTTATCAATAAATGAAATAAATAACCTCATAGTTTTTTATATCGAGTTAATATTTCAACGTCGAAAAAATAATTTGAAAATAAAAGATTTAATAAATGTTTGATCATTAATGTCTGAATAAAAAATATAATATGATTGATTTTAAATGTTACTACGGTTCAAAAGATACAACAATGAACAAATAAAAAAATCTGCTACATTGCTTTTTTAATCAACCAATGAATTTCTACTTTATGATTATATTGCGCATTACTGCTATAATTTTAATCAAATAACGTAAATTTATCTGTATGCAAGATACAAATTTAATCATGTAATAAGCTTGAGCTCGTAAAGACGGCTAATTACGTTAAAAAAATGAGAGAGAGTATTTTCATTTGAACATACAGTCATAAATATAAATGCACTCGAAAGATATTAAAATTATAATATTTAATCTATATAAAAGTACAAGATAACATGTAGAAAAAAAGCAGAGCTATAAGCTTTTAAACAAACCGCAAATCTAGCAATTTATAATTATTTGCGATAACAAGTAACTTCGCTTAATTAATTTATCTTTCAATTGAAGTATATCAAAAGCACTGGTAGGAATCGGCTGTATATAGAACAATTGTAAAGTTCATTGCTTGTATACGTTTAATACAAGAAGTAGAAGAAGAAGAAGAAGAAGTAGCAGAAGGCGAGAGGAGAAAGAAGAAGAAGAGAGAAAGTACTGTAGAGCTTTAATTTTTCCTTTTATTGCCGTAAGCCAACCTGAGCTCTTGTTTCCACTTCTCCAAACATTTGAGCTTTTAATAAGAGAATCTTCTTGTTTATGTAACTTGGGTATACCGGGCTTTCGTTACTTGTTAATGTTGTTTTCTATGTTTCCGTTTCTTTTTTCTCTTTCTTTCATCTTTTTTTTTTTTGCATTTCAGTCATAACATTAGGATTCTACGATTTGGTACGTAAAAAAAATTAAATTAGCAATATAATATGTTAATGGTATTGGTCTACTATTGAATTATTATGATTTTTGTAAACAATCAGCTTTTTTTGAAGTAATAAAAATTAAAAATCAAGTAAATTTAAAATTTAAAGAAAAAAAGAGAAATATTATATAGTTTTATGTATGAATAATTGAAGAATAAACTCTTATCAAATAAAAATATCTTAAAATATTTACACTAATTAACTAAATTATCTGTCAGGATAATTATAATTATTCCGAAGTTGTTAGACTCCTCTTGTAGAAACTTAGCCGGTAGCTAGGTGAGTCAACACGGACGGGGTAATTCAATAAATTATTTTGGGACACAGTTGACACACACCGAGTGTACGTCAGTACATCGATCGATTATTTGAATAATCAGAAATTAATTAAGAGTAAATAAGGATAACTTTTGTTCCTATTTATACTCTCCAATCGTGTATTGCGCTCTAAATAAAACGAGAATAAGAAAAGATTGGAAGACTCGATTATGAGAAGAGGCAGACAAAGAGAATGACGTGATTTGAAAAAAAATAAAAGATGTTTGATATGGTTACACGTTATAAGCTTTAATTTCATATATATATATAGAATAAAATTTTTCCTTTGATTTTACAAATTTTATTAATCTTATTTCCATCTCCTATAATAGTTATAATTTTATACTAAAATTTTTAAATTACATTCTTTAGAAATTTTATACAGAATTTTGAATAATTATTACTATTATCCAACTAGTATGTTAATCTCATTGTTTTACAACTCATTTCAAATTTGTTAAGCTAATGCCCTGGTAGAAAATGAAACGCTTTTTCTACCATTTTATGGCCATTTCTTTAAAGTGAAGAGCAGAAAATGGGAATGTTTTATGGCCATTATTTGAACTAATATGAAACGTTTTTTTCAACCTTCATAGTGCTAAAAAATGCTAATAAAATGTTGAGTCTGATCCACTATTATTTGAATATAGATAGTTAACAGTAGAGTCTATCAAATTGTGCTCTAATTGATTACTATTAAGAATCATTTAAGGTTTTTTCTTCAAAGTTATCATTAATCATTAATAGAATCACTTTTGTTAATATATTCGCGCGTATATTTTGAGTTGTGATCGGATTGTTAGAGGTTATTTTTAAACGATTAATTAAATTTTCCATTTATTATTTTAAAAAACGATATTTTTATACTCGTTTCGTACTGCGTTTCATATTTTTATTTTAATAAAATTTAATATTATTTTTATTTTTATAAATTCCAATAAAAATAAACATTGACGAAGGAATGTGAATAAATACTAATCTATATTTTCTCGCCACGTGGCAAAAGTGAGGTTATGATTTTACCTATGATATGAAAAATTAAGGACTCATTACTAAAAAGTTATATAACTAGTCAAAAAAAGTTGTCCACAGTTTACCTAATTTTTAGATAGCTGTTACTGATTTTTTCTCTCCGTTTACTTAAAATGCGTATTTTTTTGGCTAAATACAAAAATTTTGAACAACATTTTTATATTAGCATTTTTTGCCTATAAGATGCTAACCAATATACCAAAAAATTTGAGCTCTTCAGATTCAGCAAAAAATTGCCATTTATTCGCCAATATTGACATGACAAAATATTACTATTGACAATGGTCATAAATTGTTGTTTACGCCATTTTTAATGTTCAAATTTCTACCAGGGTGAGATAAAAAACAAAGCAATGAAAGCGAATTAAACAGAAAATAATTCTAGTGCAATAAATTAACTCTTTATTAAATTTCTGCAAAATATTTAACATATTTCTGTATTAATTAAAACATTTTTCCAAAATATACGTAAAACTATTTCGTTTGTTAATAATTGTTTGTGATACAGTATGTGTTTACATATAATTAAAGTAAAAAAATGTGTATTATACAAAAAACTACGCCAATTATTTAGTATATGCTTGTAGTAGTTTCTCATATTTTTCCACATTCAACAGAAAGTAAAAGATCCCAACATATTTTAAAAAAGTAAACTTATTATATATATATATATATATATGTGTGTGTGTGTGTGTGTGTGTGTACATTGACGAATTTACAACCTGTCGGATGCGTTTCTGTCTGCAACACAGATTTAAAAAAACTGAAGAAAAACAAGAGACATGTAACTTGTAAATAATTTACTCAGTTGTTTTTTTTCTTACATATTTGGCATCTCGTAACATAACACTGTAAGCTATGTGCCTCAGTTCACGAACACATATATCTGGTAAACCGTTATCTCAATGAAAGATCGTACGAGAAACTTGCTTACGCAGCTGTCATTTTTTTCTCTTTTCTTTTTATTTTCTTTATTTTTTGCCTAAATGCTACCTCGCTATATTTACTTGTAAAAGTACTGTGATATGCCCATTGTAAGAGCATTTACATTAACGATGACTTTGTGGGTCTTGAAGAGTTTACTTCGAGAAAGGATATAAAGATATTCTTTTTATTATCACCCTGTAGTTTTATTGATTAAAGAAAGGGACATTATGGTGTCAGTAACAATTTGATTGCTACTTAAGGTATACTTATCTTTACTCTCTTTCACTAAATTAAAGCTGTTTTATTCTCCTTCATTACAACGCTATAAACTTATGTGAAAAAATTTGATATTATTATTAAACCACAGTAATTTATAGAAAAATCTACTACTTGTTAAATGTAACGAAGTACAAGTAATTCCTACTTGTTAGGCTTAATTAGCTGAAAAAAATTCACGACTTGACGTTTACATACACTAATAGATAAAATCAATCTCTCGTGTACACGATATTGATGTTCCAGCAAAACAAATGAAAAGTGCACCAAAAAGAAACTAAATTCTACAAGACAGCGCATGATAAATTTATTTACTTTACGTTAATATCAAACTTTCCTCAACCTCTTTTTTTTCCTAATTTTTATCAATTTTCAATTTCAACCTATCCTGTAACTGTACATGTACATCAGAGAGGTGGATTAAGCATGTAACGTATAGCACTTAATTAATAGGACGTTAAACGCTCTGTAAACCCTACATATGCCACAGTAACATTGCGAGCGAAAAGCACAACTCGTCGTTATATTAACGAGACGCAAATGTACACGCTTGCAATTAAAATCGCTTATCCTCCATCTTCCTCGCTCTTCGGCATACAAATATACAATGTACACATACAGGAGCGGTTCATTCTATTCTATATGGTGTATTGGTTAAACCAATGATCCAATTGTGTATGTTTTTTTTTTTGCAAGCCGCTTAGCTATATACGCGTGACCTCTATTTTTTTTATTTAACAATTTGCAAACGCAAAAAAATAGAAATATTTTTTTTTCTGCGCTCTTTTTTGGCTTTTTTATGCTTATATTTTATTTTTTGCCATTCTTTTTTTATGTATTTTGCGTACGAATTTTCCTCTTTTTTTTCGAAAAAAAGGGTATACGATACGCTGTTGATTTGTAAAACTCCCTTTTTTTTATGTGGCCGTATGGAGCGCAAGATCAGTTTGGCTCGTGATTCAAGTGTTTACGAGTGGCTGTATAGTTTGCTTGGAGAGACAATAGGATAAATGCCCTGTTAAATCTGTTTTTATGGTATCGGAGGAAAAAAATAAACAAAAAGTCAGTTTCTAGTTTTTTGTTTGTTTAAACAAACGTTGAATAATTTTCTTTTAATAGCTTTAGGACTCATTTTAATCGTTGTATAGGTGTTTCATGTAAAAAATATTGACTAAACTCTATATTCTAAAATTCTTTGAACTATCATTATTTAAAGTTAATAAAATTGGAATAAATATTTTAATATAAAAAAGGATCGATCATTCTTATAATTATTTAAATTTATTGTTAAAATGTTTTATACTATTTTCAAATTATTCAAAAAACTTTTGTACTATATTCAAATTATTCATCATAAAAAATATTAATTAATCAATATTAGTTTATCATTTAACTATACATAATAAATTACAAAATTCTCCATTATTATAAAAGCTTCTACATTTAAAATATTTTAAAGTATTCTAAAACTATAATCCAGATCATTTGATTATGAGATAAAGTAAATGTGATAAAATTAATAGAAAATATAGCAATTCTACATATCTATGATCTACAAAAAAAAATATAAAAATAACATTTTGAGGATCAAGTATCTATTGTTTACGAATTGAATAATAAAATAACGATAATCATAATAAAGTATTGAAACTGGCGCCAATAGTAAGACGAGAATATAAGTATACGACATAAAAAGATAAAAGATAACGAAAAAAGACAAAGAAGAATATAGTATTACACGATGTAAATAGTAATTGATAACATATATATCGCGTTGGTAGATCAATGCAATGTATTTAATGATGACGGAGTACCATATAAATGTAACTGAACTTTAATTGTTCGTACATTGTATATATGCATGAATTTACGAGCATAAATTTCTCTATAGAAACGTCACGGAGGGGCTTTGAGCGGTCATTTCGTGAAATTGCGCGCTTTTAAACTTCAATGGGAATTTAACCAGAACAAAACGTTATGATTTACGTGTTTTAATCTAAATTATTACTAGGAAATTCTATGAATCGAAAATTTAATTTTAACATTTTGAATGATGAATTTTTCAATTTTTTATCTAATTTTAGATCTTACATATTTATATCGTCACAGACAAGTTTATCATTTCTCCGTATAATCTTTCAATTACTTATAAATCCGTGTACATTTGACATCTTACCATGTTTACCAATACTTTGGTAAAACAAACATCCATACACTCACATATGAAATAGCAAAGAAACTTTAGCTGAGAACTTTATAGCAAGTAATAGCGTTGTTTCTCATCCAACGAAAACTTCCTTGTCACTAACATGTTAAGTCTAAAATTGAGAGAGCCCACCATATACATGCATATATGAGCACATGCATAGAGAGATAGAATTTACGAAGCTCGTTTTAAACAGTTAGAATTTCCTCCTATACGTATATATATATATATATATATATATACGTAGTTGGCACGTTTGAATTTTGGAGGGAAAACGTTTAATGTTGCCTGTTGTTATATTATACGTTAACCTGGGAAACTCATTATCAAAGTTAAGCTCCGTGTATGTGTATTGCAGACCTTGTGATCGCTTATGTGTGTTATTTAGTTCATGTATAGAGCCGGTCTTCCATGGGATGTATTTGTTTTTCCTATTTGTAACGAGATATTATCATAACGAGTATCTCTATTATCATTTTTTCTCATATTATATAGATTTGTATTAAATGTAAAATATAAAATTCAGGGTATAGGAAATATCGCTGCTTACAAAAGAGATAAAGATTTTCAATACCACTCGACATCGATGAGCTACTTTGTATTATATTTATGGTAATAAGAATCTCAATACTTATAGACAATGTAATACTTTTTTTTTCTCTTAATTGGTTATTATTTTCCTTATTCTTTCATATTGTACAGGTTGGATTGGTGTACGAAGCTAGCGTTACGCTTTGCTTTGTTTGCCGTGATAATAGCCAGTTTAATGCGGGCGAAAATATATAGAGCGTTCTCGCGTCTATAAATAATCTGGAATACGTTTAATCATGGTGTTTTGACTTTGAAATATTGCCCACGAGTGAGCAAGAACTGTTAAAGGCTCGGCGTCTTGAAGAAAAAGAAAGTTTGAATAATACTGTATTGACGATTTCTTAGTCTTTGAAAATCTGTAGTTTTGAGATTTATTTTTTTTATTTTAGTTTTGTAAAACAAGATTTGTGCATATAATACTCATTTAATTCTATATGTTTGCCTGTATAAATTTTGTATTTATTATTTCATTAGCTTAATTCTTAAATTTTGGTAAAAGAATGGAAATTAAATAACGTAATCACTGAATACTAAATTTTCATTATATCATTATGATAATTTTAATAATTTTCTCAGTAACGTAAATACTCTGCATACAAATACTCATGCGAATTCAAACTTTTGAATATTTAATTATTAAACATCCGTGCCGCATATGGATATTTAATTATTATATGTAAATTTTGTTTTACACACAAAAAATATTCTTAAAAAAAAGATTATTTATATTATGGTGATAATCCTAGGGCAGCATTGAAAATGTTACACATTCTACTTTTATTTAAAAAAAAAAAACATGGTAACGTTTAAAAAGATAACCAATAATTTTTATTGCAACGACAGGATTTTACAACATTAGCATCGCCGAAAACATGTTACCCATAAATAAAATCAGTGATTTAAACTTGTAACAATATATTAACATATATTTACATATTTATGTTTATTCAAGTATTCATATAGTTACGAACAATATAATATGTGTAGCCCATATATATATATACCTATATACATATGCATATACGTATTTTTGATTATGCATATACATGCACGAATTGTCCTCTTAACAAAATTTGTATATATTGCACATGCAGACGAGCAAAGCATACAATTGCCGCGTGTGGCGAAAGCTGCCGATTCGTTCAGAGTAACCCATTAAGTTTAACCCAAAGAGAGAGAGAGAGTGAGTGAGTGAGTGCAAAGTTACATTGGTCGCGCCCGTACTTATCCGAGCAAGTAATTGTATGTCGATGCTGTATATACTGCATTAGTGGATGGGAAAGGGAAAATGCATCGTATAAACTTCTATATACGTATACGTATATATAATCATATTAGTGTTACATTTGCTAAAGATTTTGCTAACATATATATGTAGGTATGTGTGTGTATATACATAATATTGCAAGCTGGATATTTCATTGCTGCTCTGGTGTGACAGTGCGATAAGCGACGGAAATTTCACGTCGTCACGGATATGCTTTTTAGGATTTATGAGGCTTATCAGGCGTACCCCACTGATACCGCGAATCTTTTATAATACGCTAGGACGACATACAAAATCGTAAAGCCCTACGTGTGTGTGGATGTATGTCGTCAGACCTGGTAGGGATTCTACAGGGAAGAGCAATTTTTTTTTTAAATTTAAATAATTTGTAGAAAAAATTTTAATAATTTAGAAGTATATTTGTAACCATGATTGAACTTCAGCGATGCTACAGAATTTCATTATTATTTAATCAAATCGATTTTTAACAATTTTTTAGATATTATTTTATTGGTAATATGGCATTTTTGATTGATTTTATTTTAAACAAAAGTTTGGTATTAATGCTATTTTTTTCTCGATGATAGTGATACATAATAAAGGTTATAAAAATTTTTATGAACGCAGTGAAAAATAAAATACCTGACTTTTGTTTCGATAATTTCGATATTTTCATAAGCTAAAGTTTAAAAATTTGTATAAATAAATATTTAACAATCACTGTTTTTGTACAATAAATATCGTATATTAAAAAGATGTATAAATAATGTAAAACAATATTGAAACACTTTTATTTATAAGTTGCAATTTCAAATAGTTATTTTTTTAATAATGCACGATGTCATAAAAATGTTTCAATTTATCTAATCACTTGAATTCAACAATAAGTTTTGTTTTTTAAATTTATAATTAATTTACTTGTTAAAAATATACATCAATACACCTTTGATCGTGGTAATCCGAAAAATGATTTCTTTTAAATGCAATCCGAAATGGAATTTTTTATGACACATCAAATTTTTAGTATAAAAAAGTATTATTTCTTATAATCCTTCAAAAAACAGAACAAATTAAAAATCGATAATCATTTTCTTTTTTTTCTATTTAACGTCGCTGTATTCATGCTACCGTTGCGATGCTAATTAGCGACGGAGGTCTTTTCAGCGTGTTTGTGAGCAAAGCACATGTAACTTTCAGTGGTGCTTGTATAAATTAGCCGAGAGCGGTATTCGAACTCGGGACCTCGAGATTATGAATCCATCGTTCTACTGAATGAGCCACTGACTACCTCTTATTCAGTTACTTAATAACATATAATTTACCTATTGAGATATCAATCATCGTAATTGCATTACGTGACAATATTATGAAAGCTCATATGAAATTTTATATGACAAATGGTTAAAATTCGTTTTTTAATTGTTATATAATTTTGTCACATATTGTCATAATAATGTGATGAAATGTTAAAGTATGATATCTTGTTCTGTCAAATTATGTTCTTGGATAGTACAAATAATTCTTTAAATTAATGATTTTTCAGTTTCGCAACGTGTAGAAATGATAATTAATTGTCAATGTCTCGTGAAAACTTCGTCAGGACAGACATATGATTGATAATATTGAAGTGCATACGTCTCTTATTTAGGTAGGTATTCGTCGGTGTAACCTTTACGTAAGAGACATCTGAACCTGGATTTAAGTAAATGGAATAGCATTATCGATCTCAAATTTTTTTTGCAATGATAAATTGCAATATATTTACAAAATATTGATAGTGATTTGAAAACATTAATTTCTATCCTGTGCCAAATTATAAGCGTAAATAATAACAATTACAGTGGAAGCCTTAAAATTTTCATAATTAAAAGTAATGAAACAAATAATTTTATTATACGAAATATTTTTGGACGATACTCATCAGAAGAAAAGTGAGGTATGAAAATTTCTTACACAATGAAGGTGCGTGATGGTTGATACTATATATGGTTCAGCCATTGCAATAGATCATTATGACGTAATCTTAACGGTACGCATATAAGTGTTGAAGTTTTTTCTTCTTTTTTTTTATAGTCGATGCATTATATTGTTCCACAAGCGTAAAAGTATAATTATAATGTAAGAGCTGCTCGCGTAGTAAATAATATTGACTAATATGTGATTAAGATTCGTATCTTTGGCTATTTTAATACGCATTTTCAAGTTGAACACTAAACATCGATGTATTAGATTATAGTTTAAGTAGTAATTATATACACTAATTATACTTATTATTGAAGATTGATTTTATTTTACGTAATGCTGAAAACAAGATATTATAGCTATTAATAATGTTTTAATAAGACAGTTCTCTAATAACACGTGATGGATCAAATCGAAGTTTACATTTGAAATGTTAATCTGATTTAGATTTTACACTTTATTTAGTCCAAGCTTAGAAGAGTCAAACATTATTAATATCTTACGATTAAATTCTTTCAATTATCTATCTGAATATGAAAAAAAAATGAATTAAAACAAATTTTCAGTGTGTGGATATTTATATATTAAAAAAAATTTAACATAATAGCAATATATCATGAACAATATTATACTATTAAATTAAAAAAACCGATAAACAATCACTAAAAAAATTATATTAAACAGATTCGATAGCATGTAACTGATAAGATAAAATTACTAAAGCCTGCATTAAGATTAATAATATTAACCCTTCTACGCGTTTTCGAGAATTTCTTAAATTATTCAATCATAACTCTGAAAAAAATCAAAGAAAAATAATGAAAATTGTCTGGTTATTTTATGCTTGTATTTATTTTTTTAAGCTATTTATGTATTTTTTTGTCAAAAGTGTAATTTGAATAATTCTTATGATGACATGTATCGTAAACATTTTCTTTAAACATCATGAATACTTTACAATTTAGTAGATTTGAAATCTAAAAAAATACAAAAGAAAAATATAAAATATTGGCTAAGGTCAGAACAAAGGTTAAACATTTGAATAAATAAACTAAAGCGTTGTCATCATGAAAAGTATATGAGTTTCTATAAATAAAATAAATTTATTTTTCTATGACGACTGAAAACTTGAAATTTAATCCAGTATATAAACTCATCGAAGTACATTTTACAATTAATAACATTTTAATAAGATTTTATAAAATATTTAATTATAATGATGCAAAAAAATTTTTATAAAATCTTCAAAATTTCCTGAACACTTTAAATGTAAATTTAATTAAAAATTTATCTACAATTTTTATGATTTATCGAGCTTTTAAAAAAATGTTAATTTCTTTATTAAATTAATGTTTAGCAAGATGAAATTTTGAAAAATTTACCTCGTAATTTAACGTTTTATGTTTATTAGTTATTAAATTATTCATCATAAAACGAAGTTTAGATTCCGTTCTTTGTTTTTAATTAAAGTGCTCGTTGAAAGCCCCTCCCCCCCGGCCCGTTTAATTTACATAATAATCTAATATAGCCCGATACTTGACGCTTTCTGACCATACACTTGGTACTTATTATAAATCCGACTTATTATAGTCATGCAAGGAGTACGTGTATACACAACACCTACATGGGTTGGTATAATATTGCGTGCTCACATAGCAGGTGACTTATACCTAAAACTCTTTTCTTCAACGTTACGGTTTCATATGCCAACGCGAATTTTAACGGAATTTAGGTCGACCCGTTAGAGTTACATGCGTGACACAAACATTTTTAGCCTCTCCCATCTTTATTATTATTATTATTATATGTTTTATGGCTCCTTTTTTAAAGAGATTATGATTAATTAATGTCTTAAAGTTATGAAAATAATAGCTTACAACTGATCTGCACGCAATAAAACAATTGGAAATCAATATTTCTGACCTACTTTTTACAAATTTTGCGTGAATTTGTGTAAACATAATAACAATTTTTTTTCCATTTTTTATTTTTATGTATTGGAATATTTTTAACTGATTCAAAACAAATTTTTTGCTTCTTTTAATTGTTACCTTGCAATTAAAACTATTTCCGTGTAAACATAATAGGAGCTAGTAAAAATAAAATTCATTTTTTTAAATAAATTAAATTAGATTAAAATTCGGAAATGAAAAAAAAACTTTAAGAAAATTAACTAAATACGCTTTATAATTTTCAAAAGCCGAATTAACAAATTAATACTAAAAGCAGAAAACAATAAGCCAGACAGTCTCAAGTTAAGTTCGAGCATTGTGCAATAGCGCGCGAAACTTTCAAAGTAAGCAGAAACAATGCTCGCACAAAGAAGCGACGCGTATTGTTAAACAAAAATGACGAAAGTTTTTCAGTACAGTGAAAAAAAAAAGTCCCTTGAAGTTCAGGTATACAGAAAAAAAACCGTCTAGTTTAGTACAAGGAGAAAAAAAAAGCCAACAAAGGGAGTGTTGTACATGCTAATAATTTTGCTCCGTCAATAAATGCCAGAGTCTTATATGAAAACAGCGAGCAGTCCAAATTACTTCAAGCTTGCTAAAAACTGCAGTTTCATATATGGTACACGTGAAATTCATGTATTTGTATCTTCAAGATACAATACATGAATTTCACGATTTCAATGCGGTTTTTATACTGATTTTATTTTAGTTTTTTTTGTCATTTTTACGGCACTGTTGAGACATGTGTACGCGTACATAAATCTTGGGATTCATATAGAAAGATAGAAGTGGCGTTATACGGGGAGTTGTACTCCGATCGAGTGAAAAGTTTTCTTTTACTTCGAAACAGCGTTATGTGGCTTTAAGATAAGTGTGTTTTCGTTTTTCCGAAGATAATGTCGATGGGGAGGCTGAAAACATATAACTGATTGAATGATGTTTGTAAGGAAAATTTTGTTTATGTAAAAACTTTTTGACATATGTTAGTATCTGCTTGTTTGCGGTTGATATTTTTTTTTTTGCGTATATTGGGATGAAATTCAATTTCTTGGTTGAAATATGAACCGTGTGATCAGATTGGGATGGAATGACACTAGTAAGTGAAAAAATAACAATAAGTTCGAACCTGCAAATACTTTTGACGTATGTAGAAAGCTACTCGGAAAAAGAAACTGATTTAGTACTCTTTGTTGCGATTTCAACTACGTACTTTTTTTTAGAATACTGACATTTTAAATGAATTTCACATAGATATATTTTTCATTCACTGTTAAATCATAATCATAAACTTTTAAAATTTTGTTGTCTGTCTATTTATAATAATATAAATTATATATCACTGGGAACAAATTTTCTAAAACAGTTGCTAAAAAAATTACAAGAAAAAATAAAAAATAATTATAGGCATAAATAATTATACACATTTTAACGTATAAAATATTTCGTGTAATATTTGGAACAATCCAATTAGCAAAACAAAAAAATTACATAAAATAACATATGAAACTAAACTCACAAGACAAAAGCATTAATGCTACACCTTGAGCTACACAAAATATTATGTAAAATGTAACCAGAATAAAAAAAATTAATACTATGGAAAATTAACTAATTAATAATAATTATAAACTAATTTTTTTATTTTTTATTTTATTTGACGTCGCTGTATTTATGCTATCGTTGCGATGCTAACTGGCGACGGAGGTTTCTCAGTGTTTTTGTGAAAAAAGCACATGTAACGTACAGTGGTGCTTGCTTGTACAAATTAGCCGAGAGTGGGATTCGAACTCGAATCCTCGAGATTATGAATCCATCGCTCTACCGACTGAGCCACTGACGACCTATGAAACTAATTTTAATATATACAATAGTAATAGCAACTACTCTTATTGGAAATTATGTAATAATTACAGTAGAGTTTTGACAAATATAACTATATATAAACATTCGAGTAGATGACTTTTAAATTTTCATTATTATTTATTTATCGTTATCTTAATCAAAATTTTAATTAAAAATTTAAAGCATTATCAAATAATTTAACCGTACAAATTTTCAATTTAAAACCGCCATTAACTTTAATCCGTTTTTTCAATGATAACAAAGTACACGAAACACAATCAAATTAAATCCTAAACAAATCTTCAATTTTAGTAAAAAGCTCGAAACATTTAAGAACGTTTTCTTCGTTTCATTGTACACAAAACCATTTGGCTAAAAGTGAATAGCAAGCAAAGAGAACCCGCACACGCAGTTCGTGTGACAACCTCACCGAAATACTAGATAAAGATACGCGTATACACGTTGGGAGAATCAAGTGCAGCAGGTTGCATCAAAAGCTTTTCACTTATTGTTTCATTTAGATGTTTTAAATTGTATATCATATATAAGAAAATTCATTATTTCATCGCGGAAAACAAGGGAAATGGAGTTTTGAGTTGAGAGAATGAAGGAGCAATTATTAATATCAAATGAAAGTTCGTTTAGATAAGACAACGGGATTCGTTTGCTTTGACAAAAAATAAAGTAAAGCAATGATTAATTTTCTTTATTTTGCGTGTCGTAAATTTTGGAAATTGCAAAAAGTAACTTCATTATCAGACGTTATAATGGTAGTTTGTATTTAACTTGCGCATTAAATTTATGATTGTTTTTTATTGTTCATTTCAATTTGGTATATTTGTGTATACTTTCAGATTATGAAATGTTATTTAATTAATAAAGTTAAACAAATTTTATGAACTTATTAACTTTACTAATTAATTAAGCTATGCTTCCTGGAAAATTTTATACTAATGTACTTGATAATATAATTAATAAAATATTTACTATAATTTAATCTGCATGGAAAGAATTGTTTTATAAAAATTACGATAATCGTACCAGTAATTTTCACAATACCACTTTTTAAATTTTATGAGGTATATCATTACAATAATTAAAGAAAAAAATTTGCTGTAATTTTCAAGCACAATCTCGTGATAAATTTTATTGAAAAATTCTTTCCGCGTTTATAAATTATTTATTTAAAAATTATTAATACAAAATGAAATTTATCTTATGATATTTTACTGTTAATTGTTTAAGCAAAAATAACAATTATAAATACTTAATCTATTAACCGTTACTTTAACGGTTATAAAAACATAATCTATGTTTTACCTCTTGATAAAAAGTAAACACCTTATAAGTATCATCCAGGACTACATTATTCAAAATTTAAATCTTTGTTTACGTATACAAAATTAAGAAAAAAAAAGATTACTTTGAAATATTTAAAATTCCATATTATTAAATTCCATTAAATTTATTCATACAAGCAGAAAAAATCACTTTCCACCGACCCGCGCTTCATTCTTTAAATATCAACTGAAAAATCAAATCGAAACAAAAAGTTAATATTTCAATTTATTAGAAAGTATATCATTCTCTCCAAGTCATGAACCCGCAATAAATGCAACCTTATATACGCATTCGCTCTATTTCCAACGCAGCTGCCTATTACATATAAATAGGAAGTTAGAAAGCGAAAACATTCTTTTTCCATTTCATTTAAGTATCGAGAATCATCGTGCTCATTGATAATCGGTTAATAAAAGACCACTGTTGTAACGAGCGCTCATACGATACCATAAGGAAAACCGTTAGGATTACGCAAATCGATAGAGTATATACATCTTGTGTAATAGTTTGGCGCCCTCGATTGACAAAGCCCATGACCAGAGTTACAAGCAAATCACTGCTCAACGGCCGGCTTTACTTTCTTCGATTCCTCGCTTCCTACTGTACGCTGGAACGCGTGGGCTGTGACTATAGTTATACCGAACCAAGGTCAATGAGGGTTCTTGACCGAACCTACGCGTATTCTAATACAAGCGAGATGGAATTGAGATTGTTTTAAAATTATCGAAAAGCGTTTGAGAGAATAGAAAGTTTAAATCAATGATTTATGTATTCCGATTTATATTATTGTAAATGCCGGGTTAGACTTACGTGATAAGTTTAGGAATTGATGGAGACCTTAATTATCCACTCACCTGAAACACAAAAGAAATGAATATGAGCAATTTTAATGCGACATTGTTACCGAATTTTATATTTCGAATTAATAAAGTACATTTATTAAAGATATTATTTAGTTGGTACATCGATTTAAAATCGTAATGAAAGCTTTGATAATTTAATAATACTCCCGATTAATGCCTGCAAATCGAGCGTTAAAGAAAATTTAAAGTCAAGATGGCTAAAGTGAAAGTATACGTATGCTTGTCTTCGTGTATTCAAATAAAGCAAAGCTAATAATTTACTTTATATCTGAACCAAGAATCATTGCAGATAAACTATTCCATTGTATTTTAAAAGACTGTTGTTGCTTTTGTTTCGTTGTCCTATCAAAAAGTCATTTTTTCAAGATTTAGTTTTTTGATTATCCGTCTGTATTATTGTTCAGAAATAGAATATAGCAATCGATGCTGAATAATTGCTAGACGTGATAAAGCTTTACTAAAGTCATGTAGATGTATTTATCGTTGAGGCACTTTTAAATAACTGTCAAATCTGTTTAACGAGGATAATTTTAAAAATACAATGAACAAAAAATACATAACAATACGATATTTAATTCGATGAGCAAATACAACCAACCATACAAATACATTTTTTAAAAGTAGAAATAAAAGAAATAAAAATCATCGAGTAAAATAATGTATACGTAGAATGATAGCTTAAGAGCAGGCCGCATTCGCTGTCCTTGTCTAATTGAGATTTTTGTTATTTACTAAAGTATCAATTGGTGTATCTGCTATTTGAAGGTTAAGCGCAATAGATATTATTATTACAAATATGTATGCACAAGAAAAAAAAAATCTACTGATTTGTTTTTGAGAAAAGTAACACTGAAAAGGGGTTAGAACAGTGGTTGTACTCTATGGCGGCGAGTGGCGCTAGTATCGATAGCGAACATTCATTGAAGTACGAGAGAGATGCTAGTGTTTTCTAGAGGATAATGAGTGCTCTCTGCGAGGTTTTGAGTGTTCTCCGCGATGTTTTTTGTTCGAAGAAATGAGCAGGTCTTCGCTCAGAGAATAATGAGTCTTCTCTAGAGACTACTGATTCGCATTTCGACGCGTAGGCTGACTGTATTCTAAAAATGACACCGATTGTACCGTAGAGTACAGTCACAGTTCGCTTCCCTTTTCAGTGAAGGAACGCGAAAATATTATAAACATAAACTTTTACTTTGGCGTTCCTTACTTTTCTGAAAAACAAAACAATAGAATTTTTTTTTCTTGTGCATAGATGTTCATAATAATAATATCTATTGCGCTCAACCTCTAATTTGAAGATACACCGATTAATACTTGAGTAAATAACAAAAAACTCAATTTTTACTCAGTCGGTATCAGATTCTACTCCGGCCTGCTGTTAATGATTGATTATTTAATTAGGTCTTGATTGCTCCCATATACATTGGCAGATGTCATTCGAATTTGGCATTGGGAGTTGTAGCGAGCAAACTATTTGATTTTCGTTATAGCAAATGCTTTAACCGTCCAAATTATGTTACTATATACAACAAATATCAATATAAACATTAATTCATTAATGTAGAATGGAACCAGAGTAAACTTGAAATATGAGAATTCAAGTATTTTTTTATGGACTATATAAATTACTAGAATTAGGTAAATTAATTACATTATAAATTTACTGCTATTATCTAAATTTAAGATAAAACGTGTCACTTTAATTTGTCGAATTTTAAAATGATTACATCATCTCGACTTTTAGGTTCAAGAGAGAAAAAAAAAATTTGAAGCTTAATATTTTTTATAGGACGTATCACGAGATGTAGTAAAACGTCAAAATCCTCGAGTTTGTATAAAGTAAAGATGTTTTTTAGCGGCTAAAGTTATATCACGAGAGATGGAGAGAGGAGCTCAGGTGTGTTTTACGTAGCAAATACGAGAGTACGTATACATTTTGACGGATGTCCCGGTCTACACGGGTTATAACGCATTTATTTCAAGTACCTTCTCCGTTTGCTTCTTCTGAAGAGTGTAAAAAGAAAACGAGATGAAGAAATTACTTTGGTAAAATGGAAAACAAAAACGGATAATCGATCAAGATAAAATTTAATGAATAAACGGGCACATTACAACCGTTATTTCTCGTTTTGATGGAAAAAATATTTTCTTTAGAACTGTAATGTATCGTTGATTGATTACTTTTGAGTATTATGAAATATGAAATGGATCGCGCTGGTTCTACGTATTGAAGGTGACGTTAAAAATAGATTAATAATGTTTTTAATTAGAACCGTATGACGGTTTGTATAAATAAAATTTTCCTCGATTTTCATTCAATATTATTCGCTTATAAAAGCAGAAAAACGAAGCTAATGAAATTTCATTTGTATTTAAATTTCCATCGTGGTAATTAAAAGTAGTTTAGTGAAATAATGCGCCTGGTATCCTGTAAAATTTTGAAATTGATATACACAATCAAGCGCTTTTTTTCTGTAATTATGAAAAATTTATCCCCGAAAATATTTATTATTCGCCCATGCATACTAATCTATGTGTTTGAATAAAAATTTAACTTTTAATTAGATCACTTTTTAATATTCCAGTTAAAATCTACAGAGCAATTTCGTTATTTTTGTAATGAAACACGAGATAAATTGACTAAAATTCTTGTTGAAAAAAAAAAGAAGAAGCTTTCCTTAAAAGTGTCTCGGAGAAAAAAAAACATAAAGAAAAACAAGAAGCGAATGCTATATGAGCTGTATCCTTTTTATACAAACCCATTTACTCGTGTATACGCGTGAATACACGTTGATGCTTTTATATACAAACATTGAAGGGAAGTTGAACAAAAAAAAATGAGAGAAGAAAAAACATGGCAAAAGAAAAAGTAGTAGCAGAAAGAAAGTAAAGGTGTACATATAGCACACAGAAAAAAAGTAAAGAAAAGAATGAGAAAGAAACTGTTTAGAGGAGGTGGTGGTGGGGTAGTAGAAAGACATTGAGGGATGAGAATGTGGGGTGTTGGTACGTTGGGACCAAAAGGATACTACTTTGTCTTTCCGTGTCTCTTAGTTCTCTTCTTTTTTTTCTTGTTTTTTTTTTTTCTCTACGTAAATGTAAGCTCAATTCTCAAAGGACTCGGAATAAGTGCGCGGTATATACCAGCCAGCTACTATGTTGCCGTTTTCATTGAAACACTTTTTTGCTCTTAGAAGGATCAAGAAAGGCATGTCTACTGATACATGCTATCGTACGTCAAAGACGTTAGACTACTTCGTTTTTTTTTTCTCTTTTAATTTTCTTGATGCAACGAGATATAAAGATACGTCACTAACGTTAATGAAATTCTTAATGCTTTTTGTTGACGATCATAATATATTTCTTTTTTTTTTTGTTAAAGTATCGAGTAAACGATGTTTACAGATATTTAAGCTTAAAACATGTTGTATATGTATCAGCATATATTTCTAATATTTTTCTAAACATTAATCATTATTTTTTATAAGCCAATTAATCATTTGAATTTTCAGTTAAACCTTTTAAAAAGTAATCACGTATCATTAGTTTCCATACTAATTTGATTGTTATCATTGCTTCGGACATGGTAATTAATTTTGCACCATACCACTTTGACCGTACGCACATTAACGCATTTAAAAAAGAAAAAATAGATAAGGTACCATAGGCTCTGCAGTTAGCGCTAATTCAGAAAATATATACAGCTAGGTGGGGTGCGAAATGTAGGGCGTCGAAATTCCCTTACGGGTATTCCTTAGGTATACGTGTATACACAGTACACGCAGTATAAGCGGGGACGATTAGTCCGTGATAACGAGTAATTAATGCTCGAGCATTAATTAAAACACTAAGCTTACTCAGCCAACTAATGAAACGTTACGCGTGCAGAGAGAGCCAGAGAGGAGAGTGAGGGAAATGGTAAGCAGCGCGGATGTGAAACCCTTTAAAACAAGGAAATACGTAGATGGAGCGTATAAGGAAGGAGGGATGGAGGTCGAAGCTTTTGCGGTATCTGAACCAAAACTATTTGAGAAGGGGGAGTCTTGTGTATATCCTCAACAACTAACACCTTTACTGGATATGTAAACCTGTGTAAAATTTGTAACTTTGTATTACAGAAAGTTAGCTGGGGTTAATTTCAATGTTTTTATTTTTTTTAATGAAATTTAGTGTTATAATAGGGCTGGGCGAGTTGGAAATTCTAAATGGATAGTTTAAGTTTGAATAATCAGTTGCAGCTTGAAATTCGAGGAAGTATGTTATTAAGAGTTTATTGGAGATTATTAGTGTATGTTTGAACAAATAATTAGTGTATCAATGAAATTCAATGCTGCTATAATATACACTTTAGGTAAGACCGGTAACATAATTGTAAGGAGAATTGTAAGGGAAAGTTTTTCAAAGAATTGTACTTTTCTCGTTACAATTTGCACCGACGGAAAATTTTTGAAAATCTGTACTTCGATTGCTATTTTCTATATGTATACATATCGATAAAATAAAAAAGAACAGGAACCAGAATATTTTGAATTTCACAACGTAAAACTATTTGCAATGGCTTGAAATGGTTTCGGTTAAGCGTTTGAAAGCAACTTATTTCACAACAATGAAATTCAAATTCTTCTGACACTTTAGCGATTTTCACCGCTGGGTGTATACATTATTTTAAATTTAAATAGAAATACTGTCGATATTACAGCCTGCGTATTGAAATCGTAATTTCCATTGGTATCGATTATTTTACCAATTATTGATCTATCGGTTGTCAATTTTTTAATGTTAAATTATTGTTATTTATTGAAATTATAAATATTATTAAACTGTAGTAAATGTTATTAAACTTAGCAATTATTGTGAAAAATATTATTTTTTTCTTAAAGTTTTGATACGTAACGAAAAAATTGACAGCAGACTATCTTGAAAATGCTAAATCAGGTTTGAGGTGGAAATATTGTTTGAATGCAATCGAAGGAAAGCGGCTCTATTGTGCGAACGCACTGTATATAATCACGAATATACAAATTACACACACAGTATACTAAACTCCTTTTAAAAATACTGTGAACCACTCATTATGATTTGTACTTTATACCTATTGATAATGTGGATTTTCAAAATTTTGGAACCAATGTAAATCAGGCTGAACCGCATGTCTTTAAACAATTTTTCTCTACTACTTTATAAGTGATTTCATTCCGAAAATGAATTGTAATCTAAATAATGCACGTAAATATTATAAAAATGAAAACTTAATAAGCGTAAAAAATAAAAAAAAAAGAGCTTTCTCTACAGTATTCTATTATCTTTTCACAAATACATGTTATGCTAATATAAATCTCTCTTTGTTAGAAAAACGTTAAATTAATGAGTATTACAAGGGAAATTACAGCTACTTGTTAATCTAAGTTTTTTGTAAGAAAGACAATTTACCGGCAAGATAGGAATAATGTTACTACAGTTTAAAGTAATACTATAATGCATAAAACATTTCTTTTTTTTTATAATGACATAGATGAATAGAATTTCTTTAAAAGTAATCTATTTTCAAATGTATTTTAAATTAAGGATATGCGATTATACGTTAATTATTTAATAGTTTTAAGCTAAATTTAAAGTTTATAATAAATTTACCAATATTAAAAAATTTAGAATGGAAGATTCATTTAAATTCATTATAAAAATCACTTTATGCGTTTAAATTTGTTTGTGACAAACAAAACGATTGATCTTACATACTATTCTGTACTGTTTGGTTCATTTATTTTCACAAATCACAATGAATATATAACTTTTTCCTAGTTATGAAGTACTTTGAATTAATTATATTTTAAACAATCTTAGAAAATTTGAACTCGTTTGCTAAATGAGCTAAAACTAGATTACTCTTTTGAAAACATCCATTAGGGCAGTGTATTATCTAAATATTTTTCAATAAAAATTACTATTTAATAAGTTAACATAATCGACTGTATTAAGAATATTTAGTTTTGAAATCCATGAATTTCTCGGATAATTCGCACCAATTATAAAAGAGTTATTCAATTTATTTCAACGGTTAAATCATTTCAAAGTAATTGTAAACCTTTATATATATATATATATATATATATATATATATATATATATATATATGCCACATACAATTACACTAAATTTTGTACATTTAATAAATAAGGTATTATTCTCAATCATTAGCGACACGAATAAAGGATAAAACATAATGAAAAATAATGTCTTAACCACAACATCATTAGTGTTAAAACGGTTAATTAATTTCATCAAATCGGTTATTTCTACTGTTAAATCGCGTTTCGAAAGCAACAATAACCAAACTTTAATTAATCTCGTTCTCTTTCTTTTTTTATTGAATAATTGTTACTTTTATTGGACTTTAAAATCAAAGCGAGCATTACGTAAATTCAGAAATTTCGACACTTTGAAAAAAAGAATACTTTTGAACTTTTATGATCTTCGGCTGTTACGCGAATAGATATATTCGAGACCGCGCTGGAAAAAAAAGGTCCAGAGAGCTGCGATAAAAATAATCATTAAACACGAACGTTCGTATATGCAAAAAAAAAGAGCTAAAAACAACAGCGAAGAGTCGGTGTATATCGTATCAATCGAAAACTACAAAATAAGCCGAATGCAAGTGAGAGCCCGAAATTGGTGTACATAACGAAAATAGCTTATGCAGTTTCGAAACGATCCCCATTTAAAACCAAAGGCGATGGGCTTGTATTTTTTTTTGTTTTGTTTATTTTTTAAAGGATACTTTGGAAAAGCCATTACATGCAATCCCTCGAGTATTTCGCGCCATCGAAAGCAATATAAACAAGAGAAATAATGAAAAAAAAAAGCGAAAAAGCTAAAAAAAAATCGAAAAAGTAGGTGCGATCGAGAAAGAGAAAAATAAGAAAGGCGCTGAGTATGATAAAATAAAGAAACGACAAAGGTGTGGATTTTCTCACGCTTACTATTGCATTGCCATTTCGAGGATTCTTTTCTCTTTCTTTTTCTTTAAAGTATTATACGTACGTATATATGTACGTTCGTGTACGTATGTATGTATGCGGGTATATAGGAGAAGATAGAAAAGTTCACAAAGTTCATAATGTAACCTATGCAATGTGCCGTGTAGCTGGCGGCAACGTTGTCGTCGTCTACGTCTACTTTGTCTGGTTCTATGTGTATGTGTGTGTGTGTGCTACGCCTCTATTTGCCTTACCATCGAGAGCCAAGCTACTACTAATATAGTAGGAAAAGTGCAGTAGAATAGAAGGAAAAATGTCTCGCTTATATGCCGTATAGCGTTAAAATACGCGTGTTTGGAATATCTCCCTACACTACTACGTGTGTATGTGTGTGTGGAAAATATTTCTTTTCACGTTTGAAATATTAATGTTATGCTCTTTCTCTTGGGAGAGAGAGAGAGAGAGAGCAAAAGTTCTTTTAGCGTCGACAAATATTTAAACGAAATTTGCTAGTTACGTTTATGCGATGAAGTAGAGTGGATTTTTAGTAGCTACTTTAACAGCTTATGTCGTATAAGTTAAAAGGAAAATATCAAATGTTTACCGATTGTTTTTTTTTTCTCGGTTATTCTTATGGATATTACTTCGGATATGTTGCTCGCTTTCTTTTTCGTTAGAGTAATTGCGATTATACAATATTAGCTGGAAATTACGCGAATAATTGTACACTAAAATATTTATACAATTCAAACGTGTATACTCCAATTTTAATTAGTACAGTAGATTAGGATTTTTTTAATGTACACCATTTTATGATTTCAATAGTCATTAAATTGTTTTCTATGCTTGTTAAGTATATTAGCTTAATATGATGTTATATTTCACATTAATTATTTATAAAATAGTACATTTCTAACTATTATAACAACTTAACAATTTTTCCTTTCCGACAAATCCTTTTTGTTTTTTTGCATTCTGTATATCATTATTTTACAAGAATAATGACCAGTAATGATGATCATTAACTTTCCGTACCATTCATCCTCTTACTGCAGTACATGCAAAAGAAACGACTAATTTCGTGATTTTAAATCAAAGAGGCAACTTTCATGAAATCATTAACGTCACCTCAGGCCAGCGAAAAAAAAACTCCCCTCAATCTTGGCTCGATAAAAAGAAAAAGATTCGAAATAAAAAAAAAAGCTCAAACTTTCCCTAATCCACATCTTGGAGCTGTTAACAAATTGCCTTCATAATACACAAGCGAATGCTGCACTTTCCCAGGTCGAAATAATGCAAGGAGAGCTCGGCAAGGCCCAACTTAGCAAAAAGTGGGGAAAGTAGTTGGAATACACGGAGATAGAAAGAAGAAGAAGAAGAAAAAAAAAGAACCGTAAAGTAAGAGAGAAAAAAAAAAGAGGCAAAGGCAGAGTCGTTGGTAGTAGTGCAAAACCAAAGATGAAAAGGAGTGTCTTCTTTTATATGCTTGGGCTCTATTGCTGCTGGTTACTGATTGCTCTTATATGCCTTCTCTCTCTCTCTCTTTCTTTTATGTGTATACCGTAAGGCTCTCTCGGTTAGATGTAGCTTATATTCACTATGTCGGGTCAATGAACACACTCTACTCTCTTCTTGCCGCCTTTGGTATATATAAGACACGTCTTTTCCCTTTTTTGTTCTACATACACATTAATATATGGTATATACGTACACGTACAAACTTATATTGCCAGTCAAACAATATACGGCTCCATACGAGCGTAGAGAGTATATGTTTGTGTGTTTATACGAAAGGAAGTCGAGGTGAGAATCAACAAAATTGTATTGCCGATGTCGTTTATTCAAGTCGCGGGAATGGAATAAGGTTCAGCGAGAAAACGCAAAAGAAGGGCAGAGATGAAAATCTTTGAGGATGATTCTTTTGTTGTTTTAACCCAAGGCAATAAAGTATCATGAAGATATAGATAAACAAGAATTATTTTGTTCTCGTGTAGGCGCATCTGAGCTAGGATTTTTTTTATTTTCAATCATATCGTTTCATTTGGTATTGTAAGCTCAAATCGTAATTGGATGAACTATTAATTTCGTATAGTTGCATATATTATATGCGTGGGAATGATCAGTTTTAATAAGTTACCGGGCAAAAAATTTTTATCTTTTGCTCTTTTTAAAATTAATTTTTCATTATCTTGATTTATTCGGTCTATTTTAATAGTGCTATAGGGAGTCGGTCTGTGGCTCATTCGGTAGAGCGTTGGATTGGTAATCTCGAGGTTCCGAGTTCGAATCCCGCTTTCGGCCGATTGATACAAGCACCACTGTACGTTACATGTGCTTTGTTCACCAACACACTTACGAGCTCCGTCGCTGATTAGCATAGCAATAATAGCATAGCATAAATATAGCGACGTTAAAAAAAAAAAAATAGTGCTATAGAATCTTTTTCTCCATTTTTTGGTTCAAATTTCAATACTCATAAAATCGTGTTTTCTAAGCTAAAGTGAAAAAAAGTATCACATTGTTTAAAGTAAAAAAATAAGTATCAAATTGTATGTAAATAATTTACCGTAACATTGTATTCACAATGCGAACTTTCATATTTTATTAAAATTATTACACGTATGAGAAATTTTCGAAAATCTAGAAATCCGATTTATCTACATTGTTAAAGGTTCTAATAGCCTAGCGTGGGAAGGTGTCAACGATAATGAGTCCGTGTTAAATATTAGGAAGTAAATTTAAATGAACGCGTAATATTCCAAAGCACGTAAACAAAAAGTAGTTTTATTTTGAAGAGCAATTCTTTCACTAATTTCTCGCTAAAAAGTGATTTACATAAGTGATAAATTGAGCAATAAAACGTTAGAAGCGTAAGGCTGCAATTAGGTTATAATCACAGAACGCTTGATTACACGTGAAAACTCAATTTGTTTTCTATTAATCCAAAACTACGTTTTAGAATCGTCGAAATTAATTATCTGCTAATGGATAAACATTTACTAGTAAACGAAAAAATATCAATAATAATGTTTAATTCTATGTTTTTCTTACAATATCTAAACTAATGCTTTGAAAAAAATGTTAATAATGTATATTAATGTAGTTACTGTGATATTCATTAATTACAAATTTCTTCTTATATGTTCATTTTGTTACGTAAAGAATATTTAAAATATAAAAACACTTTATTCAAATTTTTATGATTATTATTTGGAAATATTTAATAAAGATTGTTCGAAAAATAAATTTAAAAGCTTCAGCACTGTTACTTTTATTACATTAAAAACATTTCATTTTCAGCTATATCAATTTGCGTCTCGATCAGCATATTGTCTACATCTATTACGTGCAATGCGCTTTCTTTCGAATTTCACTAACATTTGTAACGCCGAAGTTTATAACATCCATAAAATTTTTCGATACTTTGCACAACCATCAAACATTATAAAATACAGCAATAAATCGGCGAAATAATATTTCAAACTATAAAATTTAATTTTCATTACAATAAGATATGATTCATCATTACATAATAGGATTTTGTACATTTCACCGAGCTCACAATACTTTCAAAAACGAAATCCAAAAAAAAATTTTAGTGCACGTAATTCCATTCACCGTATACAAATAGAATTTTGAAACATATTTTCTTATCTCGAAGTATTGATCAAATTTGTATTTAAATTATGCATGTGATTATAATTAACATTAATTATTAATCATTAGTTGAAAATCAATGCAAAATAATTTTTGCGTTTTTTTATGCTTATAAAACAATGAGGAAAGTTTTGAACAATTTCGTCTCAAAACAATTAGCACCTTTTTAATCCGTTGAAATCACACCTCAAAATAATTACGTTAAGCTCACAAGTAGCAAGACAAGTTCAAATTTAAGTCATACGTCCTAAGCTACAGAGTGTACGACAAAATTCAAACTTTCTGTAGAGTCTTTTGGACTTATAGTGACCTCAACGGGTTAAGTACGAAATAAATGTAGGTCATAAACTTTAAAAACTACATTGAAACAGGAACAATTTATCATTTTTTTTAAATATACACATATACATATACATGCATAAATATACATACGTTAGTTATTTTTTTGGATTTACTAACAGATAAGCATAACATTCGGGTAGTTCCCTCGTAAAATTCGTCTTTTTCTTTTTACGGTGGCACTTAGTTTCTCTTCCGTTTAGTTTCTTTAGTAGCCTGCCAGATCCAGATTTGTTCTGTAGATGTGTTGTGTATACATCTGGCGTGTGTGCAAGTACGTATGTATGTTTATCCGAACATTAAACGGGTTTATTATCCGTGATGCAATTTTTGAAAAACTTAGTTGTTTTGTTCTTGAATGCGCATTATAATAGCCGAGGAATGGCTTGTGTATAGCATTGAATGAGGTAAGTTTTTGATGCTACTAAATTTTAGCATCGAATTTTCCTTTTCTATTGCTATATTGAGGTCGAGAGTTTACTCGGTACAAACTTGAGAGAGTAATGTAAATTTTCGAGTATTCGAGCGCTATTATTAGGATATATTTATAATATATATTTTATGCAATATTCACTACGGTAAGGTTGAATTTTATTTCGCCTTTAATTAAAATATAAATAAAATTTTATTTAAAAAATATGATGAATAATGTGTTATTTAACAAAATATTTGACTTTTTTTATAAAAAATAAAACTGTCCAATATATTATTTGGATAATAATTTTCGAATTTCATATTGTTTATATTTTAGAATTTTTTATTTTAAATTTTGTATTTTTTTTATATTTGGTAAATTAAATTTAATAGAATCCTTTTTGAAAAATATTATTTAAATAAGGATTGCTAATATTTATTTAAAAATTTCATTTTCTATTATGTTGAACCTCTTTCATATTCTTTTATATTCATCTCAATTTTTAGAAAATTAATAAATTTAATATTCTATATACATTATAATTTTTGAATTTTATATTTTTAATTTTGTTTAATCAGGTCCTTTTTTGAAAATATTATTTAAATAACAATTGTTGAAGTTTATTTTAAAATTTCATATTCTTTTATGTTCAAATTCTTTTATATCTTCATCTCAATTTTTGTTTGACCATCTAAATATTTTTTTAAAGAAACTGTTTTTTTTATCTTTTATATTACTTTTTTTTAATTAAATTTTTTTTCATTTCCTTTAGTTTTAATTTATTTTTTTCTGAACAAAAATTATTTTTATTAATGTGAATACTTAAAATTTTGCCTTATTTTCTTAATATAACCTCTTAATTTTTCTTAAACTTAATTTTCGTTTCATAATAATAATCTACAAACAGTTCCGTTAGAAATAATTTTAAAAATTGTAGTTAATTAATCCTGGTTAATAATATTGCCAATACTATATGAATTCCAATACACAAAAGTGTATGTTATATGCTTTAACCAATAATTTACATTATTATCAATGATAAAATTTTTAATATTATATTGCAAAATATCTCATTAAAATATAAATAAAATAATTTTTTTTCATAAACGCTCATCAAAATTAATAATATGTATGAAAAGATTTCTAAAAATAAATGAAGTTCATTAAACTTTTGAAAAAGTCAGTAAAAGAAAAAAAAAGAAGGTCGAGCAACAGTTCAAGAAAGTTAAAGCCATAGTAACTTGAAGATTATCATTCAAAGCATATTCATAGCATTACGAGTGGAAACTGGCGCATCAAGAAATGAGCTAAGTTCACGTAGAACTTCCGTCTTCAATGTGTCTGCAATTCTCTCTCTCTCTCTCTCTCTCTCTCTCTCTTCGCTCCTCCTCTTTCTATCTTTCTTTACTTTATATATCTCTCCGTTAGAATCTTTAGCTTCTATATACACGTATCTTCGTACATAGGAAACATTCAGCAACTGGCTTATTCCATTCTATTCTCCTCGAGTCTTTTTGCTTCTTCTCTACATTCCCTTCAGCTAAGACTTTCTCTGTTTTAAGGTACATACTCTCGCTCCGACTCTCTTTTTTCTTTGTTTGCATTTATTCTCATTTCTTTCGTTTTCTTATTTTTCTCTCTCTCTCTCTCTTTACATAGTGTATTGTTGCTTCTTTTTTTTTCTTCTATTTCAATCTTTTAATTTAAGCTTCAGCTTACTTTTAAATCTTTTACTTTGCTCCGAAATTGCTTCTTTTCTAATCTTTTGTTAACTTCTAATAACAAACTTGAAATTGAATTCATTTAAACTGTTAATTATTTTATGTTGTTGCAGAAGTTCAGCGTGTTGATCATTTAAATTAATTTAAATTATTTCAAATGACGAACACGCTGAATTATTTTCTGCTATCCACGTTTATTTATTATAATTAAAGTTTAAAATTTTCCGTATCATGGTTTTTGGCTATACGAGAAAGGGAGAGTCGGAAAGTCCAAACGATGAATTTTGTTTAATCTATGGATGCTTTAAACATTATAATTTAAAAGAAAGTCAAAGTTATATGGACTCCAATGTTCAATAATTTTAAAGTTAGATGCTACGTAATAACTATAATTTTATAAAACACAATAAAGATTAAGTATTGTTTCGAATTATCATAAATCATCTCTATGTTTTTTCTTATGTAATCTAGTAACGTAGTAAAAAATATTTGAAAAGAAAGCTTTTAAGCATTTTTGATAGTCGGTAATTTTGATTGACAAATTGATGTTTCTCAACGTAACGAGATTTAAATTGAGATTCTTTTTTTTAAATTTATTATCAATGTTAATTTTTATTGTGTTTCATGAAATCATCGTTACTAAAGCATCTAAATTCAAAGCTATTGATCATTGATGTTAACAACTTTATCTTTTTTATATTTAAAAAAAAATTCTTTTTAATTTCAAGGAAATTCATAATTCAAAATTCCTATTTTCTCTAAACCAATATCTAGCTTATTTATTTAGCTTTGCCTTGTTAGTGGTAGATTTTTAAATGATTAAATATAAAGGTCGTCAGTGGCTCAGTTGGTAGAGCGATGGATTCGTAACCTCGAGATTCCGAGTTCGAATCCCGCTCTCGGCCGATTTATACGAGCATCAATGTACGTTACATGTGCTTTGTTCACAAACACATTGACAACCTCCGTCGCTAATTGGAATATTATAATGATAACATCAATACAGCGACGTTAAAAAAAATAAAAAATTTATGATAATAAATGGGTATATATGTGCTTATATTTTTTTTTTTAATTTTCACTTATTTTAATGTATTTAACTCATTTTAATATATTTATCACTGAAAAAACGAAATTTTTATACAAACAATCTCAAGTTATTATCAATAGACAAGATAATTTAAAGTCAACTTAAATTTATAGATTTAATTATGAAAAACTAAAAGAATTAATTTTTCTTATATTACCATCGATCATTAATTATTCATGCCATTAATTAAACAAACAATTACAACGCTAAAACCACGATAAAGTACTTTTTCCGTAGAACAGTCTATTTTTAAAAATCTTTTTAAGTAAAGTTGTCATTCATCATCCTTCACGAAAACTTTTTTACCTCTTATTTAATGACCTCTCTTTCACTCTCGAGTAACCAAGCTGCATGAGCGTACAGATTTCACTCTCTAAAGCGAGAGGAAAGAGAAAGAAAAATTTAAGGAGAGAATAAAAGAGAGAGATAAAACGAATACTCGTGACTTTGACTAAGGTACGGTTACTTCGTTCTATGTATATGTATAGCGTTTAGATGGTAGACAAAAGTAAACCTTTTCAGAAGCAACAGAGCAGCGTATAAAGTCACGGAACCGACGTACACCCACACACACGTTGCGTTGTCAGGTATACAAGGTCCATAAAGATATTCGTTTGTTAATTTGATAAACAACCAGGACATAATTTTACTTAAGATACGTACATTTAATTATAACCTTTGTAATTAATGCAACAAAACAACGTGTATACAAAATAGATGTGCTGCTACAGTTTCATAAAAGAAGCACGTAAAGGCCGTTATATTAGAAAATAAGATAATTAATTTATATGAATAAATTCAGGATTTTTAGAAAAATTTATTTTACTTTAAAGAATAGAAAAAAAAAATATTTTTTTGTTTGAAAATTGAGTTTAAAAAATGTTAAAAACTTTCAAAGAGAAATAATTATTAAGAAGAACAATACCATTTAAAAACACTGGAAACCATTTAATTATCATACACAACTAATTACATTAACGATCCGTCTGCTTTATAAATATCTAAAGGCTGTTTCTTTAAGTCCTTTTTTTTCTCTCAACAAGCCACAATCCAGTACAAACCGCAGAAACCCAATTATCCATCCAAACAAAGTGACCACTTGACCCAACGGAAAAAAAAGAAAAAAAAAAAGAAAAACCAAACAAAACAAAATAAAATTCAAAGACTTTTGTATAAAAGTATCGCTACAATAATAATACGGAAGGACGATGGGTCCGTCACGCTAAGTCAATCGACTCTCTATTTCTTAAACTTAAATATTACTATATCTACATTGTTTTGTTACTCTTCTTGTCTTTTTTTCTTTACTTAAATCGCTTTCGCTTGTAGAATGGCAGCAGCTGGGGTCTCCACCCGATCTTGTACAGTCACGACTTTGGTTATATATACATTAAATTTGTGCTACATCCCATCGTGTGAATTTCCCAAGGAAAGCTCCGCCTAAGTTAGATAGATAATGCACAAAAAAATGTAAAGAGAAGAAAAAATTTTAGGTAAAAGAGTTAGTAGTGTGTTGAAGATATGGTCGGGAACGTTTCGAAAGGGAAAATAATTATCTATGCTGTGTATTTTGTTTTTAATAATTTTTCTTAACTTTTTATAATAACTAAATAATTTAATCTTACAAAAAGTTAGTTGATGCATGTTTAAAATATTTAAACTTTTTTGAACAAAGTTTATTTAGTACAGTAATACTTTATCTTTATAAACCTCAAAAGTATTTTTTTTTATTGAAATAATTATAAATTATTATATCCTTTAAAAACAAATGTAAAATTTACGGATTATTTATATCAATAAAAAGATTTTATTTCTTTAAGATTTAACGTTTTTTAAAAATAGATTTTGGATTATCTGTGGCATTACAACATATTCGTGTCAAATCTCAACACCGTAAAAACTTTGGGAATTTTGCCAATGATTTCCACTTAAGAAATTTACAGTTTGCTTGGCAAAAAGTATCTTAGAAAATAAATAAAATATCAGAAGAGCATCGATATTGAGACTCTTTGCTAGAAAACACTAGTTTGTTTTGTTTTGCTTGATATTTTAAAATAATGTGAAGTATTTATTTTTAACTCTTTAATGTAACAAAATTTCTAAAATATTTTTAAAAATTTAAGGAAGTCAATATTTACATAATATCTACATAATAACTCTTAAGAACAATATTTAATAAAGTCTTAAGTGCAATGTTGACTTTTAAAGTATATCAAGGTTCAAATATTTATCTCATAAATATTTAATATTTATAAAATCTTTAAATAATGAGCCTTTTAAAAGAAAAAATCACGATTAACTACGTTTAATTACGAAATTAAACATTAATCGATCAAACTTATCACAAATTCAAATCAACAATTCAATTACAATGTTGATCGATTTGCTGTAATATCGTTACACTTTAAAAATTAAATAAATATTTGTGTATACAAAATTTATCGCTCTAATGATTCGTTAGGTGTATGTTTAAAAAGTAATAATAAATCAACAACGTAACGGAGTAAATTAGTACACTCCATATAATGTTTTTATAAAAATACTTAATCTTATAAAATTGAATTTTGAAAAGGTTCCAAGAATGAGTAAAAACTAGTTTCATAAATTTCGTCGCTAATACATTAAAATCTCCGACTGCGAAATTTATTATTTAATTTTTCTATTAGAGGAACAAAAAAATTGGAATATCAATGCTCGGATTTTCTTCGAACTCTTTTCTACTTTGTCGTTTATTGTTCTGTAGAGATGTACATCACTAAATATCGTTAGCGGTCGTCAGTCTCTGCTTGTCGACGCGACCTGTGTCAGGCCGCAAAACCGCTGAATGTTGAGCCGCCTCTCGAATTTACAGGTTTACACACACGCACACACATATACACATATATATCTTCATATACATATCTCTCTTTGTAAATGCGATTAATAATTTTCAGCTAACGATTGAAATGTTTTCACCCTTTATGAGATCATATGTTTCATAGCAATAGTTATTAAGTGACTTGAGTTTTCTATCATTTTTTTTTATAAAGATATTCTATTATTTGGAAAATAAACTCTATATGTTTCTAAAAAAAGGGTCTATTTGATTTAAGAAAAGAAGCTTATTTATTTTAAAAGAATCTTTGATGATTGAAAAATGTTTCTCGTCATTGCAATAAAATTATACTATTTGAAGTAAAAATGGCTTTACTTTCACTCCAAAAAGATGTTATTTGAACTTAAATACGTTTAAACCATCATTTTCTTAATATGCTTTAATATCAAGTTCATCTTTTTTACAATTATTTATAAAAAGTACATTGAAAGAAAATTTTTTTAATAAATGTTAACCATTCTTTCTTCAATCTTCATATAAACTACAAAATACTTTCAATTTCAACATGAAAGTGAGATTCGCATATTTATGATAATGAAAAATTCTTTTGAACTTCATCTCGCCAACTATCTGACATTTGCCTATTATAAAACTAATTGTTACTCCGTTGCTTGCATAGAAAAAAAAGTTAATAACTGCATGACTCGATAATTCTCTGTAAAATTTATTACGAACTTTCTTATAACTGCACCTCGTATCCAATATTTCATAATTTTACTTTCAAAGATAGAACTCCCATTTTAATCTTAAACTATTTTCATACAAAGGATCGACAAATTTTTCAAACTCGTGAGAATTTTACATTTTGCAAAATAATAAATTTATAAAAAAGAAATCTCCGATATAATACATATTTCAGTAAAATTAATTAGATTAAAAATTCTCTATCTGGAGCAGTGAAAATTAACGAAACAGTCCCTTATATTATATTCTCGTCACGTTTCGGGAAGATCGTTTCCTGTGCTACATAGCAATGCTCAACCCTATTCCAATGGATATCACGACGTCCCTTTTGTACAATACAATATAGCAAGAGAACAAAAAAAAAAGATAGATAGAGACAGAAAGAGAAAGAGTTGAAGTAATCGATTTGGTCGAGGTTTAGCGGTCCAAACGAATCGGGCATTGCACTTTACTTAAGTGCATATCTATAATTTACGACCACCAATAAGGGAAAGGACTTTAAAAAGTAAACCATCAAAGCTTTATTTATCTCCTTTTACTTAAGAATTTTGTACTTAGTTTATCATTTTTTTTTAATTTTTGGCATCAATTTTCTTACATACGTGCATGCACTTATGTATCAAAATCATCTGTTGCTCCGAGAGCCTTTGGAAAATTGACTGTTGTACCCAATTTCCCAAAAACAAGTCCGTATAGATATATAAAACGTTATATATATATATAACGTAAGCTATATATGCAATATATTCCGAAAGTCCTTTACATACGTTCTTGTTGAATTGCCTTAGGTATTGGCAAGAGCGAGTTGGCTATATTGTTGGCGTTATGTTTCTAAACAAGAGCATACATACCCTAAGCTACTGTCGCAACGTTTGTCCAACAATGATCGATTCTCAGGGCAAGGAGACAAAGAGAACTCTGGGATATATACCGGTACAAGTTCGGCTCTACATTTTCAACGTACAATGCCCAGTGTTTCCCACAAGTTTGTGAACTTTGTGCTGCTGCAACGACTACGACGAGGAGGACGACGAATTTAGTTGTTGCCCCCAAGGGATAGTATAAGTGAACGCCCGTTAGGAAACGGGTATAACCTCCTTTTTACTATATTCTGTACTACTACCACTACTACTGCTACAAGAGAGAAAAGGGATATAAGAGAACTATTGGCAAGAAGAGGGCAAGAAATAGAGAATTTTGAATTAAATTAGATTAGGCTTTTTGCACTGATTCTGTAACAAGAGAGGAAGTTGGAATTTGAAAGTAAAGGTGTTTCTACAGGGATTAGAATGATAAATAGAAGAGATGCCCAAATCAGCTAGCTTTGCTTTAGCTCAAGATTTTGGTGACATAATATCTTGGACATGGCTTAACGATTTTATCAAATTTAAAATAGTTTACTTTAAGTTAATTTTGATAATTAAACAAGAAAAAGTTTTACAAAAAGCATCAGAATACGTTTTTAAAAATAGAAAAATTAAATACTGACAATGATTTTACGATCCTTTTGTTGCAATGAGTACTTTTAAAAATAGAAATTAATTTTAACGTTTGAAAAACAGAAAATAGTATCTCCTACTTAGTGAAAAAGATAGGGCATTAAACTTCACTAGCTGCATGACGCGAGGCAATAAATATTAAGTACCATCGAAACAATGGCTTGATGATATTACATTCTGCTAGCACCGACCATTAAAAAAGTTACCATTGTTTTGAAACCTCGAAAACTTTTTTTTCCAGTATTATTCAAAAATAAAAAAGAAAATATTATGGCTGTAATGTTCGCCAATATAAAAATTTTACCTTCGATTACTTGTACTTTGTAAATGAACGTTAGAGTCTTGATTGTTATATTCCCGTTTAGACAAACGTGTCTTATTACTGAATAATACGATTTTGAAACTTCTCTAATTGTTCGATAGTTTAACAGTTAAACTTCGTGTAACTAAAGGCCAATATTTCGGTCAATGACTAAATTATTACAGGCAGAACTAAATCTAACTTTAACGTATCACTTAAAATGTTACAATGGGTACGTTTAAGTTTAATGTATTCAAGATATTTTTTCTTCAAAATTTCTAAAAAATTCAAATTAATTTATTTTAAAGTATGATTATAAATAAAATATATGTTTAAAATGTATGAAATTCGTAGTAATTTAATGTAGACTCATCTTTCAGAATAAAGTCAGTATTCACCGAGAAACAAAGTAAGCAAAATAATGATTATTCACACATTAGGTTTACTATGCATTGACCTTCAAGGGATTAACTTACAAAAGTACAGGATGACCAAGCTGATTCACAAGCAGTACACGCTAGCTTTAACAAAGATAATATTGAATTACCAACTATGCAGATAAGACTTTACGTGTTCCAGAATAACTCGTCCTTAACTCTTTCCCTTCTATATACACATATATATATATATATATATATATATATATATATATCGTTGTGATTCTGGCTAGTACAAACAGAAAAGCTAGAAATGCACTTCTCAGCAAGTTTGCAGCTATGTTGCGATTTAAGATTCAACTGGACATGGAATTAATTACATTTTAGCTTAGAATTCTCTCCCATGTAACCCGTGTTTTCACATCCTTACGTGTAAATGTATGGCTCCGCATAAATTTTCTCGTTCTCCAATGTCATCTTTACACTTCTAGCCGAGATCAAATTAATAATTTTGATGTAAATAAAAGATAAACTTTATATCGCCAAGTAGTTTAACTGGTTAGAGCTGCAGTGTTAACTGGTCTGGATAAATTGAAGCTTTTTATAGTGATAAGTTATTACATTTATATAACAACCTTTCCATTCCAAAAAAGGATTTAATTACTTTTAATAGGACTATGAACCTTTAATAAAATGTTAACTGTTATGAAAAAAGCGTGATCATCGTGTAAAAGTAATAATCCACAATTACGCTTGTAATTATCGAAAACGCTTTGTACAATATAATTTAATGATTTTATTAAAGCGTTCGATATTGTCTCAACGCTCGGGACCATAAAAATTGTGGATGATTTAATATAACTTTTTTTTTTTTCTTTCTTATCAAGCAAATAATTTCAATTGTTAGAATAAAAGCCAACTGCCGGCAATAAAAGATCAGTATAACTCTTTAGGATCTAACATTCGTAGTAAATATCTAACGAAATGCGGTTGGCTTTCATGAGAAATCATGTAGTTTTATTATCGTACGAACGCTCATGCCCATGCCCATAGAAGTTAATGACTCAAGATTTTCTTCAGGGCTAACCAATTTATTTTATTGATCGACGTAAAAATAAAACGTCCATAAGAACGCAAAATTTAAGTATAGCCCAAACTCAGGAAAAAAGAATCAGCTATACTGTCTATGGTTGTAATAAAATTTTTGTAAGTTACGTAAAACCAACGACACCATAAATTATATGAAAGTTTCTCAAAAAAAAAAGCAGAAATTAAGCAATAATTAAAAAGAAAAGTGACAAAATGTTACTCTTAAAGACAGAAGATAAGACCACGTTTACTTTTATTTTTGAAATACGTTTTGATATCTAAGGATCGCCATTACGTCTGCTTACTTTCAGATCGAATTCTGTTCGTTCGCGTTTACGTTTTCTTTTACTTTGGTAACAGATGGGAAAAAGGAAAATAAAAACCTAATAAAATTGATTGTCTTAGTTTTAAAGCGTAAGTTTATTAGGTTGAAGAAACTGAAGTTCATCACTGCGATGACATAATATTTCATCTAAAAATATTAAATAAAAAATATATACCTAGACAGCTATTTACGGCTAAGGTTTTATTTCCGAGAGTAAAAAGCTTTTACTTCCATAAAGAAAATAATGTTAAATCCTGTTTCACAAAGTCGATGAATTAAAGTCAAAGAATTTAATGAAAACTTTCGAATTTTTAAACATAATCAATAAAAGCATAAAAGTTTATGTAACACGCTTTATACAAACGTAAAAACGTTTTAACTTATAAGCATTCAATTTAAAATCGGAAGTCATAATCATCATATCATCTTGAAAATAGAATGAATAAAATCGAAGCACACACTCGCATTTTTTCCAATACAATTTCACTTTCACAAGAAAAATCAATATAAGCTAAACTATCATTTTGCCGAAATGAGTTTCTCCAAGGAGGAATACATCTATCAGTAAAAATGTAGAGCTCTCATTTCCGTTTGCTATTCAATTTCCTTAGAAGCCCTTTGGTCGTACGTATTTTCAAAGAAATTACAAATAAAGAAAGGAGAAAAAGAGTTTTCTTCGGTGCATGCTATCTTTAGATGTTTCTCAATCATTTTTCTAAAGCAAAGTATTCGTGAACATGGTTATGAAAATAAATAAAGTACGTTAAACCTTTTTTAATGATACTTCATTTAACTAATCGATATATTTATGCTATGCTTAGATTACTTTCTAATCTTCAATTTAATAATTATACTTTCAAGAATTTTCCACGTCAAGTTTATAATACTTCGAGCTTGAACCAATTAACGGAAAATCATTTGTTTTATTTAGAAAAATATTCATGCGCGGACTTAGTGATCCGTACCGATTATCACATGTTTTTTGCTTACTGATGTAAAAAAAAAGAAAAAAAAAAGCATAATCCCAAGCGCGTATCACACTCTTATAATGGTCGTCAGAGGCAGTCGTTGCTCGTTCAGATAGGTGGAAAATCAACAATTAAAATTCAATCACTTTGCCTATCGGATATTCACTTCGGTACGAAAAAAAAAAAAAATCGACGTGGCACGAAAAAAAAAGAGAGAGAAGAAAATAATAAAATGTCCAACGAGCTTTAATTTGTTCTTCAGAGTTCATTGATGCATAACGTCATCGACGTCTCACTTCTGACAATGAAATGCTTTAATTATCGCTTAGCAAAGTTTAAATAAAGAAAAAAAGAGTTTGAAGTAAACGACAAGGTAAAATTAATTAATTTCCTTATGGCCTGGGCATTTCGATTAAAATGGCCTAAAATTACAAAATGTATAGAGTAAAAAAATTAATAAGAAAACGTCTTTAAGTTTCTTTCACGCTTTGACGATTTTACTACGATGGGTACAGCCTACATAATAATGCTAATAATAGTTTCAATTCTTGTACAGCAAAGCTACAGTTAAAAAAGAAAATAAATCTTATTTATGTACACTTTTTTTTCCATGTCTTTTGTTACTATGCCCACAAATTATCATTCGAGGAGAAAAGGAGGTGAGTCGCAAGGAAAAAAAAGAGTATCAGGCAGGTAGTCTTTAATCAATGTTAAAGATTCTGCTCAACTTTTAAGAGATTAATGCCAGGTTCGTGGGCTTTAAAGGCAATAATTTCCGTATCGCAAGGCAATTCAGTACGTAAGTCAAACTTGATGGAGTCAAGCTCCATCGATCATTATCGGCTATTAAACGAACAGAATTTGCTCTCTCCCTCCCCTGAGAAATTTAATGCCTTTCGTACAGGGCTTCGGTAATAAACATTATTTCTCTTTTATTCTCTGCACTAGAGTTTGATCTCTCTTCTCTTATCTTGGAGTTGAAGTAAAGTACTATGTTAAATTGATCTAGAAATTGTTTCGTTTGACGTCAAGAAAATTCCTTAATATTACGTACTTTTTAATCAGTATAAAATCGAAGATCTTAATTTCATCACAATAATAATTATCAATTTTCTTTTTACTTTTTCATACCGAATGTCAAATATATATTTAAAGTAATATTGATAATGTAAATAAGAAAGATAATATTTCCTAATTACCAAAGCATAACACTTCTGTAATTGGAAATTTTAAACTTTGAACAAAGTGATTACTTTTCTCTCCGAGAAGCAATAAATCTAGATTAAAAAAAATAAATTTTAAATAATATTTTTCAATATTTCCAGTTCATTAATCACATGATAAACCCACTATTAAATTATTCAAGCACGAAAAATCTGCCGACGCTCTTTATTAAATTGGAATATTAATGATTGTTTCTGCTCTATTTATTTTCGTCCGCTCAACTGCTAAAACAACACTTGTAACTACACGTTAATGCAAAATCCATCAAATGTTTCCGTTAGACAAGAATAACGATAGCCTTAGCGAAATTTCATTCCAGTCAGGGTTAGTTCTCTTTCCCTTGAAAAGATCAATTCTACTGTTAAAAAAAAAGAAAAATTGATTTTCGGTCAATATCCTTGGCTTGTTTCCAAAAAAACAATACTCAAGAATGACCGGACTGTACACCAAGATTTTTCACGTACGTGGGTATCATTGTCAAGTAAGCAAACCTATACTTTTTCTGTAAATAACGATCTGAAGAAAGGACCTATACCGAAAAAAATTTTATAACTGTGTATAAAAAGAATTAAGGAAAAAAGGTTAGAGACATATGATGGTAATAGAAATAAAATAAGATTTGTAATTGACATTTTTAAATGGTAATCGATAAACGTGAGAATTTTCGCACTTGAACGCGTGCGCAATCTTGTTGAAGAGCGTCATGAGATTTTCGAAAATAGCTTTGAAACTTTTGTGGGTAGCTTTTATGTATTCGTGAATTTTACGTTTGCATAGTTTTTTTTATTATCGGCAAATCCTATAAAGAAGCTTACGAAAACTCTAGCTTCTTATCTTATTTTATCTCACTATAAAAAGACCATCAAAAATCACAAAATTGCATATGCACCTTTAGAATCTAAAGTCCACCTTTAAAAGATAAGAATACGTAGTTTTTTAATGCAACAATAATATAAGCCACATTGTCGCTTATGCCATTTTAATGACTGAGCTTAGGCTTTGAAGACAAAGACAAAGAAGTATATTCCTTGTAACTTTAACTGTGTCAATTTATTTCATCCATTAGAGTGAAGAAGAGGCACTTGAAAATAAGCGTGAGAAAGTCCTTTGACTGGCGGGATGTGCGCGCATCGTGGAATTATCCTAAAAACATTTTCACTGGGTATGTACATGTATACACGTTTTTGCGGTAGGTAGGATAGATCTCCTAACTATCTTTTCCTTTTGAAGAGAGGATTTTCTACCCTGTGGCCCTTACGCGGTAACGCCTTACGATGCGCTAAAGAGAGAAGCGTAATCCGTTTATGAAATCCTGTGTAACAGTCTTTATTTTAATTCGGTTAAACTTTCAATGTTGAAAATGTTATTCATATTTTATATAACTTTATTTTGAACTTTTATATAAAAAAGAATAGCCAGTTTTCTTTTATTCTTTTTATTTGTAGCTAAGCAAACTTTTGCTTTTGCTAGAATTTTATTCTTGAAATTTTTAATGGTTGTTTTTCATTTTGAAGAAGTTGTTGAAAGAGTTGTTTATGAGTAATTCAATTGTTTTATCTTGACTGAAATCTTTTTAACTGTTACATAGGTAATAAAGTTTATAAAAATGTTATGATATTTTAATTATGAGTTATTGATCATTTCATTGGTCCATCTTCGTAACTGATTTTTCGTGAAGAAATGTTAACAATTTAAAAAAATTGTTACCAAACAAAAATTTTTATAAATTTAAATATTAATATTTTTAGCAGTTACCTTAAAGGTAAACTTGCGGTATCTTTTTATCAAATCTACCTTTTAAAGTTCAACCAAAACCTTTAAATTCTCACGGTATCAAAACATTTCTCTATGTCAGTCGAGAAAAGCTTTTATATTCACATTAATTTCCATTGCAATCCTTCTTGCCTTGCATCCGGCTCTCCTTTTCTCTCTCTCACACTCTTTATGTCACGGAAACGTCGCGTCAAGCGTTTCCTTTCCATTCTTGTCTTTCCCAAGCGAGCCTGGCTGGCTGCCTCCTCCTCTTTGGATTAACGTAACGATATTCAACTACTGCGTGCGAATATTGTCAGCGCAACACGAATGCTGTCAAGTTTTGTAGCCTACATCGATAATCCACACGTATATATATATATCTGTACTTAATCCAACATACGGAATATAACTGGAACGACATTTCTATTGGCTTGTTATAATGCAAAATGCTCATGTGCAAATTCGATGACGATATGCCATTTGAGAGCTTGGATTAATTAATTTCATCGTTTGTTCATTTTAATTTTGACATTATTAAATTGGAGATGTAACGCAGCAAACAATGACAGTATCAGTTTTATCCATAATGCAAGAGTTACTTTGAAGTTTTAAATATTCCATTTCTTGTATCTTGGATAATTCAATAAGCCTTTTCACACCAGTTTTCAGCTTATTTGCATATTTCATTAAAATTATCAAATTTTTAATTTTGCTATTAAATATTCAGCTTATATCAAAACGTTATCTAAATAACTTCAAAAACATATTCATAGTTAATTATGTAATATCGCGTATATTATGCAATTTACACAGTGCATAATTAACTATTCTCGTCAAAGTGCGTAGCACGTTTGAAGTTAAGCTCCGAATATATTAACTAATTAACATAATAGTAATATTCATGCGGATCAACTATTCGCGTAAACAATTTGACGAATATTCTAAAAGTACATATCGATTTTAACACCTTCATTATTTTCCTATATCGTCTATTTCTATATCTCTTTGGCACTATCCAAGAGTATAGTGTTCGTTTACCGAAGTAGTCGTTTGAATAGGGTACGACTAAGCGAAATTGATCCGACCCATTCTGATCAATACGTAGAGCTTTTATCTCGTATTAACAAGACGTTTATATACGTATAACATTTGATATTATTCTTCTCTAGCGCGTGGGTGTTTGTGTTCATCAATATTCAGCGTTCCAAAGATCGAATGGATTTAAAAATATAAAGAAGAAAAGTATTGGATTACGTCGTTTATTATGAAGATGGCATATTACTGATTGGATTGTAATTATCAGCATCCATCCAAAGCAATTAAAAGCTTATGATAATGGGAGTCCCGGGTAAACCCATTTAAACTCAACTGAATTTACTCCTCCTCCTATATATAGCTTGCAAGTAAAATCTCTTCGTATTCTAGTGGCGGTAAGCTCGAGTTATATAGCGAAGATTTCGCGCTCCTTGCACGAGTAGCTCTCCTATATGCCATGCTTACGTAAGAAGAGAGGAGGAGAAGTATGAGGTAAAGACGTATTTGAAGCTTTTCAACGACGAGTATCTCACTTACTTGCGCGTTAAATTTTGCCAAGTGAAATTTACACTTCAAAAATGATCGATTCTTGCATTCGAATTATGGAATTGAATAACATTTTTCAGATTATTGGAGATGGTTAGATTTAATTTTATATATAATTTAAAGTTTACCAACTCCATCGGGGATGAATTTTATGATACAGAATGGAAAGTTTGGATTGCATTGAAAAAAAAAACTATTTTTTATTACAATAGTTCATTCTGAAAAATGAAAATGAATTGCATTGTATCCTCCAAAAAGTCATTATAAGTGAAAATGGATTCAACGAGGTATTTTTTACTTTTTTCTAAAGATAAATTTTCATTGTCGTTATTTTCCGGAAAAATCAAGAAATATTCCAATTCAAAAGATACGTAAACGAACTGTATATATATATATATACGTTCCCTTCAATCGAATTAAATTTTTTTACCCTCTTTTATTTTTTCTCGCGAATTTTATTATTCCAGCTTCCTAAAATTTTAAAGTGCAGCGACGAAGTAGAAAATGAAAGAGAGTAAAAATTTTTCTTTTTTCTTTCTCTCTCTCTCTCTCTTTTTTGTTTTATTTCTCTCGACGCGAGGCAGTTCCATTTGTTCACACATTCCTAATTTAATCTCACTCTCGCGCGAGGCTCGATAAACGTACAGGATTATACCGCTAGCGCGCGGAGCAAGAGTATATATAGCGTGTGAAAAGTTCTTCACTGCACATTGCCGCCACCGCTCACCACCATTTGCGTTCACTTTCCTTTTTTTTCTCTCTCCTTTTTTCACCTTTTTTTTTTCTATTTTTCCATCTCACTCGAACGTTTCGTCTCACCCATCCACGACCCTCACTACTTACCGGATATCTCGCGTCAATGCTTCATCTTTCTTCCTCTCTTTTATTCCATACGTAGCTTTCGATGGCTTGGAATTTTTTTTTCTCTCTCTCTTCGTTTCTCTTAAAGGTGAAATTTCCAGATAAAAAGAGAAAGGGGAAGGAAGAAAAGGAAAGAAAACTAGTTGAAGGAGGAGATAACCACAGAAAAACTAATTTGCTCTTTCAGCGAACGCTTTTGTTTGAATACTTTATACCTTGGAATGTATTTACGATTCAAACGGACTTTATGTACTACTCCGATATTTTCAGAACCTTTTCATTAGAAATTCTAAAGACCAAATAAATCGATGGAAAAACTTTAAAGGATTAAGGTATAACGAATAAAGTCTTTGGTTATGTAAACCTCCCCCCCCCCCCCCACTACCTAGTTGAAGTATTGCATTATAAAGACCGAAAAGTTTGTCGAAAAAAAAAGTTTAATAGATTGGTTCTTCGAAAGTCAACGAATCGAAGTAAATTACGAATTCAGGATTTTGTTTGACAACGTTTAGATTTCATCAATTTGACCTTATACAGCTTATTGTCAAGATCAATTTTTCATTTCATTTGATTTTAAAACTTTTGGATATTCATGCTATAAATAAAGGGTATGAGTTAATTAACGTTGATTTCAATTATTGTTATATTATATTGCATATGTGGTAATTAAAAAATAATAAAATTGCAAATTCATAATATCGGATTTTGAAAAAGTTAAAAGATAAATTTCTGTGAACAATTCATTATTAAATATTTCAGAATGAAAAAGATGAATTTCAACCATATAAGCGTTTAAGATGGATAAATTGCTGCTAATAATATATTGTATGATAAAGGAATTAACAGTAGACATATGTCTTTCACCAGCATGTAAGAAATGTCGAAAACTTGTAAGTTTAGTCAAACAGTTATAAATTTTAAATCGTCATTGCGCATGAGCCTTACCTCGACTGTTATTACTCTAATTCAACTGACGTCATAGCGAAAGAGAAAGAGAACCGTTATATTTTTTAATCGACTTGTATAAATTAATAATTAAAATATTTTAATTGTTAAAGTACAATGTTTATTTTGGAATACAGTTTTTTTTTGTGTGAAATTTTGATTATTCATAAACATTAATTATTTTTTAGATAACATTGGTGTCAGAAAAATATGTAGGTCGTTGGAAAATTTATGTTACGCTTGTAATGTTTCATTGATTTTTCTCACCGTGGTATCAATGGTTTTTAGAAATTTTATTTACACATTGAAATTGAACTATGTATCATGATCTTGAGAAATTAACAAAATTAATTAATTCTTTTGTAAATTATGCAATTGACGCATTCAGAACTAAATCAAATTCAACATTTTTAATAGTTTATTTACCATTCCATGCCCACGCATGCATACATAAATTTATCCATATTTATATATTTACAAAAGTCATTTTTAAAATTTAGTTTGATTTATCCTGTATAATAAAATATTCCATTTGATAAATTATCATTTTTTGAATTAGTTCTATTTTGACATGTTTCGTAGGTAAAAGATAAAATTGCAATGTAAAAAGGACAGTAACAATGTTTTTTGATAATGTAATTATGTCCTTTTTTTATAAATCATATATGTTTAATTGCACTTAAAGTAATAAGCAACTAATGCTTTCTTAGTAATTTTTTTTGCGAAACATTAAGCGTTATTCATCGAGTTGTAGCTTTTAATTTTTTCAATATAAACTTAAATCTCGCTTCCTGTCTAGATTCTGAATGTCCTTTCATGGATGATATAATATACATAATAATTTTACCAAAATTGATTGTTGCAATGAGTTCAATAACAGCAATATTTGGGTTTAAAAAATGGAATTGCATTTGTCTCAAGAAATTTTAAGATGTGATTTACAAATTTATTACATTTAAAATGACTTTAAAAGAAGTACTTATGGAAAAAAACAGAATGCGTTTAATTTTCGTTTGATAACAAGTCGAACAAATTCATTTAAAATTTTAAGATTAGAAAGAAAACCAGACGAATCAAACTATGAATAATCTGTATACTTATATTAACAATTAAATTTTAATATAAAAAAAATATCAAAAAATTAAAGATTCACTGTATTTTTTCTTCGCGTTTAACGGAGAAATAACTGTCTTTTTCAGAAAATTTTACGAATTTCCACCCATTTAGAATAAATCAATTATTTTTTATATTTTATTTAACGTCGCTGTATTGGTGCTATAATTGCGATGCTGATTAGCGACGGAGGTCATCAGTATGTTTGTAAACAAAGCACATGTAAAGTACAGTGGTGCTTGTATCAGTCGGCTACGAGCGGGATTCGAACTCGGAACCTCGAGATTATGAATCCATCGCTCTACCAAGTGAGCCACTGAGATCTCTCATGATACGATTATTATATTATAATTAATTCATGATTTTTATCTCAGAAAATCTAAAAACCTTATTAATTCAAACGATAATTAATGTCTCATAAATTAATAACCAAGCTTTAAAGATAAGTTTTAGTTTTTTTTACCTTTATTATGATAGCCGGATGTACGTTATTAGATTTCTTCTAGATTCTATAAAACCTTTGACGTCCACCTGAAATCAGAAAATTAAAAAGAATTTTAATTAAGTAAAGGCTTTCCATAATCTAATTAAATGAATATTAAAATTTTGCAAAAAAAAAAAGGTTTTACGATAAGAATAGCTAACACTTAAAACGTTTTCACTTAAATTTAACATAATGAACAATACTATTTAATTCAATTTATAGAAAATTTTATTACTCAGAATAAGTTTAATAGCATTCCATTACTTAATCAAACAACCATTTTCTTCTTCGGAACTAAAACTTCTTTTTAACTTTTAACTTTTTATTCAAGATAAGAAAACATTTTATAGCTCTTAAAAAAACTCAATACTTTTTACTGCCTAAGACAATGTAATTTAGAATGTAATCTTTCTTTATTGGAATAGCATCACTTTGGTCAACACCTGTTATTTCAATCTTGACGAATCGTTCCTATCAACTTCGCTCATTTTTTTTTTTCTTCTCTCGCCTTCTTTTCAACCTAGTCAAGCTTTCGTCTTATATACAGATATATAAAAAGCCAAAGAGTTCGCTGTGGCAACGTCTAAGCTTGTTATGAGGGGAGGTTACACCTCCCGTAACGATAAATTGAGATTTGTCTATGCGGTGTGCGCGTGCCAAGTTTGCGTGATTTCACGCCTATCCCCGTATAGTGTTATAGCTAAGGGAGCTTTTCCCAACATTTCCCAGACTGTAATCCGGCTCAGTGAGCACAGAAGAAAAAAAAAGAGAGAGACTGTGACATTGAAGTGGAAGAGAGGGGAGAAGATAGTAAGAATAAAAATCTCGTGTTTCTCTCTCTCGTACAAGTGCAAAGTTCCCTTACATCGATCGATAAAGAAAAAAAAGAATAGAAGGATGAAAAGAGGAATACCACTATCGGCTTGTCTTGGAGAGAAGAGAGAGAGGACCAAAACTCTGTGATTCGAATGCCAAGTATGCGGATAAGTGCGCTCAGGTGTATTTGTTTCTTTTCTTTTTATTTCTTCTTCTTTCTCTATCGTATACATCTTTACGCATTGAATCTATCTTTTCTCTACTATATACTATGACATTTTCTCTCTTGTCATCTCCGCGCAACTTTGTGTCTCCGTACACGCTTGGTTTATCTATATACACGACGGAATCGCTGCGCGGAATCTCGCGGGAATATCTCGCGTATATCGTTCCTTTTTTTTCTCTTGTTTTCTTCTTCTACTTCTTGGTTCTTTTTTTATTCCATTGCACGCTACATACGGGGATATAACGCGCGCGTGATTGTGTTTGATGGGTGAACGGTGAAGGGTTGAGAGGATCGTTAGATGGAGAAATTGAATTTCTCCGAATGCTTTTGTAAAGCAGGATGAGATTGGATGTGGTTGGCTTGAGTTTTTTTATCGTGGATACAAGTAACTATCTTAAGATAAAAACTCAAAGTAGTTTCTTTCCTTTATCAAAAAAAAAAAGAACATTGAGAATAGTACTTTTTCTAAGTTCAAGTGTAAAAAAGTCACTGGATTATCTTTAGAATATTTATAAACGATAAAAAATTGTCGTGGCGATAATCGATTTGATTTCAATGGAATCTCTGTAAAATATTTTCTACAAATTTGCATATTATTAAAAAACATGACTTTCTCAAGTGCCACACTGAATATTCAACAGTAAATTATTATTGCTTGATCAACCAATCATAAAGTTAACTTGCTTTTCTTTTTATAGTGCATTAAATGAAAAAAAAAGAATGCCTCATTATTATCACCGGTAAACTATATAACTTTCGCTTATTATACTAAAAAAGACGACCGCATCGAGCGTGAAAATCGTCCTATAAATGCAAAATCCGCGAATAGAAAATACGAGACGTATAAACGGGGGCCGAAAGTCAATTTACACGATTCGTTGGCTCTCTCTCTCTCTCTCTCTCTCTCTCTCTGCCTAGCTCGAGCAAGCGTGAAATCGAAAAAGTGCAGACGAACTGTTGACCGTACGTAACATCGTCTTCCTGTTTGGACTCTATCCCTCGCTCCTTTTTTTTTAACATTACAAATGAACGAAAAGTGTATATGTATGACGCCTCTAATGCACTATTGCATTAGGAAGGGAAAAAGGAAAAGTAATAGAAGAATGTATGTACGAGGCCAATTTTTGAAGACGAGGTAAGCACCACCGCTTACCTTTTGCCCCTTTTTTTTTTACTTCCTTACAAACATTTCTTACGCTTGACATCTTCCAATTTTCGTGGACTATGTGCGAAGAGGTAGTTTAGTCGAATGTCAAGGAAAAAAAAAGAGAAAGAAAAGAAAAGTAAAAAAGGGAAGAGAAGAAAGTTTGCGGAGTCATTGGGTTTTTAGATAAAAATAACAGTTGAAGTTATTTTTGACTTTAGTCACTTTGCCAAAATATACTTAACTGCGTGGATAGGAAAAGTTGTAAATTGTAGAATTTTTTTAAAACTTTTATCAGCGATATTTTTACAGTACTTTATGTATTGTCCTTTAATTTAATTACACTGTAAAAACTTTGGAAAAAACTTCTTTAATACGTTTTTATTATGCAGTAGTATGAATATTAAAATAAAAGAAAGGAATTTGCGTTAAATCACAGCTATTTCGTAATTATGGATTTTCATGGTAACATTGTAAGTATGTAACTTGCCAGTAGATTAGTCATTCAAAAAGCCAGCGTATCCACGCGATATGTACACGCAACGGATGTTAATATGCGTGGAATGTATTTGAAATGTGGAAAATCAGTAAGAACGATAGAAACAATGGAATCATCCAATAAGGTCGTGGCGGTTTTGAAATATTCCATTGGAATTAATGTTCATCGTATTTACATTCAGTGCGTCTGATGGATTTTCCGTTTTAAAAAGAAGGTTCATTTCGAAGAGAAAATTACTGTACTTTAAAGGTTAATCAATATCATTTGTCGTTAATGTAAGACTTTGAAAATAATTGCAGCGTTATTGGCAGCTACTTATGCTTGATTGCAAAATTTTATCATGAATGAATAATAAGTTTATATAATTTCATTATTTAAATGGTATGAATTATTTAAAAATAACATATTTTAATAAAATTATCATGTATCATTGTGAATTTGTAAAAAGTTAATAGTTTAAATAATATGAATCATTAAAAAGTAATTGCAGTTGATGAAAGAAATATTTTTGTCAGGGGGTTAAATGTAAAAATTATAATTTATTTGATAATTTTTTTTTTTAATTTGTACTTGATTGTCCTCGATTTTTTGTTGTAAACTTTCTAGTTCTCTCAACATTCCTTAAAAATTTCATTATCACGACCTATTTTCGTTTCACGAGCGTTTTCTAGTTTCGCAAACAAAGCTCGCTATGCACGGATCTTTAGTAGGTTAGCAAAGGCAAAAGATGATCATTGCATGCCTGCATCTATCAGACTATAGCGATCTTCAATGTATCTCGAAATGGTAAAGCTTCAAAAGCTTTAGCCAGTATATCTAACGAATGCCTTTACTATATCAAAAGCTACACAGAAGCTTCTATACGAAATTGTTTCATTACAAGATGAGTCATGTCTAACACACACACGTTTATATATACACTCAACTTACTAACATTTCCCGTACAAGTCCATACATCATATCACGCACGCGCTAATTGCAATTGGACAAGGGCATATGCATTTAACGTGTACTAAAACATTATGCATGTATACTCATTAGCTTCTTTATTATATGTAAAAGAGGGAAAAACAGAGAGAGAAAGGAGTAAATTGATGTAGCGAACAAATATTTTGAAATATTTTGCCTGCTCGTTCTGTCGTTGCCGGAGTACATATAATTCGCTCTACGTTAGCGAAATAATGTAAATAAACCAGACGAACATGACTGTTTGTTGCTGTGCGGCTAACGTGTCGTCACTCACTTCTATAATGTATCAAATTTAATATCCGTAGATTTGCCATGTGAAATTTTGGATACATACATACAATCCTTTGTAGGGTCGAAATGGTGCCTTTGGGAATCGATATAATCATTTGATGGTACACAATGTGGAAAGCAAAACTGATGTATGCATATTTTAAAATACGAAATGTGATGGATAATTTTCAAATTTTGTAAAATGATATTGCATTTTTTCATTTGCTATCAATGTACAAAAAAAAATTTCGATCACATGAGATATTAAATTTCTATGTATATGATCAAACATATTAATGGTACGTTTTACAAAAAAAAAACAAAAAATGAAATAAAGAAAATAAAAAAATAAAAGAAACCATAACTAATGTTCTATTGGAAATTCTGATTTGGATGTATAAAGAAGAATATTATCTGGGAACCATTTTCATCAATTACCAAATAACATATTTTGCTCTTTGTATGAACATAAAAAAATTTAAACATCATCAATATAACGATTCTTCCTCTATTTCGTACTTCATGTACCCACAATCATATCATTAAAAAAATTTTAAACATACGCAAAGTTTCGTACAAAGTTTAAAGTCCAGTATCTGAATATTACTATTGCGTCAGTATACCAATAGTCATCGTCCAAACCATTCCGGATATTGGATATCGAGTTTGCATCAATAGATTGAATCATACCCAAGTTACAGTAAAGGGAGAGGGAGAGGGGGAGTGGTATACACTGTACTCTATATCAATACACAGGCTATTTCGTTTGAAAATGTGGCTGGTAACTATAGCTTAGTTGCTAGATCTCAGTTACAAATCGAATTTCCCCTCTTTGGAGCTCTCTTGTCTATCTGCAAGTTAGTGGCGAGAGAGAAACGCTCTCTCCTCGCGCGCGTCAATGCAACTATATTGCGAGTACGGAATGCTCAATTCACAAAGTTAACTTGCGAGGGCAGAGAAAGATACTATTGAAATATGTGACAATGTTCGATATGTACTAATCAAAATGTGGACGTAAAGGTTATATAAGAGCTGTGGAAAAGTATTTGACTTCTTCTTTTCTTTATTTCCGTATTTTAATCTTTTTTTTTTCTTTAAATCAGAAAAGTCCAAGGGCGGATGAAGCAAAAATTATATTCTATGCTCGTACACTTGAACGGTTCTTCGTAAGAAAGTTTGTGATAAAAAAAAGAGAGAAGTTCGGTAAGGTTTAAAGGAGTTGAGCCAAGTTTCAATATGCAAATTATTTTGTACTTTTTTAATCAATTTCAAAGTCGCTTTGCAACTTTCAAGATTGAAATAGTACGGCGCACTTTTTAAATCTTCGGGGGGCTATAATTTTAAATATTATTTTCAGTAAAAGGTGGAGAATAAAAGTTGTCAATATGTGCAACCTTTTACAATGATTGGGAAAGTTTTAAAAATTTTAAAAATAAGTGACAATATTAAGGGCATCTTAAACTAAATAATAGTAACTATTATTGTATTATGTATGTAAGTCAATAATCATAGAGGAAAATTTATGGAAAAAAGTAGATATGGTATTTTTATATTTATATAGTTATTTAAAAATTTTTGTTGAGTTATTTCTTCAATTGAATTTTTTAAATTAAAAAATCTCAATTAGGCGATTCTTAAAATGTATCGATAAAACTGACCCCTCTCACTCATCATATCTTTTCAATTGTTAATTAATATGGTAAAAAAATAAGTTTTGGCATTTATTCTAAATTAAATATTATAACACTTTTTGCATTCAAAAATTTTATCATTTATTTTTAGTTTTGTAATTAAAAAAAAAATCTTTTTAGTCTATCATTCAAGTTTCCTTTTTCGTATTAATTTTCACTGAGAAATTCAATTAAGTAAGTTGACACGACGTGTAAGAAATTTATAATTTCCAGCTATAAATATGTTACTAAAAAAATTTTAAATAAAATATTAATAAAACTTGTTGTATAAAACCGAGTGGTCAACTTGAAGTATTAAATATTTTTTTTTGTTTCTAGATTACAAAATCAAACGAAAAGAAGTTATAAGGCAATTAAACTTCAATTTTAAAGTTTAAATGTTAAATCTAATATACATAATGTTTTATACATCGAAACCCACTCGTGGAAAAGTGATAACTGCTCCAAAATAGCTTTAAAATTTCTTGTGAAACAACTTTTCAAATTAACAGCTCTATTTTTCTAAATAACTATAACAGAAAAATTTAGCTAACAATGGAAAAGCTACTATAAAACTTTGTAACCACCTTAATTAATGTGAGAATGATTCAAAACTTTAATTGCTAATATTATTTTCATTGTTTCAAGGATATAATTTTATCAAAAATATCTATAATAACTTAAAAAAAAACATCGAAATCACTAACTGTAAAACTACAGTACTTCAATTTTCAAACTGGTTCTAATCTATGCCAGAAGAAGTTACAAAAATAAATTAAAGTAATTAGAATAAATTATTGAACGACGTGAACCAATTAACAAGAAATAAAATTTAACGCGACAAAATGGAAATTTTAATCAAGCTCAGTAAAAAAGAAGATGAGGAATTTAAAAATCTTAAAAACAACCATTATAACAAGTGCCTTCTATTTAGCATAACCGTTATTAAACAAATAAATTATCATAAGCACACACTCATTCAAAAGTTCTCATGCACGCGTGCAAGTACAGAGCGGTAAATATTTATCAAGGCGCACTTCTAAATAGTCATTTACAGAGAATCCTTACGAAGGGAAGAAAGGGGGGAGTATACTATAGCCCAACATGTATATATATCTGTTAGAAACGTTTGGCCTTTGAAGCATATAAACTATACATAGACACTATGATATAATCCACGTATATAGAGATTCTCACAAAGCATATAGTTACAGCTGCATAAGACTATACACGAGCTTTTGTTACATAGCCTATATACAGTCTCTGCATAATTTGGCACTTTTGTATATATATATATATATACATCTATCGTATTAAGAGGTTCGTGTGGTTTTGAGCGTGTGTGTGTGCCCTATCTCTATCTTGTAGTACCATTTGTGCAAATACGCTACTTTCACCAGCTCGAATTACTTGAACGTGTGTATGCATGTATATACAGATACAAATTTTTACTTAGCTATACGAAGGCATTATACATGCTACGGTATTTTTTAATGCATGGTAAAACTTAACTCTTAACGATGGATTTTCTTTGATCTTTTGTAGCACGATGTGGTAGCCTTGTCTTGCGGCTAGAGCATTCATATTCAAATTAACTTTTTGTATGCTAAATTTTAACGAACCATTATGTCTTATGTGATCCTTGTAAGCGAGGCGCGTTTACTTTCAATGTTTCAAGATATTACGGCATGTTTTATTTTTTTTTTGCTTTTTAAATTGTTTTTAGATTGATATTGATCCCTATCATTATTTAATTAGGATTAGTTTATTGATCGAGCGTAGCGATTTCTAGAAAGTTATTGTTGTTAATATAATTAATTTTATAAAAGATGAAGCGCACTTCGTATACCTCGTTTTTGTAGTCTTATGATTTTGACATCTGCGTACAAAAACTACACAAATAAGAATCAATCGATGTAACGAAGTCGACTATGCAATATAATGATGTACAGAATTCAATAGAGGTTGGGTACGTATATTTAGAAAAATATATATTCTATTATAAAAAATTTCTTTTTATGGGATTTCCTTTAGCGAATCTTTGAAAATTTTAAAAAATTATTATTGATTCAGTAAATAGTATCAAAATAAGATAATTTAAGAAAAACAAGAATTTTTTAATAATTTAAAATTAAAATTTTAATCAAAAATAAAATTTTTAAAAAGATTGGCTGGAACATTTTATCAAGTAGTTCATTATTTTATTTTTGAACGCGAAAATATTCAAAGAAAAGTTTTAAAATAAACGAAATTTTAAAAAAAGTACTGCAGTTTACTTGTTGTTTTGTTTTGAAAAAATACGAGAACGTTTTACTAAAAGCAGATTTGCCTTTACCGGCTCGAATATATACACAAATAAAAAGTATTTTTTAGTACGTAGTGCTGAAAATTCGTCGTTTTCTATGCAAAAAATGTAAAATATAATATTTTAGAGAATTTTAAATATTTTACATTGATATCTTTTACTTTTTTTTTCAAATAGTCGTACGAAGATTTTTGTTTAATTTTCGTTTTTCATTGTTACGATAAAATTTCGTAAAAGAATATTTTTTTCGTAAAATATTTATTGTACATATTTACAGAGTACATTTGTAAAAGATTTTATTTGGTTAATCAGCTGACAAAAACAGAACACAAGAAATTAATTTACCTTCGTAAAAAAATGAAGATGATAAAATTCATTTATATAAACTGGTTACATCAAATCGATATCAGAGTTAGAAAAGAAAAGAAGATTAATCAAACAGAAAAACATCCGAGCGATAAGTGAATCGATCTAAAAGTATTACGCGCAAGATGATAAAATGTCACGGTACTCTTCTCGGATGAAAAAAATAACATCTTTCAAGCATTTTCCATCCGGTCACTTACGGCAAAATCACTAGATCATTTTCTTTATTCTCCTCTTTCATTCTTACCGTTTTACGCTCGGCGTACTAACACAGGATGACATAAGCTATATCCAGAACGCTACTATTTCTCAACTCTGTAGAGATGATAAGAGAAAAAAAAAGAAGATGGAAAGAGAAGAGAAAAAATTCATATTAACCCTTGAATTCCACATGATCACCCTTTAGGGAATTTCCGGCAATTTTCTCTTTTCTTCTCTCGGTGAGCTTGACATATACATCGCTGATGGTTAGTATAAATGTAAAAAAAAAAGGTTAGTCTACGCACCGACATTATTACAAACGCTCTGGGCTGTTGAGAAAAAAAAGAACTACCTTGATCCTTTACTTTTTAACGCCTAGCTAATTTTCTTCGCCGAGAGTAGAATTTCAACAATTTTACAGTGCTAACGAATCGCCCTGGAATGCCGGTGCTAAAAAGTCAGACTATACGGGGTATAGTGATAAAAGTAGTATGTTTCGAATGCTGAATAGAAGTTTTAAATTTTAAAAATTCAACGAAGAAAATTTCATTGTTGTGAAATTTTAATAATAACTGATTAAATTTTTATTAACTTTTATTTACGATGTAACTTGATTAATATTACGTAAATTTAATTAAGAAAAATATTAATTTCTCATTTTATCACTAAGAAAGCGCAACAACATCTTATCGCAGCAAGGTTACATCTACTTTGATGCTTGCTTATACTTTGATATTTCATAAATTATGCTTTACTTAGCAATTATGAAATAAATTAATGAAGAAAATTTTAATAATAAATGTTAAATACAAAGTAAGTCTCGTTTGCAAATTTACTAAACAAATTTAAATAAAAATTAGTTTTTAAGAGGAAACAAATTTTTTCCTTGTATATCAGCACATTAGAGTATGCGTTCATCGATTTTAATATTACATTTTTTGTTTGTCTTCGTATTTGTTTTTGTCATCAATGTAGATAAAAATAATTCCTAATAATATTTGATGATCACAGTAATTATGCAAATTAAAAGTATACGAAACATCATATCTAACGTTATGCCAAACCTACCTAATTTGCGTGCATGTAAATTAATTAATCAAATACATATTAACGTATCCCAAACATCCATATGAAATAATTATAATATTTCAAAATTATTCCAAAATTTTCGAGCGTCAATCGTTGCATGCATTTGCTCCAACTATTTTGTAAAATTTAAAAAAACACGTGTATGTTATGGAAATCGCGTAAATTAATTCAAGAGAAAATTAAAAAAAGGTAGTTTTTATTTTTGGATCCAGAATAATTGACATTATATTCGAAAAATTTGAATGATATAAAAAAATTAAAAATGATCAACAATATAAATTTCTAAAATATAAAATAAGTATGGGCAATCATTGTATTTATCCGCATAAATCAGATTATGGTATTAAACCTAAACCTAAAATGTTTGAATTGACATAGTACGCAGATACACGTGTCCAGTCACGTTTGGGACGCGTGAGAGATGCAACACACGCTTAGCACATTGCACTGAGACACCAAAGTACTTCAATTAGTAAGCTTAGCCTTAGCATTGCTTGCACCTCTGCAACGCATACGGTTACATTAATCTATAGAAATCTACCAATTGGATCGAGGAAGCGTTCACAAAAGCACTGCCGAGATTATACAGAAACGGATTGTACGTAAGATGGTAAAATCCTGTTCGTTCAATTATTGTCTCTGATGAAAAGTTTAACATAAGAAGTAAAGCGAAAATGGAAAATTCTTTAGTTATATCGTATAGTCTAAACGTAGTGAGAATTGGATTAAAAACCTAAAACTTTTAAGATGCAACTTTTTTATGGTTATATTGTTCCATTATCATACACATACGCAAACACGTACACACACACATACAAACACTCATCCGCATACACACATGCACGAGAACACACACTCACACATTTACACAAAGAGAATGAAAGGGAAATACCTAATAACGAAGTTATCCAATGTTCAAGTCCATTTGAAAATCCCTCTATTACACTCTCTCTCCCTCATCGTCATTTTAGTCTAATTAGCGTTATACAGAGCTATTTCGTTCTCTCTGCTCTAATCTCCTAAGTCGAACTTTAACGCGTTGTGCGGTGGTTTAGCAAATGATGCAGGCTATAGTTACAAAATCCTGATTGCCTGGCTATATATAGAGAAATCTCTCTATTATTTGAGCTTTTCGACTAAAGCTTTTTCCCTTCTCTCTCTCTCTCTCTGTGTGTTAATCGAATGTATATATAGTTTAGAGCGTTTAATGCTACGGTAAAGCTTTGTACGCATAATTATTTTTCGGACTAATACGAGAACCCTGTGCTTTGTTAGTTTGCTTGTTATTGGAAACGTTAGTAGGAGATTGGGATATTAACGATAATTAATTAACTTGTTATTTTTATTAATAATTAATTAAGCTAATGAAAATTAATCGTCTTATTTTTTACTTTTTTAATCTTATTTTTACTTACAGATATTCTTTAAAATCCTTATTCATGAACAATTTCCATTTTTTTAACGATATACTAATTAGTGGCAGTATTTGCTACTTTTCTTCAATTATAATAATGAAGTAAACATTGCATCATACACAACGGTAATTATCAATACATACGTTCCTATTTATAAATTATCCATAAAAGTACTTTATTCTTTTATAATGTCTTCTTATAACAGTGGAGTATCAACGCTTAATTATTGATGTTATTTTTTGCAATAAGTTTACGAATAAACTTATTAATTATTTTTAATTTTATACGTTTGATGATATTTTATATAAGTGAGATAACATGTAAATTATGAAGTTGTACTTTTAAAGAATGAACACATTATCAGATGGAAAAGCATACCTAAGTGAATTAATTTAAATTTTTTCAATACTCCAACAAAAACAGTCGTAATGACTGTTAAAGCTTTCGTTAAAAATTCGCTCTGGTAGGGTTAAAAAAGCAAGCTTGTAAAGAGCATAAAAACAAAGAGTTCCTATGGTATTTAACGCGACATTCTCGACAATTTTACCGAGCAACAAATTAAATTAGCAAAAAAAAAAAGAAAATAATGCGAGCTAAAAGTGGTACGCATCACACTATTCTCAATTATTCATCGGCATTTTCCAGCAGTAAACTGACGGGATTTTTCAATTCTCCATCGTCAAAGAGAACGCATAAACTCTCGAGCATACATCTCTCTGCGCTTTTTTTTTTTTTGTATTTTTTAAAACTCCCTAAAAATCTCTCTGTCTCTCGGACACGGTAATACCGTTAATTAATAGATGACGCTCGCACGTACAGCTTTCCTGTATGGCTACTGAATAATGCATCGAACAGTATAACAGTAGCGGTACAGTACAATGCGAGTGTAAGCACGTACTCTCCCTCTCTCTCTTTGTATTGACAAGCATGGTCCGAAACTGCATCTCAAGCTATCTAGGATATAGCCAAGAGCAGCTTAATGTAATTAGATGATAGACGGCTGTGTTCCTAAGCTGCTCTTGCATACTAAGAAATCTAAGCATTTTCTTTAAATAAAAATGCTTTAAGAAGATTTCTTTTTTTATCAGCACTTCGAAGCGGAGAGATACTTTTTTATAGAGTCGATGCGGTTTTAAAGTGGCAATATAAAATTATTTTAAAACGGAACATGCCTCATGAAAATAATTTCATTTTCAATGTCAATTATACTATTTTTTAAAATAATTACTTTTATGAAAAATATAAAAGTTATCCTGCTTTAACATAAACGTTGTTTTTATTTATTGTAAGAAATCAAAAAGTAATAAAGATTTTGTTTTATTTTTAATATTTGTTAAAAAATCACAAAAACTTCAACACGAAAATTCTAATTTTAAAAACTAATGAATAAAAATGATAAATAATTAGTACCCAAATTAATCTCTAATTGTTATGAATAAGAAGTATTTATACAAAAACAAAAAGTTTAATAAAAAATTTTTAAAAAGTAGGCAATTGAAAATGCATCGATGCCGCATTTTTAACATTTTCATACGTCCTTGTTAAATTTATAAAAAACATCGGTTAGATTTCAAAATTTATTTTACATAACAAGGAGCTTATAGTTAATAAGTACTAGAACGTAAAATTACCTATTATTGTTAAGAATAATTCTAAGATGACAAAGCAATTTGAGAGTAACGAAGTTGGCCGGAAAATGCTATAATATATAAGATTAAAATAAAAATTAAATTAACTATAATTTGGTGTTTTCATAGTTCGAAGAAGAACGCATAAGTCAGAATAAATAAATTTTTCTTTCATTTCCTAAGAAGTTCTTAGCATCTGATTTATTTTTAAACTTTAATTAACAAATTTAAAAGTTAATTAAATGATACTCTATACAATTAAACATATTTTGTTCAAAAACCATTGAGAAGTATTGAAAATTTAAAAATTTATTGCGACTTTCAAAGAAAAAAATGACATTTATGACCATATACTTTGATAAAAAATAAGATTTTCTTTTAAACTGAGATTATAGATTTTTTGTTATAGAAAAAAAGATTCTCCATGGTTTATGAAATATAAATAATTATCATGAAATTTACTTAAATTGATACGATAAGGACATTAGCAAGCTTAAATCACAAATTTTTTTCTATTTTTATTATCTTCATCGACCAAAAAATTAGCTCTTTTACATAATCTTAAGTAGATGAGAATCAAATCCGGCCTGATAAATTGCGAATTTTGCGTGCTAGCACTTAAGCCACTGAAATTAAATAAAAAAAGTTAGTGATCAAATCGATGATTAAAATTAAAAATATAAATATCAGAAAAAACATTTTCCCCGACATAGTGAGCAAAAACCGATTTTCGGCGCCTGTTTTGCTCACGCTAAAAGAGTTATTTCGCTCACTAGTAAAGGAATGTGATATTTTGCTGACGTAAAACAGGCACCAAAAATCGGATTCCGCTCACTTTGTTTGGAAAAATTCTATACCCCGCACGTGAGGGAATGACCTATTTTGCTCACTAGTAGAATAATGTACTATTTTCCTCATTACAGAGCTCCAATTAACTACGATCCTATGCACACAGGCCACGTTAATAAGGTTCCGAACTGTAACTTCTCAAATTAAAGTTTAAGTAGAAAGCTCTTTAATTCGAAGTTTCTAAGTTTTGTTCATGATGTAAAATCATGTTTAACTGTTATGCGCAAACTAATTTTATTACATCAAGGTATAAAATTTTTCTTAAAATATGTCTTAAAACAAAATTTACTTTTAAAACTAAATAATTCTTTCACATTATTTTTCATCGATCAAAATGACCTTTTTAATATTATCGTAAATTAAAATTATTGATAAATAAAAATTGAGGATTTTCAAAAAATTTGTAATTTTTAATATTAGATACAAGACAAGATCTTGAGCTAAAACCTAATGAAATGATGAATCCGAGAGTGCGGGTAGACAAAAGACATCTTAGAAACACTCGACTCTATTGCTTTAACCCAGTAATCTCATTGAAAAAGCAGAAGACAGGTTGATGCTTTGAAGCCCTTTCCAGTGCCATAGAGCATGATTTGCATCCTCCTCCTCCTCTTCTTGGCGTACTGCCCAAGCGCATCAGTTTTGCCAGAGAGTAAGAAAGTATAATGCCGGATGAAGATGCGAAATAAAGAAGTAAATGGAAATTAAATGTATTCTCTGACTTCTCTTCTTTTTTACTCTTTTTTATTCCTTGAAAACTTGATTATTGTAAATTTCAACATCCGATGAAGCTTTTACATACGACAAGAAAGAAAAAATATACAAAGAAGTTAGGAAAATACAACTTTTCTTAATCCTCTTTAGATCCATTAATGATTTGTAGTTATAAATCATCAATAACAACTTTATTAACTGTATCAATTTTGTTTTATTTATTTATACGTAAATTAATTACTACGAATGCAAAGATTTAAATTTTGTTAGAAATGAATCAAGAGATAATTAACGCATCACTGATCGATAAATTTAATAAAACTTGTGCTTTTAACATTTGTGTTTTACAACTAAAACTACGAGAAATTTTGAAAATTTATAGGATTGCTTTTGTTATCAGATTACAAGATTTTAATTCAATAAAGTGGTCGGTCTGGCTCGATTTGAAGAATATTTTGAAAAAAATAAAATGTTTTAAACTAGGTGGAACAATTAATTGCACTAAAACTCTTTCTCCCTCTGGAGAGACCATAGGGCGCATAACATATGATCGAACTTTGTGCGGTAAACTCTATGAAAATATAAAGTTTTTGAAATATCGTTCGCTTAGATAAAAGCCACATTGATGTACGTTCGGTTTTGTAACGATGCGTTTTACAACTATACAATTTACCAAATGCTTTCGTAAGTAAATTTAAGAATTTTCATTTTTTAAGTTAAACTAATGGTAAATATTGAATTTTCATGTGTAAAATTTAATAATTTATTTAGAATGTTAAAATTAAAAAACTGATTTTATTTTACAAATAATTTATACGTTCTTTTTCTAATAAATTTTACAATGTTTGGATTGATTTAGTTACAAACTAAAGAGAGTTCCATGAAGTTTAATTGAATTTTTTAACGTTAAAACAATTCAACTTCATCAAACTTTACATTAAAGCAATATGATTTTTTAAACTGTAAAGTATCCGCAGTAATTTGTATTGTTATAGTGCTGAGTGAAAAAGTTTTCACTTACAAGGAGAGTTTTTCACTTTTTAGTCGTAAATTTGCTTTTAACTTTAGGATATGTATTTTTATATAAAATTATAAAAAAAACTCGTGTGAAAAATTTACTATAACCAAATCGATGGAAATATTTTGAGCGACACATTAAGCATCGAGCGCCGAACTATTCCCATGAAGTCCAATGTAATTCAATGTTTCGCGGATACATTGCCTCAAGGCGAATCCCATGTTTGGCACATGTGTCGCGCGGATATCGTATAATTAATAAGTTTTTTATCATTCGTCAAATTTTTCCGATGTATCGACAATGTTTTGGTCATGTATATATATATAAGCAGTGTTATTTTTCTTAGAAACAATATTTGTGACTTTATTTATTTAAGTGTTTACAGTACCTCAAAAGTTTATAATATTATCAAAGTTTTGTTAAATAATTCGTTTGATTTGATTCTTCATTAAAATATTTATGCAAATATTTTGAGAAGAAATAATAAAATGTCAAATTCTGAAACTATTTTGTTTTATTTTAATTTTTTATTTTTAATAGCAATAATAATTAATGGAATAATAAAAACTTAAAATTCTATTAGTTAATTTAAAAATCTATATTTAAAAAATTTCTATAAAGTAAATTCAAAATTGCTACAAAATGAATTTAAAATAAAGGAAATATATTGATATTTGTTAAAATGATTATTTTTTCTAACTTCAGTAACGCATTATTCTTCTAGTTATATTATTAAACTTGCTTGGGTGAGATCGTCAGTGGCCCACTTGGTAGAGCGATGGATTTATAATCATGAGGTTCCGAGTTCGAATCCCGCGCTCGGCCGATTGATACGAGCACCACTGTACGTTACATGTGCTTTAATCATAAATACACTGATGACCTTCGTCGCTAATTAGTATCGAAATGATAGCATAAATACAGCGACGTTAAATAAAATTTAAAAAAACTTAAAATGTTTGGGTGTGGACTCCGTATTTTCTACATTTTTGTATTTTTTATTTAAATAAAACAACTTCCACTTCTCTACGTGAAATACTTCCTATGAATACCCACAAACTTTTAATTACAATGCAAGTACTTATTTATTAATAGTTTTTATTTTATTAGACAGTTTCAATTCAATTTTCCCAAAACGTACTTTTTTGAGAAGCGCCTTTTTTTCTTGCTCAAAACAAGAAATAGTACATTATTAACCTGGGGTGGAAAGGCTGGATTTACGTAACGAGAAGTTTACAGCCTTTACACCAGAGGTAAATAATGATTTTTTTCGTATGAGAGCCGAAAATGAGAAAAAAAGTTGCGATTTTGAGGTTAGAATGCGAAAAAAATTTGTTTCTAGCTAAAAAAAAATTGAATTTTCAATTATAAAAATTCTAAAAGAGAAAGTTTTTTTTCAATATTAAATTTTTGTTTTAAATTATTATATTTTAATGTCAATTTCTCAATATCAATATCAATTAATGTCAATAAATTTTGAGTTACAAAGTTACAAATATTATTTACAATAGTTAAAGTGTTTAATAAATTTGCTTTTATCATGTTGTAAGCTTTTTATAGTTTATAATATAAACTCATTATTACTTTCAAATTTTTATAAAATTTCTCATTTTTACAATCATTAAATTACAAATTTAAACTAGATCGACATCGAGCGTTGAATTACCTTTTGAAAAAAAGGAGATTAAAAATTTTAAAGTTTCTCAATAAAATTCAAAACCACGACTCTTGTAAACAACGTTTTCTCAAAGGCTCAAACTCTTTAGCTCGGAGCCAAAGTTTCCTGCTATTAAACGTTTATATTAATCGGTTCTTACGTTACTATAGGAAAAGGGTATTGAAAAGTCTCAATTGGGTTGTAAAAGTTTTGTAAGTGATGTAAAAGGTAATATTGAAATCGGCTTGCAGCAAGTTTGATTGAATAAACTCTTTGAATTTGAAAAACAAAATTTGAAATTTAACAAATAAACTCATTTCGATGTTATTTTTATAAATTTTTAAAAATAAACCAGATCCGCCTGACCTATTTCGTGTGCTTTGAATAATAATAATAATAGTGCACACGTGTGTTCACTATTTTATCTTGAGAAAGGATTAACCGATTTTCATCTAAAATGACTCATTTTGTTTGTTTTTGTTGAAATAACGGATGTAATTTTTTATTTTGCTTAATACTTTTTGATTTATTGATTTGAAAAATGTGTTTTTTTTATTCTTTTTAGATTTTAATTTTAAAATATTAAATTCATTTTATTTTTCTATTATTTTCAACGGGTATTTTTTTAGATAGCTATCAACGTTCTTATGTTTTATACGAGAGGTTAATTTTTATAATGAATTTCAATAGCTTGAAAAATAATATTTTTATCAGCTCATCATAAAATATTTGCCAATATATTCAAGCAAATACACTTATTGTGAAACAATAATTTGAAATCAAATAAATTTAAGATAATTAAAATTTATCTACAAATTTTTTAAAACACATTTAAAAAAAAAGTTGAAAAGAAAATCTTTGAATTACAGTCTTTCTAGTTTCTTTTAATCTTGAATAATTCACCGTAATGCATAGTAAATATAGAGCAAAAGTTCTGCAAAGAAAAAGTACAACTCGGCAAAATAACAAAGATTTTTTTAATGTCTAAAATTTCAAGTTAACAAGAATATATATGCACGCTAGTAAAAGAAATTAAAAAAAAAAAAATAAAAAATAAGAATAGTACGAAAATTGTACTGAGCTCAAAGAAATGAACAATCATAATTTATTAAAATAATTAAAACAAAAATTTTTTTATCTGAATTTCAAAGTATTAATACAGTTTTTAGGTTATTCGTATGGCTTTAACTAAAAACGTAAAATTTCACTTAAAAAAACACGATTAGAATGAAAAAAATAATTTGATTACTTTTGTCACGTAATTAAGTTTCGTATACTTAAATAATCAACATCAGGAAACAGTTAAAATGATATTTTTAAATAAAAAAGTTAATTTGAAATAATAATTACAGTGCTAAAAAGTTCATTTTATGAATAAACATCTGATAACAGAAGTGAATTATTTGTTTTATATTTGGTAATTAAGGGTGTTATCGTGTAGCTTAGCGATAACAATTACACTGTTAATTAGATTAGTTCAGTGCATGAAACATTTTTTATATTTTTTTTGGATTTTTAATAAAAAAGAAAAATTTTTCGAGACTTTATCTACTTTGTTGAAAATAACAAATATCGATAAAACATTTATTATGGGGCGAGCATTTAAAGTTTTCTAAAATACATTTCAGTTGAATTATTTTGAATTGTTGCCAATGGCGCATTGAACTTACTGTTTAAAATTTCAAATATTACATCTTGATTTCGAAATAAAAGATAATAAATTTTTCATGTACGTTTGCCAATAAAAATCGTTAAATTGTACAGAAATTAAAAAAATAAACCAGAAATAAACTCGCGTTACAATTTACAAAACAACATTTTAATCGAGAAATAAAGATGGAAAATTCAACAACTCGAATTAATTAAATGTAAAATATAATATAAAAGTAGTCGTCGCATAAATCACAGTGGATTCATACGAAAACTGTCACTGCGAATTCACTTTTCTATCCTTTAAAAACTTCATCCTACAATTTTCCTCTGTCCCCGAGTTCTTTTTTTTTTCTCACACAGCAGCTTACGAAACACAAATTTAATTTCCAAATTGGGAGTATTTTCACGTACCAACTATTCTGCTACGGAGAAAAAAAAATGTCACCCCAATGCGACTCGACGAATAACTTTTAAAAAAAAAAAAAAAAAGAAGTAAGAAAAAAAATAAACGAGTGCAAATAAGGAAAACAAGAAAGACATGAACGCGCAGGAGAATTACACATACGCTAAAGCTAGAGTCGGACATATTTATATATATATATATATATATATATATATATATATATATATGTATATTAAAGTGAAGGGAGTCGCTAGGGATTAAATCCAGCGGTGCAATAATCCAAGCACTATGTCCATGATTGTAGCGTCATTCTTTTCAACACTGAAAGCGTGAGATGGGATGAATATAAAGAGAGATGGAACAAGAAAAAAAAAGAAAGAAAAGAGAACGTATACGCATCGCTTAACTAAGTAAACACTGACATTTTTTATCTCCTTCCTTCTCTCTCTTTCTCTACACAAAAGCTCTACTAGAATGAGAGTGAAAAAAAAGAAAAAAAATCGCAATCGCAGAGCCAAAGAGTCTATTCCTATATGAGTGAGTTTTGCTTTGCTAAACTTGCGTATGGAAGATTGTTCGTATGGTGACAGATGTATTGTAAAAAAAAACATACTTGACGTTTGCGGATAGATTTATGAATAATTGAATTAGGCTTTGATGTGTATCATATTGGGATAAGATTTGCAATTGAGGAAAACGAGTATTTAGAAATCTTTTTAGAGATTACAAATGATTCATCATGATAAAAGTTCATTGATTCATCGAGATTTTTATTTTATATTCTTCTGAAATTAATTGAGTATGGAGATTCATAATGACATAGAAAATATTTATTCAACCTTCAATCTCAAATTACCATATAAAATGAAAGAAAATCACAGCAATTACTTTCATTACAACAAGTACAACCTTATTCTTTCTATACAATGTGTCATTAAAATCAATTATAAAATCAGTTATTTAATTCTGACCTTTCCAACTCATCATTTAAAGTCACAGCTGGAAAAGGATTTATACAACCGTTTGCCCAGATTCTTCAGGACAGAATGAAATAATAAAACGTACTTCCAAAAAGGATTGCCGATTTATTTCGTTAAGATTTGCACGAGAAGTTTTTCCTTGGAAAAATGATACTGGAATGCCCAGCATGCCGCCTGGCCTTAGAGAGCATAAAACTTGAAAGAAGATATTTTGCAGGATTTGCAGAAAAGAGAAGATTCTTGTAAAACTTGAAGTTTCTTAAGAAATAACTATAATAAATAGCTAAGGTAATTCTTTTCTTTAAGTAAATACTTTTTAAAAAAAAAATTTTTTTTCATTCCACGCGGTTAAAATTGTTTACAAAGTAAATATTCGCTTTGCATAATCTTTTCATATTCAAGATACACATCTTTTTTTATTCAAGATTGTCTTAAAGTTAAATTCTATTAAAAACATTATTGTTCTTTTATTGTATTATCATTTTTTTTGTCGTGCTATCGAAGAAAAAAAAGAACAGAAGTCAAATACGTCATGGCATAACATTGTGAAAAATACCAACAATAGTTATTTATTCTGGCTTATAAAGCGACATATTTTTAGTTGGAAAAATACTTTATATTTTTATCAGTATTAAAATTAGAACGTTTCGAAAATAGTAAATTTTGATAAAACATATAACATACGTGATGAATATGATAAACCAGTACATAAGATAAAATCCGAAACTTCAAAAACTGTAAATAAAATATCTTTTTTTTATATTGATTTTATATTTTCGAGCAATATGAATTATTGATCTCGACTAAAAAAAAAGCCATTTCATCAAAACACAGATTTATAGCTCTTTTTTATAGCCCAATCATAGCTGTAACACTATAAAAAAAAGTTTTAAACTTTCCACGAAAAAATCGTTGAAAATAAAATGGAAAATAAAATGTCAATAGAAATAAGAAACGCAATTAAAATTATATAAATGATATATACGTAATATAAAAAATCTAAGAAATAGATGAAAAATCATAAAACACTTCTCATCAAAATGACCCAGATAATTTTTTTCTCTAAAAACTTTCGTCTTCCTTACTCAAGAATTAATTACGCATAGTGTACAAAAAGTCCACCGCAGCATCGAGTTCTTGCTGGCAACCAAAAAAAAAAAGAAGATGGTCTTATGAATAGACTATATTACACTTCTTGATTAGTTGATATAGCCTTATAGTTTAAAGTTTTCAACTGGCACGAAATATCACGAGCTAAATAGTCCGCGCATAATGCAAAGAGAGTAACCTCTATACACTTGGTAAAATATATATCTACTTTATATATACGGCTTATAAAAAAGATAATAAACCACTGGGGTCCAAAAGTAAATGTGGAATAACTGAATGGCTTTATGCTGGAAGAAAAATTTTAGCCAAAAAAGAAAAATAAGCTTTTCTTTTCAAGAAAGATGATTCAAAGCTTATATCTCGTGGATGAATCGAGAAAAAATTGAAGTTTTTAATACTTTTCGGCGTTGAATTTAAATTTCATAATTCATAAGATAGCTTATGAATTTATGTGCACGTAACTCATCTCTGTATATATGTGTGGTTTATATCCTCTAAACTTTGTCGTTATTTATTAATCATATAAGCGGTCGGATGAAGCTTAGTTGTTCCTGTGGCTATACGATAAGGATCAGAAACAAAGAGAAATTCTTTTTTAGAAGTATATACATACATGTATGTATCATTGAGAAGCTTTCTCAAGGGTAATATGAAATTTTTATCGTGTCTTCGTGGAAGAGTTGCCTCGCTCGCTCGTATATATATACCGCACACGCAAGTTTATGAACTCAGGACTTAAGGGAATCTTGGATGAACTCATGTTTATATTGTGATACGATTCTCTACCGAAGGAGCTTTAAACTTTTCATTTTACTGTTTGTTGGGGAGAAAAAAAAATTCAAATTTTCTTTTTTGCTCATGCAAATTGAAAATATAAAAAAATAGTATAATCCACGTTGAACTTTGAAAATATTTTCAGTGAAATAATATAATATTTAATAATAAGTAGGTCACTGTGATGAAGTCAGATTAAGCCGGTATTGAAGATTAGCATTAAACTGATATTGGGAATTTTGCCAAAATAATAAACTCAATGAACTTGGCACATCAGCAACAAGTACCTTATGAATTTATGGACTTGAATTTTCTATTCAAACTCTAAATAAGTTAAACTAATAAAATTCGACTTATATATAAATAGTTCGAAAGTACTTTTGAAATCTTATTCTAGTCCTGATACTTTCAAACTTGTGAAAAAAAAATCATAAAAATATAATCCAAAGAATAAATAACGTGAACGTTTTCTTTTACATTGCAAAGAAAAAAAGTTTGAGTGAAATAATATTTAAGACAGTTTGACTTTGTAAATGATTTGAGTTTTTGGTGAAAAAGTACGAGAACAAAAGAGTTTACGGGTTTAAAGACAATAGTAGTATATAGTCTATTTTTATATCAAGATAACATATTGTATTCATTGTTCAAATTCATAAAAGATAATACATCTTATTTGCTCAATTATGACAATTGTTATATTAGTTCACAATGAAAAATTTTGGAAAGTAACTGACGCAATACCTTGAGTAATTTTTAAATTTGAAAAAAATCGTTTTTAAGGAGGTAACTATGGTACTGCTTTAGTCAAATCGACTATAATAGAACTGTAGATCTATACGTTCATATTAAAACTATAATAGAAACATTAAAAATCGTTAAAAATTAAATATAATGACTTGCGCAAAAGTACTCAACGAATAAGATTCAAATTCTAATGCAATTTTCAGCTATTTATTTTGCATTGAAAGAAGTACGAATATAATTGTACTTTTTACCATTGAGATATTGCGTAATAGAGTAGTAGTTATTCACCATAAGACGTCGTGTTAAATTTGTAAAAAAGAAAACGATTACAGTCTTTAATCTTGCCTCGACTACAAAAAATTTTTCTAAGAATATTTTTTTTTATTGTTATTTAACGTCGCTGTATGTAAAATAAAAACTATTAATAAATAAGTACTTGCATTTAATTAAAAATTTGTGGGTATTTATAGGAAGTATATTACGTAGAGAAGTGGAAGTTCTTTTATTTAAATAGAAAATGTAAAAACAAAGAAAACATCTAATAGTTTTCCAAAAATCTATTTTTCCAGTTTTTTTTAAATTTTATTTAACGTCGATGTATTTCAGCTATCATTGCGATACTAATTAGCGACGGAGGTTTCTCAGAGTGTTTGTGAACAAAGCACATGTAACATTAGAGTGGTGCTTGTATCAATTAGTCGAGACGGGGATTCGAACTCAGAACCTCAAGATTACGAATCCAACGCTCTACCCAGTGAGCCACTGACGATCTCATACACTTTGTTAAATCAAAAAGTACTAAAGTAGCAAGTTATACTCGAGCTAGTAATAAGTCCCTATTCTTGCGAAAATACAGGATAGAGCAGATTATAAAAAAAATAATTAAAAAAATTTTAATAAATAAATAATTAACTTTATTTGTTTATTTGAAAATATTAAATATATTATTCATAACGCTTAATAATTATCGAATTATATTCATAATTCAAACGTTTAAAGATACTTTCAAAATTTATTGAATTTTATAAATATAAATTTAAAATAATTTTATTTTTAAAACAATCATAAATAAAATTTATTTATTAACGTAAATATTGAGATTATTTTAATGTAATTTATTGAATAAAATTATATTTCCTAACTCATTTCATACATTTTTGACATAAACAAATTTGACACTTGCCTCTAATTTTGATTTCTTTATTTGTATTTCATACAGTTTATTATATTCAATACTTGATGTTCCTACAACTATATACTGTCCTGATTTTTTGAAGTTTACAAAGTAGTCATGGTTAAACTGGAAATAAATCATACCCAATACAACAGCAAAATCGATTATATTTCTACTTCCAATATAGGTTATCATAAATGGTTAATAAAAAATAATCTTTTGTTTGGTAATATTAATAAAGACTTTTTTTCGCGGTAATAAATTGCTAAAAAAATACGATTTACGACGTATACACAAATACTTGGAATACTCATAAAACTTGCGAGGCTATTGAGCTTTCGCTATACATAACCACAGTACGCGTAAATTTTATAGATTACAGTTTAAGCAAGAAGCTACGCTTGTATTTGGATCAAGAACGAAGCATTATCACTGAGATATGGCTTTCGAAGCTACATGCGATCATAAAAAATATTTGTTGAATCAAAATTGATTATTTCAATCATCTAAAAAATACAATCTGTAATAACTCTGTGAACTTGAAAGTTTTTCAAATAAAGATTAAAATAATCTTTATTCAAGAAGCGTTTATATGAAAAATTTTATGCGAAGATTGAAGGAATTGTATATTAATTTTCTTTTAACGACTGTTACTGTTAATGCGTTAAAATAATTTTTTTCTACTGCAAAAATGTTAATTTAAGACAAATTTTTTTATTCTTAACAATAATAATTCTTTACTTTTTTTAATATTTAGATTTATCATGTTAAAATTGTATATCAAATTATTTAAATAATAAAATAATATTTTTTTATTATTTCTATTCAAAGTGATTTTATAAGGTAAAATGTGTTTTAAAAATTTCACATTAATGCATTTACAAAATAACATTTCAGACATTGGCCAAACTTCAACTCAAAAATTTAGTTAAAACAAAAATCAATTTCAAAGCTTGCTTATGTATTCGTTTAATCAAATAAATTAAATGATAAATATCTTTAAAAAATTAAAAAATCACAAATTAAAGAAAAAAAAATGTTTTAATCTTATAATCGTAACAATAGAGAAAAAAATCTCCTAACGATGACATTTCGATAAAAATTTTCTATCACGGCAATCAACACCGCTACAGTATCTTGTTTCCATGGTATATAACGTGCAACAATTTCAATCTAAAATCTCGTTCTACGTCACTACAAACCACCAACGAAATTCAACGTAACGAATCGGTGGTAATTCCAATTCAATCTTAATTGCCTTTTCGGAAACTCCTCACCCTCTATACATATATACATATCCATCCCGACAACAAAATCTCACACAATTCTCTAAAAGCTCACTTTGCTGTACATGTATATTACACAAGTGCTATTAAAATGATCATCGATTTCAGTAGACAAGACTGCATTTTTTTTTCTACGATGGATATTGAAATATTACATTCTTTTTTCCTTTCCTTTGCCAAAAAAGAACAATGACTATACTAAGTTATATAGATAAAGCATCTGGTACCAGCAAAAGACGTCCTCTCTTTGCTCTATAGAGAAAAAAAAAATACGAGAGAAAAAAAAAGGTTCGAGTAAAAAGAAAGCTCGAGTGTTTTTGAAACGCGACGAAGCAAAGCTTTTACGGGGGTAAAAAAAAGAAGAAGAAAAAAAGACTTTGTATAGTGTTGAAGTCCAGTAGGGGTTTCATTGAAAGAATCATGAGGAAAAGAAGTAAGAGAAAAAAAAAATAAAGAAGGAAAAAAAAAACAAGAAAAAGTAGAGGGTTTGAAGATGGTATAGTAACCAAAGAGAGAAAACAAAACGGAACCAGGTCGAGTCCAAGGAAGGCGGCACGATGCTAGTGGCTTTAACGTTAAAGTATTACAAAAGGAGTTTAGTTTGACGAAAATAAAAGGGAAAAAGAAAAGTCGAATTTTCTCTCTCTCTTTTCTTTTTACTCCTCGTCTTTTGTTTATTAGCTTTGTTTGGTTTATGGGTTCGATTCAGGATTGGGATGTCTTAATTGTTATTATCGAGAAAAGAAAATAACTTACAAAAAATATGTACACTTTTTTTAAGAATTAGTTTAGTTATTGATTACGAAAAAATACTAAAAACGTAAAAACAACAGTAAATACAATTATAAATATTATCAAATATTTAAATGATAATTTTTGTCATAAAATGATTTATTAGAGTTTCAAATATTAAAATATTATTAAAAATATTTAAATTATAAAATTTTAATATTCAAAAATAAACGTCAATTATTAAACCTCATCCTTTAAAATATCACTTTCAAAATATCAAAAGTAGATACTGAAAAAAAAATATTTTTTTAATTAACGATATATTTAAAGAGTTATAAGTTTTAATACTCCGTTAATTAAACCGGTAATTTAAATATCGGTAATTTGAATATCATCGCACTGTATTAATACAGTGCGATGATATTCAGTACGTACAAAATAAAAAAATAACAAGTCGGATGATTAGATAATAAATAGCTATTTATAGTTTCTCATCTCTTAACGAAAGAAATGATTTGCTTACATATGCATTCTTGATATAAAACAAGAATAAGCGATGAAAGATATTATAAATTCACAGCTGAACAACATTCTCATGTTTACATATCTATTTTTTTTTCTTCTTCTTTTTATTTTCAGCTTGTATATGAATCTAATGAAAGTCAAATTTTTGCAAACTTCTCTCTCTCTCTCTCGGCTCTTTTTTTCAAGATCCGAAGGAGCTTCATTTGCGTACCGAGATAACATTTTTTCTGCTTACTTTGAAAACCTTCTTTTTTTTTTCTTTATTTTTTAGTTATATCAGCATTTTTTTTTCAATTGTTGACTAGATACAAATATTACCTTTTTCATTGCTGGATTATTTTTTTTAACGTCAGATTTTATCTTTCAAAAAAAGCTGGAATATAAAAAAAAGCAGAAAAATTTTAACCCAAATATAAAATGTTTATTTGAAATTTATAAAAAATACAATTATAAAGTTTAATTTTATATAAATCATCTATCAATTAATATAAAAAAGGTGAATGAATATTTACTTTAAAATGGAAAGGTTAACAATGCTTTCATTTACATTCGAAAATTATGTAAAAACATTGTAACAAATGGTTTAAGGTAAAAAAATGTTTTTTATCAGTCTCTTTTTTACATTTTTGTTGATATACCATACATATTCATAAAAAAGTAAAATAAAAGATACTCAAATAAAATATTCAGTGATAATTGTACGATTTTTAGTTTAAATATTTATTTCTAGCTTGCTATGAATAATTTCATGAAACATGTATAAATAACATGTATAAAACATAAATGTTAAATATATTAACATTATTTAGAGATGATAACATTACATTTATAAAATATCCAACGAACGTAAATGAAGTTAACACTTTATATATTAAATTCGGTAACATACATTTTAGCTTTTAAAACAATACGCTATTTGGGTGCAGAGTGTGGAGAGATATAAGCTTGATAGTGAGCTTGCGAACAAGGAAATGTATACTTGTTCAAAGCGACAGCTGTAAAATACTGTATAGTGCGTGAATATACACGCAATATTGGAGTATGCCGAATACAAAGATTTTAATATTTTTGGTACTACACAATAAACACTTAAATTAAGAATGCTTAAAACCTTCATTCGACGAGTACAGTTGCATTTTTGCGGGAATCTTTCCAATCTTTTTTCATATTGTGTTGAATATTTCTCTTTGTGGATCCTCACTCTATAGCTTTCTATAAATTGGATTCTGGTGTTATGCAATTATTTTTCAAACATACTCGTGAAATTTAGTGATTTTCACTTTTTTTCAGAGTCAATGAAAATTCAGAATTTTACAAAGAATGTATGAAAATTGTAATGGACTACAGTTATAGATTTATCGAAACTTCTCGACTAATTATGTCATATTTACTCATAATATTTTATTACAATTTAACGAAAATTTAAAATGATGTATCATCATTTGATAAAAAATCGGAAAAAAATGAAGCTATAAATTTTAATATTTTTTTAATTAGCCAGTATAATTTTTCGAATACTTTAAAATTTTAACCCAATAGTTAATAATTTTTGATACTTCTATTAGAATCAATCGATCAAAATGAAAATTTGATTTAAAAATAATTTTTTCAAACTACAAACCAAAAACTTTGAAAAAAAAAAAAACTTTAAAACAAACATTGCACTTTTTAACAATTCACTTGCAACACGTAAAATCAATAAGCAATAATAGTGGCTTAAAAAGTTTCTAAAAATACAGTCAACGGCCATTCTAACTAACACGTTAGTTTACCAAAGCCATACAATAAACATTTCCAATCCTTAATCGGCAAACCGGAAAAGCTTATATATATACACACACACGTACGATTTGCATTAGTACGTGAGCATGTACCAGTAGTCAAAGGTTACCTCTGCGCTCTACAGTGTAACCTGTGAAAGGAAAATGTTATTTTACGTATGTATGTATATGGAAGTCGCAATAAATACGAAACCACAGTAAAGATATATTTTACAAGTGTGACGTTTGGTTAAAATCAATCGCTGCTACAGCGTGCCCATTTGAATGCTCACGAGGAGTATATACGGAGAAGAAAAAGTTTAAAAAAAAAAAAATTTACATCGCTTGAATTTCCGTTTACGTGTTGCTAGAAAACTCGGTCTGTACCTATACACATACAAGCTTCGTTTTCCAAATGAATGCCCGTACTTGAATGGACACTGAAATAGATAACATTCAGTGGCACAGTTCTGCTATGCTTTTTTGCACACTTTATATATATGTCAAACCATATAGTCATTTTTTTTTTGTTTTTTTATTTTTTTTGTACACTGCCGCGAAATCATAACGCTAGAGGTAACGTTTATATACAAAACGCCGAGGAGAAAGAGCGTTACGCTGTGTTGTAATAGAATGCGGCACAGGAATGCGTAAATCTATTTTGCGCTCGACAGTTTCGTATCTGTGGGTTCGCACGTAGCTATAAAATATATGTAAGCGCTCAACTTCAATGACAGTTGTAATTGTTGGAATTTGGATATTTCGAATATTTTCGTATTTTTTGTTTTTAAAGTTGCTGATAATTGGCGCAATTAATGCGCTGGATAATTAAACTCGCTATTCTTTGGGAATTTGATTTTGATAATTTAATTTAATTAATTAGTGTTAGGAAATGATAAAAATATTACAATATTTATTCTGAATTAATAGCACTCCTGGATGTTATGTTATTCCACGACAAATTAAATTAATGATAATTTTGATAAATTTTTTATCACTTATATAAATAACTTCAATTTGCACTTTTCGTTAAGCAAACTCGAAATATACAGCAGTTATCAATAAATAATCTTTATAGCGGTAATAGTATTGTTTTTATTTTTCTAGACTATATATTTTCAAAAAATTATTATTGATACAGAAAATAAAGGAAAATATTTTTTTGCCATACCTTGCCCAAAAGTACCACTTCTACTCCCGGCTCAAAATCGCAGAAGTGATACTTTTGGCCCGGGTATGGCAAAAAATCGTATATGCACCACGGAAGGTAAAATGGACAACCCATAGCACGAGTTTGCCACCCACGGCTTCGCCTCGGGTGTCAACTCACTCGTGCTATGGCCTGTCCTTTATTTTACCTCCCTAGGTGCATAATATACTATTTTTCAAATGCAATTAAAAAAATGATGTTGCAAATTTTTAATAAATATTATGCCCGCTTTTTGAAGTCAATAAAGATAAAGTCTAAAAAAGTTGCATAAAATTATTCGCTTGAAAAACCAAAACAGAATAAAACGTGTAAATAACTGTCAAAAATGCACGTACTAACATAATATTTTCTTAAAGTACTTTTCTCATTTCCAAAACAACAAGCTCAAATATACAGTTACAACAATTATTATTCCATATTAGCATATCATTAATTACATCCTTATAAATACATTCGTACACATTTCATGCATATATGCGTCTTAGCAGTCAATAACTAAAGCTCTTTATGTATATCTAGATCTTTCAAGTTTATACTACTGCTACTTAAGGTGCGAATAATCATAATCATTCCTTAAGCTCACATTCTCTCTCTCTCTCTCTTTCTCTCTCTCTCTCTCTACATGTAGTTATGTACAGATAAAGTTAATACGCTGGGTAAGCACGTGTGCGTTGGTAAAAAATTAAACTGGTAGGTATATACAAACAAGTTACTTGGAATCGAACATGGAATATATATGTATGTGTATATACATACCTTAATTCCAGTCTTTCGTTTTGATACGGTTCGTGAGACTCTGATACCGAGGAACGTCTTCGTTATGCGCGTATACATAGCGGCGCACATACAACTTGTTTTTGGGCGTTATTTAATAACGTTTGCGGCAGTGCAACGGTTCTCTATATACTGTTTTTAAAAGGTGTGTTTAAAAAGCGAACGAGAAGGCTATGACTTTTGTGTTTTTCATTTGGGTTTTTTTTTCTGAATTGTTTGGAGAAAAAATTTTATTTGAAAATTATAGAAATTAGCTTTATTTTAAGGATTGTTAGTTATTGTGGTTGATAAATAATTTATGGTGTTTGTAATGTAATGAACCTTGTTAGTATATGCAATAGAAGATGAAATTTCAGATGATTGCATTTGAAGAACATTAAATTTTGTGATTAATGGCTTTGTTTAAATCTATATAATTATTTGTTTAATTTTGTTGATTGAGGTTAAGTAAATCATATCTTTTATAATAAATTAATCTTTTTCTATGAAAAATTAATATTCATAGCATTTTTTTCTTACCAAAATTGAAACTTAAATTTTCTGTAACTTTCTTGATTTGAATGAAAATTGATCTATAAATTTAATTATTTTTAAAAATATTTTTAAAAAATGCAGTATCTTCTATGTTTGTTTAATTGAGTTTTTAACTGTTTAGATAAAAAGATTTTTAATATTTTTAAAAATCAATTCATTAAAAATTTCTTGAATCACATTTTAAATCTCATAAAAATCAACGATGTTGTATAAAGACAGCTTTCGTATAAAATGATGCTTGATAAAATTAAAAAAAATTACACCATGACTATGAGGATAATAATATGACATAGTGTCGTCACTAGAAATATTACAACTACATGCTTTACGTAATTTTGATAATTTTTATTTGAGGGTTTTGTAAAATTGATAGCGATATAACCTATAATTTTATAATATGATAACACGATATTCCATCATTATAACGTCATAGTTTTAATAATTTTAATCATAATATTTTTTTCGTGTCAACATTTCATGTTAGTTCACACAATAATTGATAAAACTTTTCAGCTTCAAAATAAAACTTATGTAAATGAAAAGATTCAGGTTACATTTTTAAACTATTCTTTAAGATTGAATAAACGAAATCGGGTTAAACCAAAAAAAATATGTACATTGACTAAATTTTTGTAACGTCAGATGCGACAGAACTTACTTTCAACTGTAAATTAGGCAATACCGGCACTTTTCAAAAGTACATCTTTTTAAATTAGTAAAACAAAATGCCATCATAAAAAAAGATCATAAAGAATTTCAAAATAATTTTATCTTACAATCAGAAATTTCTATTTTATCAAGATATATGGCATAATTCAAAAATTATCTAACAAAAAACATTTCATAAAAATAACAGCAATAAAGCAAAGAACATCAAAAGAAAAAAAAATATATAATATTCATTGTCCTACTTTTCTCCGAAATATGAAACAAAAAAAAAGAAAAAATATAGAAAAGACTTGTGACGCTTTTCCGCTGTGACGGATTACGCCTAAAGCCAAGGGAAAACGGAAGAAGCTAGTATATGCGCTGTCGTGCATACATATCCCTAAAGCACTTCTCTTTTTTTTTATCATGACTTTTCGACCCTTGTATATATTCAGAATGAATAAGAGTAGTCTAATCTCTCTATAGGCTTCTCTTCGCATACAGCATTTCTAATCTCTGAGCTCACTTCCACTCTTACGCTATACGTACACGTATAAAGTGCACAGTGTAGTTTGCTTAAATCTGGATGGATTATAACATTATATGACGACATGTTACGTGAAAGATAATCTCGCGCGTGTGTATGTGTATATGTGTATACTATAGCAAGAGTTTAAAGTTCGGCAACGACAGGCGTGAAAACTCATGCCCGGAGATCTTAATCTTGAGTGGTTATACTTCTAACAAAAGATTATACGACGAGAAGTGTATATAATATAGAAAGCGAGAATCTTGTACGGTGTATACGCGTTACTATTATTTCGCTGTTATTACCTCGTAATCTAGGAAGAGCGTATTATGGAAAATGCGGAGAGAAAAAAATGAGAGAAAAAGAGAGAGAAAAGCGATGGTAACGATAACAATGTGTTAAGTATAAAAGAGGCGTAAAATAGAAAGTTAAGCTATGTATGTATTTATGAGCATGCTGTGCAATGTAAATCAACTTTTCGTGGAACTGAATACATCATCGATATTCCCATTGTGTGTGTTGAGACTTCGATACGCTCTGCTGCAATTTCATTTTATTTTTTTTTTAATTATTGTTTCTGAATTTTGAATTTTCATATACCAAATGATACAAGAATTTGATCGTTTCATTTGTTCTTTTATTGACCTACAAGATCAGCGCAATGTTTTCTTTATATCATTTATTTATCAATTAACAGTTATAGCTGCGTTAAGATCCGTTAAAAATTAACGTGATGTAATGCAACTTGAGGCAGTTTTCCCGGTACGTATAGCTATGTAGTTAAATGAATAAATTTCCGTGTTTGTCTATCGAGGCATTTAATATGGCAACATCGCGTTTAACATGCATCATATCGTTTAGATTAAATAGTTGCGGATGCACGTCTAGAAAACGTTTGAGATATCGGTTGAGACTTTTTAAAAAAAAATATTAAATAGTAAGTTTGAGCAGCAGACATTTTCGATTAAATATTTTTTTTTATATCATTTAACGTCGCTATAGTTATGCTATCATTACGATGCTAATTAGCGACGGAGGGTTTCTCAGTGTGTTTGTGAACGAAGCACATGTATCGTATACAGTGGTGCTTGTATCAACCGCTGAGAGCCGGATTCGAACTCTGGTCCTCGAGATTATGAATCTATCGCTCTACTGACTGAGCCACTGAAACCTCCATGCTTTATTATTTTTTTTTTACTAAAACATAATTTTGATTTTAGTTATTATTTTAATAAAATGACTTGGAATCTTAATTTGTATTTAAAATTTATCATGTGAAGATATTTTTATTAATTTATTTGATAAGTAATAATCTTATTAAGTAATAATCAATACACGATTTGTGACCGAATTAGTTGTTACAATATGCATTATTAACAGTCGCGGAGACTCTAATTTGAGTTTCTTGCTGGCGTCAATGTAGTTTCTTATATATTTCTTATATATTTTTCTGATAGAGTTTCATTTAGTTTAATATAAAGTTTTCATTGTATTTATTAATTACAAAAACTAATTTTGCATCGAAGAAAGATTCATCTAGTCTTCTTAACGAACCTACTCGATATAGTATACCAGGGTTAAAACCACTTAATTATTCTGTTTTTTAAATGTTAAAATAAAATTTTTTTTAAAATTTTATTTTAACATTTAAAATTTTATTATCGTAGTCGGCGTGGACTCTCATAATACGGTAAGTTTAAAAAATGATAAAAGTAATAACAAGTAATTTTCTTTAATGTTAGACTTTTTTATTATGAAGAATTTCTAAGCTATAATGGATATAATTTCCTGATAATTTTTTTTATTTCTCAAGCCTATTGTTTTATACATACCAATTATAAAACATTACGAACATCTTTAATTAAATGATAGAACAAAGATTCTTTTGAATATGCTGGACCTTGTAACCTTAATAAATATAAGCTTTATACTGATAATTCTTATGCACAAAAGTATTCAATAGGTATTTTTAAAAGAAATGATTATGGTTACGTTTCACAAATTGTTGAATTACATGTGAGAATCGGTTAAATAAAAAAGATTTAAATGTAATAAAAGTATCAAGGTGATTAATTGTACATAGGAGTTTGATAATCGGTTGTTTTATATGCAAATCTGAGGAAAATTGGCAATAATCAATTCTATTCTCATAAGAGCCTCTATTCTTAAATATGCAGCTGATGTCCACACTTTTCCTTGAATGAGAAACGAACCGGTTACTTTAACTTTTCATACTTTTTAACTTGACTTATATAATGTCACGTTTACTTATAAAATGCCTACATTATTATTAAATCGCACCCAATTTTCTTTTTAAGACTATAATTGGACCACTATATTATAGATCAGATCCGTACATATTACTAATTCTTTCATATAAAAGGATCTGAATTAGAATGTCAGTAGCTGATACTATTCCAAACTTCGTTGGCCTTTGCTCTTTGCAATCCAGTCAATAATTACTTTTCCTTAAACGTTTAGTCACTCGTTTAGCTCGTATAGCTTCGCTTGGCCATGCAATTATTAAAGACAAAGGTGTCGCTGTGGAAGTATTATTTTCGAGCCGTCCTATTTAGACTTTAATTAAAGTTGTCGATATTTCGTTTATTATTTTGAAAACTACATTGGGTAATTTATAAAGTTACATTAAAATGTGCAAATTAATTCTATTATCTCAACTAGATTAGATAAAGTTTAATTAAAAAATACAAAAAATAACATGCAATTGATAAGTACAATAAGAATAACAAGCTTTAAAGAAATTAGAACAAAATGCGCTTAACAATGATTAACAAAACATCGACAATATTTTAGTAGGATGAAATTTTAAATTTTAATTTGTATAAATCAATTTTGAAGCAAGTGGAGTCCACTTTTCTTTAACAGAAAATTATTTTGTCTTATATCTCAATAATGATCTGTTTTAATTTAGCAGAAAATCTATTTCTTTCGAATTTATTAACTACAGATGGATAAATATTTGTTTAAAATTAACCAATTAGATAAATAATATACTAAAGATCAATTATCTCATTGTTAATAGACTTTAGTTTGATATAAATCTATATTTATTAAATAAAAATGGATTTAATTTCGAGTTATGCAAATATCCTGCGTGAAGGGCAAGCTATCAATTTTTTGAAAAAATCTCTCCACTTTTAAAAAATCAATTTTGTATTGGTTTGAAAAAAGCACACTCAAGCAAGATGTTTTTTTTATTTCTAGAGACTTTTTTCTCTGTTTAAAATACGGGCTGACCTTTACAACTATTAAATTTTATAAAAAATTTTTTAATGAAAATCATTTCTGAATTATTTTTATTTAATTATCGCGATGACTACCACAATTATTAACTGTTCTCAAAAAATTAAGTTTTATTTGTATCCAAAGAATTCTTTTAATATTTTTTTTTTATTTAACGTCACTGTATTTATGCTATCATTGCTAATTAGGGACGAAGGTTATCAATGTGTTTGTGAACAAAGCACATGTAATACACAGTGGTGCTTATGTCAATCGGCTGCCGAGAGCGGGATTCGAACTCGGGACCTCGAGATTACCAATCCATCGCTCTACCGACTGAGCCACTGATGACCTCCTGTCATTCTTTTAAATACTTGTTTTATAAATATTTGTAGGTATTAATAATGATTATTTTTCATTTCTGTTTATACAGAAATTCATTATTTCTCGATTGAAATTTTAATTTCAATATTTAAAGTTATTAATCGATCTTTAAAATTTTGTCCGACCCTGGTGGAAATTGAAACGTTTTTTTTACCATTTTTTGGCCAGTAGAAATGGAAACGCTTTTTTTAACATTTATTGGCCATTTATTTGGCATTTTTATTACTAATAACCTCAAATTTTTATACACACCATTTTTAATGCTCATATTTCTACCAGGGGACTATACCCTTTCTTACGGCGACTGAAATAAAATAAAAAATATAAGCTACCACGTTAATAGTCAAGGATTAGTAAAATAATTTATGCACTGAAAGAAATTTCGTCTTTGGGTATCTCGATATTTAGAGTCTATTGATTTCATGAAAGAAACAACATTTCATAACTCTACATTTCGTATTATTTCAATTCGTACAAGCGTATAAATAAACTCTAAGAATCCTCGAATACATGCAAAACGAAACTGAACTTGATCTTACTCGAAATTCGTAAATATGGAATTCGATGAGTCCTCGCAATAGCGCAAGCGCACGGCCGAGCTAACTTAACTCGGCTCTCGGCGTCTGAGACCCCGAGAGCCGAGATTCTCGATTTCTGCAATACCTTTGAATAAGAGACTCCGACGCTAGCGAATCAATTTAACACAATTATTGAAAAGTCTTTATCCCTTAAGTCATCGACATCTCCAAAGGCAAAATTTTTTTCAGTGTGAAAGTAAGTAACTGCAATTAAATCAACTATCATGTACCATTCTTAGGGGATGTTCCCGGTCAAAACTTTTAATTTCCAATTTTCCACATTCTTTTAAAGAAGAATATTGAAAAGTATAGTTTTGAAAATATAACTTTCTTCTCAAGAAAATTTCCGATAAAGAAATTTATCATGGAAAATATAAAAAATAAATTTTGTTAATTAACTCTGGCTGGTATTTGATATAATGAAAATTTCAACTGCGAAAGTTTCCTTTGTACATTACAAATATGAAAATTATTCTCATTTAATTGTTTCATAACTGTTTTAATGACTTTCTTCCTTGTTATTAAAAGTTGAGGTAAATAGACATTATTGAAATTCCAAATTTTCAAGTTTATCAGTAGAAAAGCCAAAATTTATTTTCAAAATTCGTTAAAAATTATTAAATATATTTTTTCCATAATCATTTTGCAATGAATTCAACTAACTGATAATAATTAATCATAAAAATATGTTCTCATTTCAAAACTATTTATTTTTTATAATGATTCATATTTTGTCAGTAGATAGTTCAAAACTGTTCATTTTAAGTTTATTAATACAAACTAACAAACAATGCATTAAAGAATTTTGAAATTTAACAACAATTTAATTAACTAATTAAATATAACAAAACTTTCCAATATTGATTTTTTGTTTAAGCTAATTTTAAATTACAATGTTTTGAAAAAAGTAAACTAAAAAAGTCTGTGGTACGTCTTTAAATTTCTTGTGAGCCACGCATTTCTTTACATTTTCTTTCAATTGAAGTGTATTTATCATTAGCATACTTATCGCTTTCATCTTATTTATCCACAACCAAAAATTAAATGCGTCGCGTCGAAGAAATGCTGTAATCTAATCTTTTCCGACGAGACTGCTGTATACGCTTCTGGAACGATTCAAAATTCTTATTTTTTTTTACTCATTATCTTTGCCTTGTTATGGAAAGTTTAAATAATGACAGACGAGTCACTATCTGCATGTTGAGTTTTTTCGTTATGAACTTTTTGACTTTGATATGCACAATTTCTTTATTTTTAACTCGCAAATTAACTGCTTTTCAATAACTTTGAAAGTTAAAAATATTTTTTATTTTAAATTTTTATTATTTCATATAGAACCTATGATTAAAAATAAAATAAATGATAACAATTAATCTGAAATATACACTACATTTTCACGCATCAAAACACATTTTCCCAAAATAAAATCAAGCTTTACAACACACACACACTTCAAGTCAAACGATAAACTTGTATGATTTATTAGCTTAAAGATATATTAGTATACTGTATAAGAGGACACGGCTTTGGATTAAATCTAGATCGCTCAGGCATATGAGTAACATGACGTGTTAGTGTATTATAATAGCTTTAACCCTTATTGCAATGGAGATTATGTGCTAAGGTAAATTTTCGATGGCTTAAATTTTACATTATATGCGAATGCTAGTATTAATTTGTAGAAGTTGCTGTTAGTTAAATATAGATAAACTCAAATTTTTATAAAGATTTTAAAATAATGGTAAAATTTATTTTATTTTTTTTAAATTTTAATGTAGGATGTATAAATTATTATACAAATTTGAATAAGATGAATATGTTGACATGAAAAAATTTAAGGAGATACTTTTATAAAACAGTTTATAAGTATTATCAATCAATTCCTTATTTTTCAAATTTTTTGCATACTCCAATGATAAATTATACCCTGGTTTGGAAATAACTTTTGTTAGCATTATTAAAATTTTGCTGGCAATGAATTTTTAATTTGCAAGTAAAATTTTAATAGTCCTAACAAAAAGTTATGTTAAAAGCAAAAATTAAATAAAATTCGTCTCTACTACATATAAAAAAAATGTATTCATTTTTCAACATCGCTAAAACAATGGATCATACTTTTTTCGTTGACAACAAAGAACATCGCGTTTTAAAAATTCTCAAATTCATCTGTCTTTTCCATTCGAAAAATAATATTGCACGTCAAATAATAGACTTTTATCGAGCGGACTATTATCAATTCATTACGTATTCATGCCTCCAATTAGCGAGCTTTTATTTTTTAATATTCAGATCTGTACGAAAATCGAATTATTTTTGACATTTGAATTCTTTTGAAATATTGATTTCATATATCTGGAATAAAAATGCGCATGTTGCGTACGTAATTGCATAAAGATTTTTATGTCTCGTACTCGTATTTTTATGTACGAATCATAAAATTAGGCAACACAAATTTTGTTATGTTTTCTTTTAACAATTCAAATGCATAAAACTTGATTTTTGAACTATAAATATTATGATAAAGTTAAGATTTGACTAATAATCTTGCATTTAATAGTTTTATAATCTTGTTTTAATTTATACTGTAATCTTCAAACATATGTAAAAAGTAATTAAATACATCATAAATTTAAAATAATCACCATTTTATTTCCCATATCATATATATAATGTTAAGCCATATTCAACCTCCATATAATTTGTGTTTGTGTAGCATTCGTAATATCTGGGATCATTCTTTTGGAACACAAAAAGCAACTGTTAAAATCCGGCTTTGTCGCTTTAATCGTCCCGACATCATCTCAATTCCTCTCCTTCTCTCTCTCTCTGGTGTTAGTTAACGATGTCAAAATCACTGGTATTAAAACTGTCTTTAAACAAGAGCAAGAGGCACTGATCCATGATCCCGGTACGATAAAATATACAGGAAATCTTTTAAGTTCGTCTCTTCGAAACGGATGGATTTAACGTTCGTTGACCAAAATTTAAATAGATTTTCTAGGATTTTTGTTTCGTGTTGTGATAAAAGCATATCATTTTTTTTAGATTGAAAGAAAAAATAATTTACAGGTAAAAAGGTTCGTTTACTGTTGATGAGTATACTGACTTGGACAGTGCGAAACGCGTACGTTTTAACAGTTAATTTTTCAAGTGCTGATATCTTCATAGTTAATCTTCTGCGAATTTGCTAAGAATTTTATTTTATTTTTTCCAATAAAAAAATTTGTAATAGTTAAGAATTATTATATTTCTGGTAAAGAATAAAACTTTATGGCAAATATAGTACAATTGAAATCCCGCAAACACATAATTCATAACTGTAAGTCATTCTTCCTCTGGCTTCATATTCTTAAGAACACGTGTACTCGTTAGAATTCTTAAATACTTAAATATCAAGTGTCAGTTGATGTAAAAAAAAAAACAGAAAATTTAACTTCTTTAGAAAAACAAAAAGGATTTAATGCAGTAAAAACTGAAAACTCAATGGTCCAAAGTTTGATCGTCACTCAAACTCTTCACAAGAAAAAAAAAAGAGAGTTGGTGTATCCACTCGAAAAAAAAGAACTTTTCTTCACATCCGCGCTTTTAAAACTATTTTATCCTCGAATAAAAAGGGGGCAAAACAAAAACCTTTTCGTATACCGCGATAAAAAAATATGAAAGCTTAACTACTCCACTTAGAGTCTTCGATAATTTTTCAAGCTCTATTATAGCCCTTAAACCATCTATAACGATAAAATATATAATCTTTACAAAAAAAAAAAAAATTTCTTTTCACCATGAATCTTTTAAAAGGAACCAACACAAAAAAGGGCTTTTTGCGTTTATAAAGTAAAATCTAATTTCTCGTTCTATATACCGGTGCAGAGCGTATCATTAACCGCGTGCATATAACTTCGCCAACGTAAGGGATATATCTCTCTATAGTCTTGCACATGCCGCAAAGTGAATGTAACTTAAGCGTTACACAAAGTGTACAGTAAAATACATACATACAGAGATACGTACACATAAACACAAGAGATAGATGCCGGGAGAGAGAAGAAAATGTAAGCAGCTTTAAGAGGAGATATCGTGCGAACGAATGAACTCCTTTTTCTTTTATCTTTCTCTCTCTCTCTCTCTTTCTTGTTTCTTCACATGCACACACACGGCGGCTGTATGGTCATTGACGCATCAGGTGTCAGTCACCTCCACTCTGTACTACCGAAGAATCTCGACTTACGTATACAGCGTATTCACGTGTATGTTTTCATTTAGTTTAATGTTTAATCCAAAGATATTTTACCACTGAAAACGTGTCATTTATTATTTTCACTTTTCTCTCAATCTTTATGTGACGTTTGTGCAAAAAAATATTCCAACAATGGAAAAGTTTGAATTTTGTTAAAGCGGTTTACTCTTATCATAAACTTATGACTATGAATGATTAAGGAATATTCCTAAGTAGCTTTTTTCTTCAATTTAAAGGATCAATATTTATGTTTATAATTACGTGCTTGGATAAAGATAAACGCGAATCCTCGTTACCTCCCGACGTCAGCTGTCAAAATTTATAAACAACAACCAATTGGAAGCACGTGGATATCGCAAAAGCTGTGTGCAACAACGTATAAATTTTTTAATGAATATAATGATAAAAAAAAGGGCCAAGGAATAAAATATTGTCGAAAGGATCATGCGCACGTTCCTTTAGTCTATCTCTCTTGGGAGCTAAAGCTTTGGCATATACACACGTTATAACCTAAAAACTTACCTTGACTCTCTCTCGTATATCCTGGCACGCCTCCCCACGTTCTCTACTCGATGCTTCTGGTCTGCTACTGAACGAGATCCTATTTATAACATATCCACGTGAAATCCTCGAAAAAATAAAGTTTGAAAAAACGTTAGCAACGAGGCGATAATGAGTTTTGAAATATTGTAAACACGCGCACCGCACACGATATATACAAAGTTGTACTTTAACACGCGCGACTGAGAAACAAACGGCAACGCGACACCGTATAGAGTCGATGTACAGCCGTAACTGTAGTCGAACGAACTAAACTCCGAAAACGAGAGACAAGCAGCGCAGAGCGCACCAGAGAAACACGCGAGTCAGAAAACCCGCAAGCAAAAGTGGTGGGGGATGAAACGATGCGTAGGAGAGGATTCATACATATATACAAACTGATCGTGTACTTCGTCCCCTCTGCTATGCACAGACTGGCCACGTAAGAGAGAAAGAGAAAGAAAGTGAAAGAAGAAGAGAGAAAGAGAATGTCAAGTTGCTGCTGCTGCTGCGCTGTTGGGTGTCTGGCACACGCCGGATCAGCTGGTTCTCAAACTGTTCTTTTTGTTTTTTTTTTCTTTGATATGTTGTGATTGTATGAGTGCAAGTGTAGGCAAACTATGGAGGGGAATACAATGCATATAATGTTAGGGGAATATTTAGCCGGTAACGGCACTCGCGGTGATGTTGGGAACTTGTAGAAAATGTTAAGTCGATTCTTTATCAAAAGGAGAAACTTTATCAAAAGAAGGTAAACACTATTGTTTTCATTTATTAATAGTCGATTAATGATGTTTCGAAATTTTAAAATTTTTTACTTGAAATACAATTTAAAATAGCATTAATAAAAAATAATTACAATGATACCCAAGTAGTGCAAGACAAACGTAGTTAGACTAGTAGATATGCATAATTGTAGGACCTGTAAACTTTAAACACTTAAATTATTTCTAGGAAGTAGAAAAAGTCATATTTAGTGGTACTTGATTTGTCTATCTTTATATTTTTTAGCGTAAAGAAATTATTACCAATAATGATTATTATTTGCGGTGATTTTTTATCAACATTAATGATATTTTAAAAATTCAATCAATCATCATTTCTTGTAAAAAAGGTAATTATTAATTTTCATATAAAATCTAATGAATTATTAGAGATATAATTATATACTTACTGAATAATATGAACCTGCTGATGAAAAAAATTTAGAAATTTTGAAGTCAAAAAGCTTGTTTGGTGATATTAATACCTTCCATGGCACAGGTGGTGTATTGTATTTAGGCTCGTGATATTCAAAATCTGTGTTGAGGGTTATACTCTAGCTGCAAAAAATTTTTATTAAAAATTTAGTATTGTACCTTTTGTTTCAACATAATTTGTCGTATTTTAATTATCTTTGAAAGTTGAATTAATAGCAATCAAAATGAGGTCGTTAGTGGCTCACTCGGTAGAGCAATGGATTCATAATCTCGAGGTCCCGAGTTCGAATCCCGCTCTCCACTGATTTATACAAGCAAGCACCACTGTATGTTACATGTGCTTTTTTCACAAACAAACTGTAACCTTCGTCGCTAATTAGCAATGATAGCATAAATACAGCGACGTTAAATAAAAATTTAAAAAATTGCATTTCTTAAATGTTTCAATAGCAATTCTTTTTTACTTTAATTTTAATTCTTTTATAAAATTATTTCTCAATAGGATGTCAGTCACAATAAGACTGTTTTAATTGGTTTATTGAAAAAACTTGCTAAATAAATAACGCAGAAATATGAAATTTGAAATAATAAATTTAAAACGTGATTTTAGTTACTAAAATTAATGATTTTAGAATATATAATTATTTAATACTTATAATATTTTAATTAAAATTTTCTCTCGAACAAATAATTATTATATTCTGCAATTTACTAAGTATGCATGATCTTGTTTATCAACATGTTCTAATTATTGTCAAACTGAAAAGCAAGCAAAGTAATACGTGTAGAATGCGCATAGAATTGCTAATAATTATGTTAAGGAAAATATAATTGCTAATAATGTTTATAATGTTATTAGTAATAATCAAAATTCAAACGATATCGTTGAAAATATATTTGTTAATAATCTTATTTTACGTGATAAGGTGTAAATGCATGCGATGTTATTATAAAAGCATGTGAATCGACTCTATTTGTAATAGGGTTAATGATAATGTTGATTTAGGTGATTCTAATATTTGTTATTGTATTCATTTTCTACAAAAACTCTGAAATCTAGTAAAAAAAAATTCAAATAAATTAAAAAAGTATTTGAAAATTGTAAAAAGAGAAATATGAAAAAAAGTATCTTTGCAAAAAATTTTAAATTATTAAGTTCAAACAAAACTGAAAGTATTTATATTAAAATTCAAATTTTAAAGTTCAATATTAAGTTGATTCATTGGAAGCTCAAACGTTTCAGATTCTTATGATATGTTCTTCTGCAAGATCTAAAAACTAATGTTTTAGACGCTCTTAGGTAAGTCGAAAAAAGTTAAAAACCAAAGTCTTAAAGAACACAATTTATTTTGGCCAAAGTGCTTAAATTTTTTAGGCTTTAAAAAGGGATACACTTTAGAAGCATTGCTCCTTCTAATGAATAAATTGCTCAAACATCTAAGAAAAGTTGTGGTTGATTTTTATTTAAGAATTAAAAGTACTGCAACGAAAGCTTAGAGGAGAATCAGAGAAAAAGAAGCAGCTGTTGTTAAAAGCAATTACTTTAGAAATTACATGTTAATACTTAAATGAAAAATCGATAGCACTTCTAAAAATTAAATTACACTAACTAAAATAAAAAGAAATAAGACAATGTAAAATTTTAATTTTGTATTACAAATTTGCAAAGTTTAAAATTTCTCAAAAGTAAAAATTTAATAAAGTTATTGAAAATTAGTTTATAATTTTTGTTGTGATGCCTTTAGATTATACTTACAATAAGTAACAAAGCAAACATCTAACCTTTTTTAAGGTCTAATTGATGAATGGATTTTAAAATTAATAATTTCCAATAAATATGCATCAAAGTAAAACAATTATTTTAGAATTAAGAATTAATTAAAATTCATCTTATACTTATTATAATTATCATAGAATTTTTTTAAATTATGATTCTTGTTTTCTTTGTTTAATTATTTCAGTGAACTTGAACATTTTAAATCATAAATCACCATAAACATCCAAACAAATTAAAAAAAAAATGAACATAAAATTAGCTACCTAAATTTTTCTTAGAGCCATGAGTAGAGCAATGATAACTGGGTTAAGAACTCATGAATTAAAACGTTTTTTTTTATTAATTGTACAAAAATTTATATGAGAAAAACATGACAGTTTCAATCGAAAAACTAATATCTTTAAATTGTTTGAATATATTAAAATTTTTATAAAAACGCTGCCAAGTGCTTTGGCGGAATGCTTTCTCATAGAGCTCTTTGAGTTTCATTATTTTTTTATATTTATTTAAATGTGATTTTAATATAAAACTAGCTCGCCACAGCGGCCCAAAGGGCCGCTGTAGCTCGCCCCTCGGTCTTTTCAGAGCTTCGCTTCGCTCAGCTCTGAAATGCCCTCGGGCCTTGCATCGCTTCGCAATGCAAGGCATGCAAAAAGCTCCGCTTCTTGCATATAAGGCACGACCGAAAACGCTCGCGCTTCGCGCTCGCTATTTTATATTCAAAGAATATTAGAGCAAATCATTTACAACCGCGAAAGCATTAAAAGTTAATCTTATTTTTTTTCATTGAATTTTTACCGCATATTTCAACAGAAGGTTTGAATTTATTGTATTTATTTAAAAATCAAATTTATAATTATTTAATATTTTCTTGTGAATTAAGTTGATTGATTTCGAAAAAATTTATGTTATGTGAAAAAGACATATTTTTATTAATGTATATTTTTTAAAATTTTGGATAGGATAATCTATCAAAAGTTATAAGAAAAAAAAATTATTTTATAGTTTAGTAGCTTAAAAGTAAAGTTTTGTATAAAGTTTTTATTTGATCTGAATCATTTCGATGGGGGATAATTTAAAACAATAATACAAATAAATGTTGGCAGTTAAAAAAAAATAGTTCGAGCTGTTTTAAAACAGTTATCCCTTCAGAGGTAAAATAAATGATTTTTTGGAAATAACTTGAGAAAAACGAATTTTCAAAAAAAGTATATGAAATAAAATTTATAGAAAAAAATAAGATACATCTTTTTATTATTATACATATTTTTTTTAAATAATATTTATCAATTTATCATTAAAAAGCCTTTAATTTCAACAATTTTCATGAATAATTTGAAAAATATTATTTTTAGAGAAAAATGTATAATATAAAAAAGATTTATTTTTTTATATTCTATAACTTTTATTAAATATACTTTTAAAAAAAAATCGTATTTTTCAAGTTATTACCAAAAATCCATTTTTTGACCATTTAAAAGGCGCTTATTTAAAAACGCTTCCAACGATTTTTTCCAAAATAGGAACGTTTACTTGTATTATTATTTGAAACAATTTCCCGTTTGAATCATTCAGATCGGATAAAAACTCGTCGAGAAAATTCATAAACTTGATTTCTCACACACATACATCCATACATACATTTTAAGTAAGCCTCGTAATAGTCTTATTTTGCTATAAAAATAAGTTTTTTATCATAAAATAACATATTTTGAAGGGTTACATTTTTCGCGATGTCGAAAATATAAGGCACTTCCGTATAGCGGTCGTGCCTAAAAATTGTCCATCATTAATATTTATTCATTTTGTACTTTATAAATTTTGAATATATATATGCTAGTTGATTGCCTTTTCAACATTTTGTTTGGGTTAAATGTTAGCTTTTAAAGTGTTTAATTTTGTTGACTTTAGCTAGCCTTATACATAGGTTCGAATTTATTATTTTTGTTATCTTGTGGATATCTTTTTATCACGACTAAGCTTGGTAAATCCAAGTAGTCAATTTTAGTAACGGTAATTAAATTCAGTAGTACTATTATAAATTTTCAAGAGTAACTCAGAAAACAAAAGAAGTGATCAAAAAGCTACGCTAATAAAATTATTTATTTAAAACTTGGTTTATAAAGACAGTAGCAAATAACTTGTATACAAATTTTAGAGTAATTCTATCAAGTACTTTACGTAAAATGGAAAAATACTGAAATATGAAAATTTTTTAAGAAAATTTTTAAAATTTTCTAAAAAGAAAACTACGCTAAAAAGATCGGTTTATAAAAGTTATCCTTCTTTTGGCAGATGCAAATTATTCCCATGGAAATCTCAAAGCAAACTCATCAATTAACTTACGTAAAATACAAAAAAAAAAATTAAAAATCGAAAATTTTTTCAAATTCTTAAAATGGCTCTATAATAAAAAAAATACACTATGAATACAAATTTTCTATAGCTTCCCGCCTAGTTATACAAAAACATAGATGGTATACAAAATTTGAAGCAAATCCATAGAGTAACTTTCGAGATCTAACTGGTTAAATAAATAACATTTTCTTTTCAAAATTTCTTTTTAAAAATTTTAAAAATGCTCTAAAATTAAAACTACGCTATGAAAATCAATTTTTGGAAATTTCCCTTCTTTTGGCAGTCGCAAATAATTTCCCTGTAATTTTTAGAACAAATCTATCGAGTACTTTACGAAGAATAAAAAAAATAAGAAAAGAAGAATCAAAATTTTTTTTAAATCTTTAAAATTCTCTAAAATTGTAACCACTCTAAGAAAATTAGTTTCCAAAAGCTAATTTTTTTCAGACAATAGCGAATTAATTGTATGAAAATTTTGGAGAAAATTTATAGTATGGTTAACGCAAAAAGAAAAAAAATGAAAAATAAAAATTTTTTTGAAAATTTTCAAAGTGTTCTAAAATTAAAACTGCGCTGAGAAAATTAGTATTCCAAAGCTTGTTTTATTCAGATAGTAGCGAATTAATTGCATACAAATTTTGGAGCAAATCAATCGAATGGTTTTCGTAAAATAAAAAAAAATTAAAAATAAAAATTTTTTAAAAAATTTTTAAAATGCTCTAAAATTAAAAGTGCGCTAAGAAAATTAGTTTACAAAATTTTTAATAATTTTGGCAGTCGAAATAAAGTTCCATACAAATTTTCGAACAAATTCTTCGAGTAGTTTACGTAAAATACAAAAAAAATGAAAAATCGAAATTTTTTAAAAATTCTTAAAATGATTCTAAAAAAAAGACTGCGCTAAGAAAACCAATTCCCAATAGCTTCCGCACCAGTTCATCAAAAAATTGAATTGTATGGAAAATTTGAAGTAAATCCATCGAGTAGTTTTTAAGATTTTATTGGCTTAATAAATAGAAACATTTTTTTCAAAAATTTCAAAATGCTCTAAAATTAAAACTGAGCTAAGAAAATCAGTTTTTAAAAATTTATTTTATCCGGGCAATCAGAAATAAATTCCATGCAAATTTTGAAGCAAATTCATGGAGTAGTAAACAAAAAAAAACCAAAAAACGAAAAATCGAATTTTTTTTTTATTTTTTAAAAAAACTTTAAAATGAAAACTACGGTGGAAGAACCAAATTATCAATAGCTTCCCAGCAAGTTAATCACAAAACTAAATTCCATGCAAAATTAGAAGCAAATCCATCGAGTAGTTCTCGAGATACAGCTTACTAACTGAATTCATACATCCACACACACACACACACACACACACACACACACACACACACATACATACAGACATTTTCTGGAAACCACTTTTTTCGACTCACTGAGTTCAAATATGTACAAATTAATGAAAAAATAGAAAAAAATTTTTTTTACCGATACAATGCTTTTTCTATGAGAAAGCAAAAATAAGTTAAGGTATCTAAAACACTTTGTAAATTTAATTTTGATAATTGAAAATATTTTAATGTTTTGAAAAGAATCATTCTTTAGATTTTTTTCGCAATATGAAAGTTTTATAAGGTTGCAATTATAATCTAACTTTAATGCAATTTAGAAAAAGTTAAAGTTCTTACATAAATAAAACTGATTAAAATTAGTAAAGCATATAATTAAATATTTAGTACCCATGTAAAACGGGATAAAATAAAGATAAAACTTTTGCAAAAAGGGTCATCAAAGTTAACTCTTATAAAATTAAGTTTGTTAAAGAGTTATAAGTCTATTTTCATTCAATATTTCTTTTGAGCAGTAATAAAAAAGCATGCTTTTTTTTATTTTCTTATTCATAAAATTTGTAATTATTTTATTCATTGTTTATCATTAAATCATTATTTTAAAAAATATTTATGGATGTTTCTTTGAGTTATGGTATTTATTATACCACTTCTTTATTTAAAATATATGTGCAACAGTTAATAAAGCTTTATGCATTAAAAACATTATGTAACAAAGAAGAATGCGATGTGCGCCTTAAATTTGAAATATCGCGGGCAGAAATTTAATCCAGATTTGTCTTCTAGAAAATTTCTATTACTCTGGTTATAATTATTTTTTAAAAACACGGTGAAATTGGTTAAGTAATTCAGTTTGTTATTAAATATTGAAAATTAAGTACAGTTGATCTTTGTTCACTAAATATATAACTGGAATCATGTTGAATACATAAAACAGTTTTTCGTAGCTAATATTATTGTGTGTACGTATTTTATTCAGAATAATTTTTCATATATTTAGTTTATTGTTGTTACTTGCATCATTACGTGACATACATTCATTGACATAATTGCATGAGGGAATGAAAATTTGAATCAGTGCTTCTTTATTTTTATTTAATCATATTACTATTGTGACATACTTTCCATTTATCTGAATATTATTTTTGATACCGCATAACCTCAAAATTTTATACATGTGTCCCAATAAAACCTTGATCTGTTTTAAACATTGCTGCCCTGTCTCAATTTTTTGCAAAAAGATTCCAGAAAAATGTCCAATATGTGACAAGTTAATCGTATCATACTTGCTTGAACCATTTGTCATTCCGTATCCTTTAGTTAATGCAAAAGACTATCCATGCTGTATTGTTGTAAGACCATCATTGGGTGATTTCATTGATGATTACAATGTTAATAATGATTTGCATATTGGCATTACAAATTCATGTGGAAATGTGATAGAATATGATAAATGTGGCTTAGTGAAAAATGATAACGCAAAGTGGAAAAATTGTGCAGCAATCCCTTTTATTCCTGATTCTTGGCAAACGTTTTGGGATGAAATTTTAATAGAAATGATTAATGATAAACAACTATGGAATGTCAATAATTACAACGATACAATATTCAATTGTTTTAATTTTGTGATTTCATTTCTAAATAAATTGCAATACAATCATATTCAATTCCTGAATAAAGAAGATATGTGTGAAGTGTTTATTTTGCCTAAAATACAAAATATTTTAAAATACGCTACACTTTGTAAACATTTAAGGGACAAAGATTTTTATACACAAGAATAATACTTAAAATCATCTTATGATTTCAGAGTGAAAAATGTCTTTGATTTATTTTAAGACTTCACTGTTGCGATCACCACATCGATTGAAACATTTAATAAAATCATTAAGAACATTGACTACAAGTTCTAATAATGATCAAGAAAAATTTGATGTCATTGTTATTGGGGGTGGCCATGCAGGAACAGAAGCATGTACTGCTGCTGCACGAATGGGTGCTAAAACACTACTTGTCACTCATAAAAAAAGTACAATTGGTGAGTCGAATAAAATTTTATGTTTAATAATTTGTAAATAATTTACATATTTTTATATAAATCTAATAAATAAATGTATTATAGGTGAGATGTCATGCAATCCATCATTCGGAGGAATCGGCAAAGGGAATCTCATGAGAGAAGTTGATGCTCTTGATGGTATATGTTGTAGAATATGTGATATTTCAGGAGTTCATTATAAAATATTAAATAGAAGAAAAGGACCAGCTGTTTGGGGTCTAAGGGCCCAAATTGACAGAAGTTTATACAAGAAACATTTACAAGCTGAACTTTTCAATTATCCAGGTTTAAAAATAATCGAATCTTCTGTTGAGGATCTTTTGCTGGATGAAAACTGTGTAAAATGTTGTGGAATAGTTTTAAGTATGTAATTCAAAAATTTTTAATTAATAAATATTATTTTTAAGGGGAATGCTAAAATATAAATTAATTTTTATAGAAAATGGAGAAAAAATATTCAGTGATTCAGTTGTAATAACTACTGGAACATTTCTAAAAGGTCAAATAAACATAGGTTTGGAAACAAGACCAGCAGGGAGATTAGGTGATGAACCAAGTATTGCATTAGCTGATACATTAGAACGTTTAGGATTTCAAATAAGCAGGTTAAAAACTGGTAATAATAAGTTGCATAATATTATTAATAATTTAAAAAAAATTATATTACTTACAAATCTTTTGAAAGATTTTAATTAATAACGTTCATTTATTTTCTGTTAAATAAATATAACTTATTATTCAAATTAATGATTATATTATTGTTGCTTTTATAAAGCAATTTGAACTAATTTTATATAAAATTACGAAAAAATGTATAAATATAAACTTACAAAAAACATTTTTATTAGGTACACCACCACGTCTTGAAAAATCAACAATAGATTTTTCTAAATGTATTGAACAGAAACCAGATAAAATTCCAGAACCATTTTCATTTATGAATGATTCTGTGTGGTTACCTCCAGAAAAACAAATGATTTGCTATATGACTCATACTAATGAAAAAATAGTGAATATTGTAAAAGATAATCTTCATTGCAATAGGCATGTTGTAGAGGAAATTAAAGGCCCTAGATATTGTCCAAGTATTGAAAGTAAAGTGTTAAGATTTCAAAATTTACGTCATCAGATTTGGTTGGAACCTGAAGGTCTTGACTCCCCATTAATTTATCCTGGTGGCTTATCATGTACATTACCAGCTGAAAAACAAGAGGAATTAATTAGATGCATTACAGGTTTAGAAAATGCAAAAATGAGTAAGTTATAACAAATTTAATATCAGTTTTATGCACAGCAAATGATATAAAAAAATTTTGCAAACAAAAAAAACAGAAATTATAACTTACATTTTTGTATATTATAGCTGCACCAGGTTATGGCGTTGAATATGATTATGTAGATCCTAGAGAACTAATAAGTACATTAGAAACAAAAAAAATTTCTAATCTTTATTTTGCTGGTCAAATTAATGGTACTACTGGTTATGAAGAAGCTGCAGCACAAGGTGTTGTTGCTGGAGCTAACGCTGCTGCAAAGGTATTTTTTTGTTTTTTTAATGATATTATTATAGATAATTTCAATATATTTTTTTTTCAATTAATTTATGAAACATTGATTTAAAATTATATTAAAAATTAATATTATAATTTGATATTGAAGGTTTTAAATAAGCCACCTTTACTTATAAGTCGAACAGAAGGATACGTTGGTGTGCTTATCGACGATTTGACAAACGGTGGTACAACAGAACCATACAGAATGTTCACAAGCAGAGCTGAATTTCGAGTAAGCTTACGTCCAGATAATGCTGATGAACGATTAACTTTCAAAGGCTATGAAACAGGTTGTGTTTCTGAAGAAAGATGGAAGAAAACTGAAAAAATGTTAACAAACATTCAAGAATCCTTGCAGCTATTAAGGGGTACAAAAAGAAAATACAATGATTGGCAACAGCATTTAAAAATAAGAAATATCAAGCTTAATGTTCAAAAAACAGCTTTTGATTTATTAGCACACGAAAGTGTATCATTTGATGACTTAGCTTCACTTATTCCAGAACTTTTACATTTTCAGAATAATCCTAAATTGTCTCACAGAGTTAAGGTTTGTTTTCAATCATATAAAAAAATTACGATGTACTTGTTAAACTGTAAATTAATAGTTTAATCTACCAAATAATAAATATTATATGAAATATAAATATGCTTTTTTTATATAGATTGAAGCTATATATGCTTGTGCTGTACAGGAACAAAAACGTGAAGTGGAAGAAATTAGGAAAAATGAAAGCCTGGCGATACCTAATGACATAGACTATAGCTCGTAAGTATTCTCATATTCCGAAGAATATATTAGTTATTCATAATTTAAAACAAAAAAAATTCCATTAATTAAATTAAAATTTTTAGAGAATCCTTAAGTGTCAGTGCAGAAGATAGGGAAAAGCTTTATGAAGCAAAACCTCAGACTGTAGGTTAAACTTTTTATAATTTACATTAGTAATTATTAATTTCATTGTTTAATATGACGAAAAATTTTTTCAGATTGCCGCTGCTTACAATATTGCAGGAATAACACCGTCTGCTGTTTTCAAACTATACTATTTTATAAAACGTAATAGTAAATATGAAGAAGTTGCGGTAGCAACTTAAAAAGATTGAATTAAATTATATGATTAATTAGGATGAACAAATTGTTAATTTATCATTTAACAAATTTTTTTAAATAAGTATGTATAAACATTATTACTTCCTGTAATGTACATTATGTAAATTATATTTGTTAAATATAAGAAATTTTAATTAAAAGATGTGATATATTATTATACAAAAATCCAATAACATCTATTACTGTTTTTACAAAACATATTATAAAATTGATAGTTTGCAGAATTTTTTCATATGTTGAATTCAATTTAACATAAATTTATTAGATTAAGATTTTAAATTTATAATGATTCCACTTTTACAATGAATATAATTTTTTTATTGGAAATGCCGTATCGATACAGTATTAAGTAAAAAATGTTACTAAAATATTTCATGCTGATTTCTTCTATTAAAATCATTTCTTATAATAAATCTGTAGAAAATCTTAGAAAAGTCTCTCATAAATTATTTTCAATTAAAAATATAAATCAACATATTTTATAAAAAATTTAAGAGTACGATCATCTGTTCATCACTGCTTGTCCTCATTATGCAACGCTTGATAAGTCCCGCTATCTTTTTGCGAACGTGATAGACGTCATACTTTAAGTTAAGATGTAATCCATTCATTTGAGTAAGAAATAGATTCAAAGTATATAAAAAATAGAACGTAGAAAGTTTTTACTTTCCATGTAACATTTTGAAAAATCAATGAAGAGGAAAAATTTCAATGTAAATTAAAACGAAATTTTTAAATTTTTCAAATATTTTACATACTTTGTTTTATGATTAAATAGACTTTCCTCATTACTATGTTAAATTTTTGGTTGTGAATAAATAAGACAAACGTAAATTTATTCACAAGTAATACTCTATTTAGTATAAAGAAAATTACATGGTCAATAGTGAAAAAACTCAAAAATTTACTGTTAATCACGCAATTTATAAGTACTAAACGATCTCAAACTTTAATGGAATTATATTTGATAAAAACTTTTAAAAAAAATTACGTTTTTCAAATTATTTGAAGTGCATGTAAAATATTCAAAAAACTTTTAAGCGTTTTAACTTTTTTATTACTTGGGTCTCGCATTGAATTCTCAAAATTTTATACAAAATGTTATGGAGAGTTTAAAAAGTAAATTAGCCAAATAATCGATTTTTAAACATTGTGATAGACATAATCTTTGATGAACATATTTAGTCCAATAAATGTTGTTGGGTTTTTGGCAATAAAGAACATTTATTTTTCAATTTCTTTTTCCTAACTCAACTACATACTGTTCATTATTAGCAAGTTTTATGTTCATCTTATTTTACCACAACCAAAATATTAACCCGTAGAGTCGAAAAAAGATCTGTCTAATTTTTCGGTGGAGTTCACTAAATAATATCAGTGTAAAAAGCGCGTAAAGTATAAAAAAAATTTAAAACTTTGTTTTGTTTTGGTATAAAAAAAAATTTGAAATCTTGTTTTGGTTAACATTTAAAATTTTATCATTTATCTCGATCTCGTGACTTAATTCTTAAATTACTGCACGAAGTATTTCAAACACAAACTTATCACTATCTTTATATTGAATTTCTTTTACTGTGATGCATAGAATTTTTTTGGTTCGTAAATCGTTACTAACATTTACTTTCAACTATTCTTAATTATTATCATTTTTGTTTTTTTTTTTCTAATAGTGATAATATTTTCAAAATTATCATTTTTACATGATCAATATGCCAAAGCTTTCGATGTAGAAATAAGCTTTATACAAATCATTAAAACTTTTGATTTTCTACAAAAAGCGAATTGTTGATAGCATCCAAGTCTCTTTGAAATTAAAAGCCTATTGGTTAATAACATATCACGCCCACTAAACTTTGATTGAATGGAGATAACAAGTGAAACCTAATCTCTTAGGTGAGATTAGTTGAATCGGTTTTAAAATTTTTAAAATGACTGCTATTAACTGATAACGATTTAGAAAAATTAATCTTGTAAGTGGTATACCTAGTTTGATCCTTAGAAAAATTTATCAATTAGAACTGAGGAATGATATTTATAACAATAGAAATATATAACAATCACGAATGAGGATTTATTAATGCTGAAATTTCGTATCCGATATACCCATACGCCAAAAAAGTAATCTGAGAAGAAAATCTTCAAAACTATAATTTTGAATAATGTTAGAGCACATTCGATAAATAATAATACATAAGCTCACTTGGTTTCATGATTAAAAGATGGAACGGTGAAAGTATGAATGTTAAGTTTTTCAAGGATATGTTTTCATACATTAATAAATAATCTTATAAGATTATTTAAACATGTATAATATCCTTGAACAATGTGAAATTAATATTTTTATTATTCTATTATTAAATTACAAAAAACAAAATCAGTATTATTTATCGAATAGGTTTGAACGTAATTAAAACTTATTTTAAAAACGATCTTCTCAAATTACGTCGTAACTGAATGCCTTGAGATATCAGGTAAAAGATAACATGAATAAATAAAAAATCCTTGAATTCAATAATTTTTTTTTCAATAAAATAAGATTATCTGAACAAATAATTAATATAATTAATCTTCTGAAAGTCCAAAAAATGTAACATAATTTAATTTAAAAATAAAATTATTATCCATTCTTAAAGAAATAGTGATCTAAAGTGTGTAAAATTGCATTAACTATGTAATTTCATCGTGACTCACACGATTTATTATAGGCGGCTCTTCAAGTAATGGTAAATTTGTATCGAATTACAGACTCCGTGCCAAAAGCAAAGAAAATGGAGTGTTTCGGAAACGGACTGAATCTTTAGTAAATTATATTCAAATATATTGTTACATTAATTAAATTAACGAGACTTGAAAGTTGTCCAATACATCTTTTAATTGATGTAGTTGATTCCAACTCCTGTTTTTCTTTTTCTGCATACAAACTAAAATTACTAAATTTACATTACTAAAATTTTACTTTTTTAAATCATAGGATAACATAAAAAAATCATCATATTTAATTGGATTTTTAAATAAAATAAAAAATAAATAAAATTTCAAAAGATGTTTAGTCAACTTTTAATTAGTTATTTTAAGAATTCGTTCAAATAAATTAATATAGAAAGTTTTTGAAAGTAGGAATTTTTTCTTTAATCGTTTATAACAAAGCTTACACATAATAATGGTTTATAAAATCTCCAAAAGTTATTGATTTTTATTAGTTTTGATAAAAAATTCTTTAATTTACGTCTAAATGGAAAACAAAAATAAGTTTTTAAAGCTCAATCATCGATTAAATTTATAGTTACGAAAATAAAAGTTATTATATATGTTAAATACTGCACTGTTGATAACAGTTCGTAATTTTCCATACTTTACCTTCAGTTGTTTTGTTGTATTTTAATTGATGCTTTAAGTATTGAGCTTAATAAATAAATAAAAAAAGTTTTCTTTATTAAACATTTTATTATAAAAATAACAATAAAAATTTAAAATACATAATCAAAAATTATTACTTATTACGTATATAATAATAAAAATATGAGTAGTCTTCATTCTTAAGTTTGTTTTTCTTATATAGTTCGAACCTAACTTTCATTAGGTCATACCAGTTGTAAAATTATAGTAATAAAAATAAATTCTTCTTAATATGTTTTGGTGTAGTCTTTAGATTGCTTCTTTGTCTTTCTCACTACATTTTATTGTCTTTCGAATTTTCAAAATTAATCAATTTGGCTGAATCTTTAATTATATTAATTATACAGTCGACGGTAACGTGTTTTGTTCAGCAATTTTTTTGCGACAATATTACCGTCAAAAGCGTGCGTTTTTTATTTTAATTTATTTTTTTTTTATTTACACCTTGTACTTTTTCTTCTTTCAGTCAGTTTTCTTTTTCTTTCTCCTTTCTTCAATGGGACTTCCTCTTTTTTTATTTTTTTCTCTTGTACTTTTTTTTTAAACTTTTCAGATAAATCGATGGCTTCATCAGATTTCCATAAGTCATTTGATCTTTTAGTAGTTTTCTTTTTATTACTAATATTTGAAGTAGTGAAATTTTCTAAAATAGGTGGAATATTTATTATCGGGTCATCTGAAATGATAATAATAATTTTAGTTTTCAAATAACACATTTGTAAATTGCATTTACTGTTAATTGCACAGTTATATTTGATTCTTACCATCGAAACTTTCATCTGTCAAATCGATTAAATTATCTGCAACTTAAAAAATATTGTTATGTAAATTATAAAAGCTCAAAATTAAAAATAATAACAATACAATTTTTATGTACCTTCGAGATTCCTGAGATCCGGAGATTTTTCAGTGTAATTGTAAATTTCAGTTACATCATTGATATTTACATTATTATATACATGATCAACAGATAAATCTGTACTATCGCTGCTTAAATCTAAAAAAGAATTATATAAAAATTAAAATTAATCTAAATTATTTATACGAAATACTAGAAAAAATTATACCTGTATCTTCATCTGAAGTACCATCTTCGCTTTCAATATTAATACTTTCCACTACATTTGGTAATTCAAATGTCCTGGATTGATTATCTTTATTGATAATCCCACAATCTCTATGATGGAATTTTGATGAGTTATGGTTATTGGAATTTTGAGTATTTTTATTAACAAAGGACTTTGTCAGTGGACTCTTATTTTGGTATTTTACAAGAGAGAATCTAACGTTGTTAACTACTTCAATATTTATTATACGGGGACCTCTCTTGACGGTTCCGTTCATCTCACTATTTTCTTTGCTATTTAGTTTTTCGCTATTCTTTGGCTTAAGGTTGGTCTCATTATTCTCATTACTATTTACTTTTTCGCTATTTTTTGTATTAATATTAGTTTTGTTATCTTCATTACTATTTACTTTTTCGCTATTTTTTGTATTAACATTAGTTTTGTTATCTTCATTACCATTTACTTTTTCGCTATTTTTTGTATTAACATTAGTTTTATTATCTTCATTACCATTTACTTTTTCGCTATTTTTTGTATTAACATTAGTTTTATTATCTTCATTACTATTGACTTTTTCGCTATTCTTTGATTTAACGTTTCGAAGCCTTTTTCTTTTCCAAACATTACCTAATAATGTTATAAATTATTGTGAAAAAATATATATGTATATAATGTTTTAATAAAAAAAAATAGAAATTTATATCACGTGTAAGGAATTCTCTGGAATTAATGACCATTGTAATATAGTTAATTACAATATAATTCTTTATAATAGTAATTATTTCAATTATACTAAGTATTATTTGGTAAATATAAATAAATTTTTTTAAATATATATTTCAAATGCATGATTAAATGTTAAGAGCACCTCCAAAGAATCCCTTGTATTCCTTTATGTATTAAAAAAAAATTAATTTAACCCTTTGAGTCTTTATTTCTTGAATTTTCGCGTTCTTTTACTTAATTTGTTTAAGCAAGGAAAGAAATTTGGCAACAGATAATTACCACATTTTATAGCATATACAATTTTAAAAATAATTGGAATCATGCGTTTTATTCGAAACGATATATACTATATAAAAAAACTTTGAAATATTGTATGATTTAATTTGAAAAATTTCGAATCTTTTTGATCGAATATTCTATTCTTAAATTTCTTTATGTGTAATAATAATAAAAAATACACGTCAAATAATATACTATTTGAGTTAGCCAAAAAATGTATTGAATTATTTTGAAACATTGTTTAATTGTTGAAATATTAAATAATGGTAATAAGAATATTTCTTATGACTGTAAGGGTTAAAAATTAAAAAACTGGTTGATATCAACGTAAATATAAAATAATATAATATTTATAACTGTATAAAATATTTATATATAGAAAAGAATGGAACACGTAAGTTCAGAGGTAATCAGACGCATTATTTATTATACGCAAAGAAATATAGCTCCTAATATTTTTTATAAATAATAAGAGTCAATTTTCTATTTTTCAATCCTATAAAGCACTGCTACATCTGTTGTGAATGATTTTCATAATCATTTCTAGAAATTTAGGAATCTATGTTTAGAATTATGACGCGTGCAAGTTCGCGCTTTGCTTTGAAGATGTAGCGAAAATTCTAAATTAAAAAGATACATTTTTCGTGAAATGAATTAAGTTTAAAAATAAAACACATTGAAAGAAAATAAATTATTAAAAAAAAATAAAACAATATTATTACAAAATTTGGTGTTTAATGTCACCGGAATAAATAATATAAGTCCAATGAACGATATTAATTGATTAATATTGGACCATATTAATGTCAACGAACATTTATATTGTCATCATTAGTGTTTTGTAGGCTTTAACTAGACTGTAAAATAACAGAAGTTCATTCGATTATTTGAATGGAGAATTTATTCTTAGTGTTGTTTAAACAATTCTATAAAAAAAGCCTTTTTATTTATATTTAAGAAAAGTTATGAATTAACTTATTTGACTATATCAACATAATTACTTTCGCAACTTAGCGCAAAACTCGATACAATTTTTTCATAAATATATTAAGTTTTGCAAAAATGATATCAAATCTAAAAATTGTTTCTATTTGCCCCATTCTTTTCTATATGTTTATACAAATAATCATATGAAAATATAATAATACTGTACCACAGAGTATTCGTAGTTTACGCCAACTCTCGAAAAGAGCTTTTTCTTCCACATTACCGCTCCATGATTCTTCTTCATCATGTTCTTGAAATGACTTCAAAGTGTTAGGTGAAATTAATTTAGTTTCAAATAATTTTAAAAGTCTTTTTTTATCATTTTCACTGGATTCCTCACTTTCGAAAACCAAAGACCCAGATGGTTCACATTCTATTGTACGGGTATCATTTTCTGACTCAGGATATTTTTGAACATTTGGATCAAATGGAAAAAGTCCAGTTTCTTTGAAACCACGTTCAAGACTTGGGGTAAGATCTACCAAATGTAATGCTTTATACAAAATTTTAGATAACATTGGTTTCCTGAGATGAATTATACGTTGTACTTTCAATAATTTTGTATAAACTTTGTTGATCAGAGGAAAAAAAGCCACATCAAGAGGCTGGAACATCTGCTTAGAATTAGGATAGAGAGCGATCAGCTCAATTCGATTTTCTTGACAAAATTTAGATATGTTCAATGTTAAGTACGCTGCATTAGCTTCTAAAAATAGAGCTACAGGAAACTCGAATTCGTTTTCCTTTAGCCAAGGTAAAAAAATTTTTTCTAAAAACAAAAAAATACTTTCATCGGTTATCACGCCTTTATCAGTGTATCCGATACCCCATCCTTCAGGAATTTGATTTAAAACACTCTTTTTTGGAATATCTTTTAAATCAAAAAGTATCATTGGAAATGTTATTATTCCAGCTGCTGATGCCATAAACAGTACTGTAAGGCAATCTTTTTGGTTATTTGATTCGGCGTCATCTTTAAAATTTGATGGGAATGTAGATTTATCTAAAAAGAAAATTTTTTTAGGATCTGCCAAAGAAATATTTTTTTCTTTCATTTTTTGTTCTACATGCATAAACCATAAACGTATTTTTTCTTCCGTTGCCTCTATTTTTGAGAGATTTATATTATGTAATACTTTTTTGCTAATATGTGGATGCCGCCTTAAAAAATTGTTGTACCAATTTTGACTAGGTCGACCTCTTATAAAAAGAGTTGAGCGTTGTTCTTTAGTAATAAATTTGTGAACTTTATCGATTAATTGATACTTTGTTACGGGGAAGCCTTTTTCAGCACAATATAATATCCAATTAACTATATCAGTTTCTTCATTTACATTGAGAGCCGCTGGTGGGCCTGACTTTGCATTTAATGGTGTTATATATTTGCTCTTGGTATACAAAGTACTTTTTGGTACGTTAAATCTTTTGGAAACTTCTCTTAAAGTTTCACCTTTACCAAGTGCATTTAATGCTTCACTGAGTTGTTCAATACTATACTTCGTTGTTTTTTTTCTTGATCCATTTTTCTTAATAGAAATATCTATTTTTGAAAACCTACTCTTTGATTTATTACTAGTATTTTCTTTTTCGCAGCTCTTTTTATTGAAATAATCTTTATCTCTGGTACGAACCATTTTGTAAAATGCAGATCTATAAATCAATGGTTTTTGTTTTATAAATTGACATAAATGCAGAATTCAATTTGTGGAATAGGAAACTTGCATAATTTTAAATTTGGATTTTAAATAATTCTTTGCGATAACATAAATAAGCATGATAGAGAAATTTTTTATTTAACATATTTGGTTGATTGTAAATTATTGAATTTCAATTAAAATTAGCACCATATTCTATGACGTCATTTAAATTTTTTTACTTATAAACCACTAATAAATTATTTAAAAAGTTACGAGTAATTAGGTTCAACTATGTCCCTCCCATAAGACAAAGTAGTTTTTTTCCGACTCCGTGCGCAAAAATAAACTTTGCGCACGCTTGAATAAAAATGTGTGTTAAAACAAGCTTTTCGCTTGTCGTACGAAAAAATTATGTTCGATATTCGAAAGAGAAAGCGATTTTAACCTCGTATGAAATTTTGACCCTCGCTTCGCTCGGGCGCAAACATCTACGCGAAATTTAAATCACTTTCACGTATCGAAAATAACTATTTATAAAGACTTATTTGGTTTAAGCATTTTTTTAAATCTTTGATCACAAAAATATATGAATTCTACAATCAATTCTGAATTAGGACCATCCTTTATGTTATTCGGAATTTGGAAAAATCGCCTCAGAACTTGCGTACTTTTTCAAATGTTCCGATTTTGACATATACTATTTTCTCAGATCAGGGCGGTAGTAGTTCAATGGTTGAAGCACACGACTCACGCTCTAACGGGCTCGACCCCCCGGGGAAATTTTCGAAAAAGTTTTTTTTAAAGTTTCCGAGTGAATACCACGAAAAAATAATTAAAATAAGTCCTCTTAGGCAAAAAACAATTATTATAAATAAATTACTGGATATAAAATTTAGCGGCAATTATTGACACTACTTCAACAACGATCTATCTTACCAACACTAAAGGACAACGTGTGAGAACATTATGTATACATGAAAAGTATAGCAATGCGGGGGACCGAGGAAAGGAGTTTACGGCCATCAATAGGAAAAAAAAAAAATTTCTCAGATCGTTTTTCAGAATGTATATGCTGGCACCCTCATTGTTGATTGGTTAAGTTCAAATGACGTCATAGCACTTGATTCAATTGTAATGTTGCTTCAATTTCATTGTACGTTACTAATTTATTGTGAAGCAAAAACATCATCATAGTAAACAAATATATGTCGTCTTATAATCTATTAATTTTAATAGCAAAATATGTTTTTTACTATTATATGCAAGTTTCCTATATTATAAAGAATTATTTTTAAAATAAAGTCAATGACTCTGAGTTCTGTCTGTATAACATTCAAATTATATCGAAATCAATATAAAATACAGTTTTTTATTTTCGTTAATGAAATAAAAATGATGTCGATAAATATTGATTAATTTGGGTAAAAAAATTAATTTTTCATTTTTATATATTCAAATACTAAATCATATTTATCTTTAAATTTACATTAACCAATTTTTAAGTCAAAAGATGAACGATTTTAAATTTATTCAATTCTCATTTATTAATTAAATAATTAATAAATGTTTTTTAAATTGTATTGGGAAATGTAAACGTTCATAAAAAACTATATAAAGTTCACAGCTATCAACAATATTTCTCTATTTAGAAAAAATAAATTCATTCCCATCAGAGCAAAACGTAATACCATCAGTCACGTGTGTTTTCTCGGGAATTTATGATTGGTAGACGACTTCACAGCAGCAAATAACATGCTTAAAACATTTAAAAACTTCATGTGCTATATATGCGTTCTTAATAAGTATGCAATTTAAAGAAAATGTATGTACTAACTATTTTAAAAAGTAAAAAAGAATGTGTACTTATTAGCGTGAATTCTAGCTTTCACTTTACATATAAACGAAAAAAAATAAAAATTATTCAACGATTTTACAATAATCGAAATAAGCATATTTTCACATTTTTAACAATTCTTCACTAATAAAAGTTTAAATTTTACTTTAAGTTTTAATTAATAATATTAAGATTTGTTTGGTTAATAAAAGACTGATAATGTCAATCAGGCTGATGTATATATATATGTAATCTATTTTAAATTTAGTTCATTTATTGGAAGGAAACAGTTTATTAAATGGATGATTCGTTTATTTGCAGATATTTAAATTGTTTTCAATTTATACTGATTTCAATAATTAGTTATTTTTATTACTTTTAAATATATTTAAATATTTCAATGTATAAAAATTTACACGTAAAGATTATATATTTTATTAATTCTCTGAGCAAATTATAAAATCAAAACGAATCGTTCTTGAAAAATTCGCGTCTTTCAACATTTGCAAATTAAAATATTATAAATAGTCCCCATTAGTGGCTATAACTGTCAATTAGTATTATTAAAGGTGAGAATAGAGAAATTAATAACAGTTGTTAACAGTTACTTAAATTATTAATATTTATTAACAGTTATTAAAAATTATCAATATTTTCAACAAATTTTCATGCATAGAAACATACCTTTTATGACAATAATTTTTGTAAATAAATCAATCATCTAATTTAATCACGGTTATTAAACGTTAATTATTAGCTAATTATCACTAATTAATAAAAAACTTCATGTGGGAAAATTTAACAATTGTTCAATTGCACGTATTTTTTAAACAGGCGGTAATATTGAAATTAAGTAATATATACGTATATCTATTATATTTATAATTTATAGTCCATAGAACAAAAACATCTAATAATGACAAGAACTCGAGACGTAACTAAAATTCGATGCACTAATCTTAAAGTATTTTTAAGTAATGTCAAAGAATACAGATGTAAGTAGAAGAACAAACTTGATCAAAATTTCGCAACAAGTCAACATTTCAGCGTTTACATGAACAATATATCTATATAATAATAATATATAGATATATAAAGCGTGTAAACTCTGATTCAACAGGCACTAAAACTTGCTTCACTTCCAGATATAGCTATACGCTTCTATACTTAAATCTGTATTCTTCGGTATAACATATGCACAGCTTACCTTTCACATTAATGTTGAGGTTAGTTTTAACTTTATATTATTTATTTACACTAATTTGCTTATTTTTTATTAAAATACATTTAAATTTACTTAATTATCAATTTATAAAAATAATTTCATTTAACTATCACTTAATAATTGTTATTATAACGTTTTTAAACGTTTGAAAAACTCGAATACATTATTCCATTTACGCATGTTTCGCTTTAGTAGCTTTCTTAAATAAAAGCTATGGCTAGACAGATGACGCCATCTCGTCCAATACCCTCGCACTATAATTCCAAGCGCATGCTTACTACTGTACTATATATATTAATGCTTGAGCATGCTGATAAAAATTTTAATATTAATGTTAATTGTGATAGATTTTAGAAAAATATTGAGCACTTCAAATAAAAAAATTATTCTTATTCAATTTATAATGCGTAGATACATTCTTATATTAATCCTCATAGCTTATACGTAAAAATTGAGAATAGGTGCATAATTATTTTGTAAATATTCATTTGAAAATATTTTGAATGTATATTTATTCATTTTATCATCATGAATTCCAATAAAGTTTATATCTAATAAATTCGCTGATTGATTAATAGATATTTTTCTTTGTATACAATAATATTTGATCATTAAAAATATACTTTTTTATCAGTGTTCGAGTATTTATAACTTCTTGAGCTATTTATAAAATGTATAAGTTTCCGTTGTTTTCGTTTCCAGCTACTCCTTCCATGGCTTTATGTAATTATGTTGACGCAAAGACGAACAAGTAAAGCAGTTTTTATAATTACAAATTTTATTCAAATCGAAATGTTTTCTTTGATTTTTTGCATTCTCATTACAAGCAAAAATAGCTACCGTTCACACCAATGAAAAATTAAAATCTTCAACTACCTTTTAATTGAACTTAGCTACTCATTTAATATTTAAAAATAATTTGTATCTATATTTAAAATACAAAAGTTGCCAACGTTCTTAAATAAATAAATACATTATAATTTATAAAACAAAAAAAAGTCTTTATTTAATAAATAGTAATCATCAACATCTTAAAAAATAATATAAACTGAGATGTTTATAAATTTAATAAATTTATATAATTATTAATTAAACATCATTAAATAAATGACATAATTAATTGTTGATTCAAAAAATACACTTTTTCTCATTTTATATTTGTATTACGCTTGTTATCTTGTGATAAATGAAAAATAAAATTGGCGAATTACTCTCAAAATACACAATATAAATTTTAATCTTCTGTAAATACAAAGATAATCATTATACAACACCTTTAGCCAGTTTTGCTACCAGTTTTTTAATTTCACCTAATAAACGGCTGTTATAAGATTAATAATTTATTATTAGCAAACAGATTGAAGTTAACGTTGTCTTTAATTTACTTTAAACTTTTGATTACGCGTACGATAACTAAAATTATCTAATTTTAAAAATAATTTGATGAAATAACATTTGAATGCTGCTACTTCAATTTTTTCTAAATATAAGCCATTATTTCGTCCTTCAGTACTCCTAATTCTTGAATTATTGTTTGCAGTAAACTTCTGTTTTGTTGTTGAAAACAATAAACTCGTTTCTCCTGAATTTAATCCCCTCAAGCAACCTGTAAAATTAATAATTTATTAAAATTTATTTCATCTCATTATTTTTTTTAATGAATAAATTTTTATACTTACACAGGCATTAAATAATGAAGGCGTTAAACAGCAATGAATATTAATATCCTTTTTTCTGTCCCCTCAATTTATGTCAAGGTTCATCCATGTTTATTCAGCTTCATTAGGTTTAGATAATAAATGTTCATTCGTGCCATTCGCATCCGCCATGCAATCTTGACAAAAAAGAGTTTTTTTTTAAATAAAATATATCTTAGAAAGGTCAATAATTATATTCTTATCTAATTTACTTGAGATATGCAGATTTATCGAAGATGGTTTTTTTTTCATCCCGCAACTCGTCAGCTTTGTAGAATCATCCAAGTTTGATACCTGCTGTCACCATAAGGATTACATCGCCTGAAAAATTCATTAATTTTTTAATTTCTTCATTGAGCTATATTATTTTAGTTTGTTAATGAAATGTTCAATAATAATTTTTCAAATTTTCGAATTATTTATTCTTAATTTTACTTTATAACGGTAAATTTAATAAATTTTTTTTCGAAATACAATGAAAAAGTTATCGAGCAAAAAATTTTTAAATTTAATTAATAAATTTAATAAAAAAAGAAGTTATATTCATCGATCATGCGTAACGTGAAAAATTGCAATTAACTACAACGGTTTTGATTCTGCCATCTAATTTTATATTTAAGACTGTGTCTTCTTTATGGGAATTGGACCGCATTGTTATTCTTTATTTGTTCTTTACTTTGATAAGGCTACTCTGATAAGGACACGAAACAATTTCAAATATAAATAAAATAAATTAGTTGGTAATTTGTTATTTATTTTGATTTATTGAAGGAAAAGTAGACTTTTGATAAATATTTATTTATTGCGAAAATTGTTTAGTTAAAAAAAGATGAGAGGTCGTTATGTAATCATCTCGATTATTGATTTTGTCAAGTCGAATCTATAATATACAACAGGTATGATTCATCAAAAATAAAATAATAATCAATAATGGCATATTGAAGCTGTTACGCCCTTCGTGGGAGGGTGAAATAACTAACGTTAGAGGGCGTGATGAACACTTTTAAAAAATTTTTATTGTTAAATTTAAAAGAATCTAAAACTTATATGAAATAAATAGAAAAATTAATTATTTGCATCAAATTAAATGTGATCAAATCGTTCCAAGTAATTTTTTAAAATGTCGAATAGTATTAACAAAGATATTTGAAAGTTTGGGGCAGATTTGATTTTATATAAAAATTAATCTTATAGTGAAAATTGCTACTTATATGAAACATTTTGCATAGACAAAGTAGATTTTTCTGTGCATACATTAATTTTTACAATATAAATTGTAATTCTTATACAAAATCAAATACCTCCCTCGATTACAATAAAAAAATTTTTTTTTTTTAAGAATTAGATATTTTTTCCCTAGAATTTCCCTCTACGCATTTATGTTGTAAATCGAATAATTTTAAAATAAATTAGATAAAATTAATGTCACGAGAAATTATTTTTTACGCAAGGAAAATTGTCGTTTTACAAACGTTCAATTTAAAGGACAGTATAAAATTATCAATAGCCAAGCTGGCTTTGGTAACTGCAACGTATGGACAAGAAAAGTTAACGGTACACAGTTTCGTGGATAGTAAACCGCAAAGAAAAAATAGTTTCGTGAAAAAATCAGGTAGAAAGATTTTCGTTCAAAACTGAAAAAAATGATAAAGTATACATCAGTGGTTCTTGTGAAAGTATTCTTATAATAATATTTTAATTTTTAATATGAACAAGTTTATTTATCATATACTTAAAATTATTTAATATAGATTTTTATTAACTACTTTAATATAAACATTTAAATTATTAGTTTCAAACTTTCAATTTTTTAATCTCGAATTAAGTTTAATTTTACTTTATAAATATGTTATTATATAAAAATTTTAACAATATAATTTAATAAACTTTTCAAATGTATATTTTAATCAAAAAATTAAAATTTCAATGTTTTTAGATTTTTTTAATTTTAAAAATATTGAATCATTAAAAAACTAAAAATTTTTTCACGTACACAAAGATTATTTTTCTCAAAGAAAACACAGCCAAGGCAGTTATCAATGTTTGCTTTTGTCGAGTGTGCGTATCCACGTGTTTCATTGCAGCAGCTATTACAGCAGGATCTAATTTCATTTCAAACAAGCAACTGAGTATACGTGAAAATATACTGCCAGATGTAGCCAGAATTATTTTCGAAAGAAATTACAACACGTCTCAAACGTTTGGAAATTTATTTAGTTTATTTCTGCTAATGTTTCAAAATTTTTTCTGAACTAAAAATTTTTAATAACTTTTTAGATGTATTGAAATTTAAATATGATTTACGTTGATTAAAAGTTTAATTTTTAAATCAATATTTAATGGGTGAAAATGCAAGCGATTATTATTATGCGTTTAATGCATCTAAATAATACGTATTTTATTATTGCAATTTTATTAATATCATATAAAAATATGTTTTGTACTTACAGCATAAACAATATTAAAATCCAATGAATCATCCTTTTACTATAATTTCGTGCTTCCAATGATAGAAAGAGAATCCTTTTATTTTTTCTTTTCCACATTTTGGCGGTAACATTACCGGCCTTGTCTTTCTTCGCTTTTCAAGCATGACGATGTGATAATTAGAAACGTAATTTTTTACTTCTCTCTACAGTACAAATATCTTTTAGTTAAACTTTGTCGCGCTTTAATAGCTACCAATGATCCAACTTTAATGTTGTACAACTTCAAACTGATCTTTACTTTTAGCTCATGTTTATCCCCTCTTATTTACATTACGTTACTTTCTCTTAACGAAGATTTAATGTTATGATTGCATTTTGCGAATGACTTTTTTCAAATTCTTTTAAATAAGTTGTGCTTTGAAAATTAAAATTTATATTTATTTTTATTTTTTATATCCTGGCTGTAAAAAAATTAAAGTATTATGTATTTAATGTCTCTACGCGTTAAAATTCATCTAAAAATAAATCTTGCAGTTCAAACAAAGTATAGTTTGAAATATAGCTTGGAAATAAGAGCGTAGAATTATAAAGATGAAGGTGCCCTTCTATATTTATGAAAAATTTAAGTAATAAAAAACAAATTGTTCAAAAAAATTTACACAATCATATCAAAGTTCCCGTATAACATTACATCTTCTTTAGTCATTTAAATTTAATACATAAAAATTGTAGACTTATAGTGCATTACTTTGACAACTGACACATTTACCGCATTTAATTGCATTCTTATCACGTGCCCGTAGATGATAATAATAACTTTTATTTTCACTATTCAGTTTGCTTATTTCTACTGTATTTTTCAATTAAAATTTTCATACAATAATACTACCGCTCTGTATAATAACTGCAATTATTTACTACAATTCAAGCATATATCTAGAGCATATACCATACTTGCAGACACACGCGCACCAATATTTCTATACTTGAATGCAGCTTCAATACAATCCTGCTGCAACTGCGTCTTTTGTAATCCTGTTTCCCGCAACGAAAAAAAATCGCACGCTACAATTTCACTGTAACTTCGACGCATTGTTCGTGGAATGCATTAAAAAGTACATAAAATCAGAAACTACGCAAGCAGAATCCTATGGTAAAAAGTTTTAAGTTCAGTGACCTGTATCGTACTATCTTTATTTAGCTTTAAAATTATCTCTTTTATTTTGGATCATTTAAATTCCTTGAGCATAAAATTATTGAAGTTAAATAATAATTTTACGATTGGCATAGTATATAATTTTATCGACGTACATGATTCTTCTTCTTGCATCAGTTGTTCATAAACGTTTTCTTCTCTCGAACGAATCAAGGTCAAGATATGAATTCATGATGGTTAATATTTCATTAAGATAATATTTTTATAACTTATGAGTGCATGGTTATGTCTTTAATACTTATTTTTTCTTAGCGCGAATACCTTCTACTTTAATATACAGCATGTTGCAAATGGAATGTTAAACTGTACTAAGATTATTATTTTTCAAGAAATAGTTTTATTTCGTTACAAACGAAGAGTACTTGAATTTTTTTGTAAACTTAATTATTTTTTTAGATAATTTTTTTTATATGAATAATTAAATAAATAAATTAATAAAATGAGTTATTGAAACTTTTAATTTCCAAATAGTCACAATAAAAAAATGATATTTTCACTGACTGTCTACGCGATCTACACAAAAGCTTACATTGTATTAGAAATCCCCAAAGGTTATATGATCAAGGCTCAATGCTCGTTATTCAATTACTACATGTGAGGGGATTGAACTTACGAGCTAAAGTTTAATATGAAACTTTTTATTCAATCGATGTTTCGGAAGTATTATCCACTCCCCTCTTCAAGAAGAGAATAATGTTACTGATACGTTTGTCGAATAAAATCATTGAATTAGTGATAAGACCAATAAATTTAACTTAACACTTATAAATCGATATAAGCATTAAAAATTTCAAATATTTTTAATTATTACTAAATAATTTAAAATATTAGAAATTAACAACTTTGAAAATATGTTTTTTATTTGAAATTGAAAAAAAAAAAAATTATAATTTGAATAATTTGGTTGTAAGTCGGTTTTTTGAGTATAATATTATTATTTAAACTCGTTTTTACAAAAATATAAAAAAAAAACTTTTACGGAACAATAACCTACTTTTTTGTTTTTTATCAAAGTAGCATTTGTTACAATGTATATAGTCAAAGATAAAAGCATTTCCGTCATAAAAATGTTTGTATATACATAATAAAATATTGTAAATGAGTATTAATACTCCAAACAAATATTAAATTCAATAAATCAAAAGTCCAAATTATTTCTTATCAACTTTTTTAATATTAAAGTCTAATTTAAGGTTAAATAAATTTAAAAAAAACTTAAAACTATAATTTTGTTTCAATTGGATGTTTTTTAAAGTTTTTGTTTTAATTTATTTAACGTCGCTGTATTTATGCTATCATTGCGATGTTAATTAGCAACGGAGGTTCGTCAATGTGTTTGTGAGCAAAGCACATGTAATGTACAGTGGTGCTTGTAACAATTACCGCCGAGAGCGGGATTCGAACTCGAGCCCTCGAGATTATGAATCCATCGCTCTACCGACTGAGCCACTGACAACCTCTTTTATTCGGAATATTTTTTATATAGTTTTTAAAATCAGTTCACGAGACTTATTCTCTGTAAATTAAGTTAAGATTAAACAAAAATATTATTTATAGCAAATCAACGTTTATTTGATTTATAAATAAACGTAAGTAAAAAAATTTGAAGTTTTAATAACGTATATAGTAAAAAAATTTAAATATAATTTTTCTTAAAATTTTTCATTTATTATAGTTAAGAAACATAATTTTAGTTGAAATCCTATTCTTGAAAATTATCATCATTTTTAGAATTTTATACATACAATTTACCAAACTTCATAATTTTATTGTCAAAGGATGATCTCTTAAGCCCAGGTAAATTTTTTTTGAAATAGTAACGGTTTAGAAACCCGTAATAAAAGTAATAAAACTAATGCATTTATTGACGGTCATGCATATCTGTTACTCATGATTTGCCGTTCGAGTTGTTTTATGATATGCTGTAATAAAGAATTTGAAGATTTAGGAAAACCCAGCATTTGCTAAATTTAATTATTAAATGAAATTTTTTTCCACCAATTAGAAAACACCTTACAAAATACAAGTAAAAGCAGGGCTGGCTAAAGAAATGTATTCTTCTTTTTATGATAGTTATAAGAAAATTTTTAGTATACACTTGCAGTAATCTTAAGGATAGAATATTAGATAGAATTTTAACTTTAAGATAATTTTGTTTCTTTATGATTTCTTCTATCCTAACCCGAACAGCTATATTAGATTAAGTTAAAATATAACGAGAAATAATTACGACTTCGAAGCGAGCCTCACAACCTCACTAAGTTAAAAATTTAAATCGAAGTTGAACTTAATTTTCTCACTTTTTTCCATTATTTTTCATGAACAATAAAATCAATGAATTGTTGAACTGTTTGAAAAGTTCATTTATATTTACCTTATTGCATTGATGAGATTCAGCAACGTTTAGAGTCGCAATAAACTTTAATAAAATCAATTTATTTTTATTTTATTTATTTAAAAATTTTTCATAATTTTAAACTTTTTTTAGTTCTTTATTGAACAAATTGGTTTTAAAACTCTATTCTAGTGTAATAAGACTCTAGATATCAGTAATAAAAACTTCGTTCTCAATTCTTTCAATAAATCAAACGATTTCTGACCCTTACAAAACAAGTATCAATATACAAGTATGATACAGCGGGCGTCGATCTTACTAATTAAACAGGCATCCATGCGTCAGACATGTCTTTATACTATTCACGTATCGTCGTACAAACGAATATTTTTTCAATTCTTTATAATCTATAAACTTAAAATGGATCATTGAATTCCTATTTTTATAAATTTAAGAATTATTAAATTACAAAATAAAGTTTACTGCCGAATAAAACATATTGTTTTTAATGTAGTCGTCACGCTTTTTCTATTTTTATTATTGTATGTTTTCATAACAATCTATGTCACGATGCTTAGCTTGGAAAGATGATCAACTGCATTTTAAGCAGAAAGTTCCTTTTTATCTTTTAGTGCAACACCAGAAATAGCAAGCAATGCACGAAGAAGTATGTATATGTACAACTTTAAACACTTTCTCTTTCTCGTTGAAAGACTAATATAATACTAATATATACCGAGCTCGTCAGTGGCTCACTCGCTAGAGTAATGGATTCGTAATCTCGGGGATCCGAGTTCGAATCCCGCTCTCGACGGCCGATTGATACAAGTACCACTGTAGGTTACATGTGCTGAAGTTCACAAACATACTGACGACCTCCGTCGCTAATTAACATCGCAATGATAGCATTAATAGAGCGACGTTAAATTAAATAAAAAAAAATAAAATAATATATACGAGATAAAAGTATTTGTGGTTTTACATAATTTATCATTATTATATTTTTATAATAATAAACAATTTTTTTTTTCACCTTATAGAAATGTATACGTATAATTTTACACTTGTAGAAAGTGTTACTGATTACACAAACATTGTTTATCTTTGAATTTATGCAACACGTCTGTCTGACGCGTCTAGAAGTCGCAAAATTCTTCGTAATAAGCTTATGCATACACGCATAAATCTTGCAATTCCAGTGGCGTCAATGCATTTACATTAGCGTAATGTAAAGGCTTAAAGTTTATAATAAACTGATTGTTTTTAAATATTAAATGTATCATTTTAAAATAATAAAAATATAATTCAAAATTGTGATTTTTTGAGCATTTTTTTAATGGAGACCATAATATTAATGTATTTTTATTGTTTTAACGATAAAAATACAAACTTATTTTATTATATATAGGATTTACGTTAATTTTAATAGCAACAAAAAGTATTTTATTAATTTTTTACTAAAAGCCGATAGATTTCGAGTGAAAAATTCTTTTAAAAATGAATATACTAAAATAGAGTTAAATTTGGATTTTCAATTCTCGTCCAAAAATTTTTTTTCATATTTTTGGTATGAAATATAACATATTTCCAAACTTTTAGCGAATTTTATTTTAAATTATGCGAGTCAACGTTAAATGTTTAGTGTGGATTGATTCGAAAGACTGATTACAACTCTTACTTTCGACTATTTCTCTTCTTACTGTCTCTAACCATGGGTAATATAATGTTAAAAAGTTTATAATAAGCAGGTATAGTATAACTAAAAAAAAGTGCTATAGAAATTCAATTGATGGAAAAATAATTGTAAACGAGTAATCGTTGAAGACCTCTTAAAGATCAATGTAGTATATTTTATAGGTGCAGAAAGAGCTATTTTATGCTCGAAAACTGTAGAGATAAAATGACCGTAAAAGTTGTCTTGTTCATCGAAAAATTTAATTTTACAGTTGAGCGCTCAGTAACGAATAATGTAACTATATTAAACGCGGTATGCAAGTACACTTGCGCATTAAATTCAAGTGTGCGTGTAGTGATCTTTCACGCGCATTAAACGACGTGTGAAAATTTCTAGCTAAATTATTTCCTTGACATACATTGGTCCCATACACAACAAACGCTTGTTATCTATTTATTAATCTTATAAAGCTAGGAAATTGTACAAAAACTAAAAATTTTAGTAAGAGAATAATTACTTGTTATTATCCAAAAATCACATTAATTTCTTTATTCTATAATATACAAATAATATGTGGGTCCCCACGTAGGTTCGCACGTAGTTTTTTTTTGACAGGGCAGCACTTATTTCATATAAAAGCAAATGGTCGTAAAAGAAATTTTTAATAAAATGTAAAGTTTTTTTAACATTTTTTAATTATATGTGAAACGATTATTATGAGATTTATTTAATTATTATTGATTACGATTAAAAAAGTATGCTGAAAATAGTAAATAAAATTAGCACAACGAAATTAGCTCTCATGGAGTAAGAGTAATTTCTTTAGAAAATTAAAAAATAATTTGTGCTTATACAAAAAATTGTTAATATTTTATAAAATGATTAATAAAATATTAACAACTTTTTTCAATATTAGATTAATTTTTTAAACTTTCAAAGTTGTAAAGCTTTTTTATAATTTTAAATACTGAATTTGAGGAATATATGAGAATTGTATTTTAATTTGACAGAAGGAATGGAATTGGAACTATGGAGACGATTTTGTGTTTGTGTTTTCGACCACTGTCGTTGTTGCCGGTTTGATGTATCTGTTTGTTAGGTTAGGAAGTATTATTTAGCGTCTTTTTTATGCAAAGTAAGTTTTATTTATTATAATTTAATAGTTAAATTTATAACATTTCAATGAAAATTAATTTATTAGTACTAAACTCTACAGTTTAATAAATATTCAAATAATCTAGTAACAAATAATAATAGTAGTTACACAACTATATTTATTTAATGTTTATTTATGATAAAAAGGTGTAAGTTTTAAGAAAAGAAATTGTTTTTTAGATTATAATAATTAAACATGTCGAACATGTTATATGGTGGTGATGAAATTGGTGCCCTGGTCTTTGACTTGGGGCATCATTCATTGAGAGTTGGATACGCACAAGAGGATACTCCGAAAGCAGAAATTCCAGCTGTAGTTGGTGTTGGAGAAGATGCTAATTGTAATGCAGCAAAAGTAGAGCCTATGGAGGTTGATGACAAAAAGCCTGACAACAATGTGACGCAATCTACACCAAAATATTATATTGATACAACAATATTGCATGTTCCTCGTAAAGGAATGGAAGCCGTTAGCTACATGAAAGATGGTATGATTGAAGATTGGGATCATTTTGAAAAGGTAAATTATAATTTTCATAAATAATTTATAATGTTTGTGTAAATATTTATAAAAATATTTTGTTTTCATTATAGGTTTTAGATTATACATATTCAAAAATTATTCAGTCCGATGCTGAATATCATCCAGTATTATTTTCTGAATCCCCATGGAACGTTAGAAATAAAAGAGAAAAATTAACAGAGCTGATGTTTGAAAAATATAATGTTCCAGCTTATTTTCTTGTTAAAAATGCAGTGTTAGCTGCTTTTGCAAATGGACGTGCAACTGGTATTGTTGTTGATAGTGGAGCAACACATACATCAGCTATACCAGTTCAAGATGGATTTGTTTTGACGCAAGCTATTGTGAAATCTCCGCTTGGCGGAGATTATATTTCTATGCAATGTCGACAATATTTACAGGTAAGCAATGTAAAAGATCACTTTTATTGTTATTATTCTTAAAAATAATAATTATAAAAATTGTTTCATTAATTATTTATAAACATAAATTTAAAAATAAAATTTTTATTAAATAGGACCAAGACATTGATCTTTCTCCAGCCTACATGATTGGAAGTAAAGAAGTGGTAAAAGATCATGATAAACCAAGATGGGTGAAAAAGAAAAACCTTCCAGAAGTTACGAAATCATGGCATAACTACATGGTGAAAAAACTTATTCAAGATTTTCAAGCATCATGTCTTCAAGTCTCAGAAACTCCTTATGATGAAAAAATAGTTGCAACGGTACCAGCAGTTCCTTATGAATTTCCAACAGGTTATCGACAAGATTTTGGTTATGAAAGATTTCGTATACCAGAAGCTCTATTTGATCCAAGCATGGTACAAATGAGAGGTGGTATGGTTGGTAACACAATGCTTGGAGTTGGTCATATAGTCACAACAAGTGTTGGCATGTGTGATGTTGATGTTAGACCAGCTCTTTATGGAAGTGTGGTTGTCACTGGTGGTAATTCCTTCATTCAGGTAATAAATTTATGTTTTTGTAAATAAATTTAATAAATTTGTAACAAACAAGATTTATTATAAAAAGATAATGCTAGAATCAATCTTAATAAGTTAAGCATTTATCAAAAATAATTTTATAAATATTTCTAATCATTTTATTGATAATTATATTAAATTTTTATTAATTATATTAAAATTCTTTTAATATTATATTCTTTTACTATTATTTAGTTTTATTTTAGATCACATTCATTAAGGACTGAATATATTACTTTCATAAACCAACTTTTATGTTTCATTTCTTTATAAAAATAAATAATTTGTTATTTTTAGGGATTCCCTGAACGATTGAATAGAGACTTATCAATGAGGATACCTTCTAGTATGAGACTCAAATTAATAAGTGCAAATGGATGCGCTGAGCGAAGATTTGGAGCTTGGATTGGTGGATCTATTTTAGCTTCAATTGGTACTTTCCAACAAATGTGGATATCAAGTCAAGAATATGAAGAAAGTGGAAAAAGTCAAATAGAAAGAAAATGTCCGTGAATTTTTATGAGATGTATTGTGAATATTTCTTGTAGATTATGACTGAACAATTTATACTTTTAAGGATGTAATTATATTATTATCAATTGAATTTAATTTCAAAACAGTAAATATAAAGGTTTTTTAACGAATTTTATTTTTTACAAACTTTAATTTATTTTATATTGTCTTGTATATCAAAGTTTATTAAGAATATAAAAATAATTTAATACGAAATATTATACAGAAACTTATTGTACAGTAATACTGAAACGAGTAATGTTTTACAAGTATGGTCCCCAACCAATGTACATTTGACAAAGATTGTCTACATTAATGGCATCTAAAATTAAATGATTGACTTGACCTTCTACACTGAGGTACAAATTTAAAGCTTCTAATCTTTTTCCTCGATTACCAACCATACCCTTTAAACGTTCTTCTATACTTTTAATATTCTCGACAGCCTATAAAGGAAAACGTAATTAATAAACTTCTTTTATAACAATCATGAAATAAGTTTGATTTTTTGAAAATTAAGTAGTTTACCTTTTCATTTGTTTTCTCATTAGCGTCACATGTTTGATTTCTATTCCAACTAACTAAAGGATCGTAAACAAATGGTTTTAAAATACTAATAAGTGTACTAGCCTGTTCTCGCAAAACTTTCATTGTGATTCTACAAGATTGTCTAAACGGTCCTTCATATTTTAATGGTCCCATAGCTTCTACCATATTATGAGTAAGCCGAAATGGTACTCGTTCAGGCCATTCTAAGCTTTCACCCTGAAAAAATTCAGGAAAATAATTATTTTTTATTCCAAAATTGCAAGATAAAAAATCATTTCTAAAAAAATTACTCGATTGAATAAACAATTGAAATCTACGTGAACGCAGTCTCCACATTTAGAATCAATTAAAATATTTTCTCCATGACGATCGCCTAATCCAAGTATATAACCAACCATAGACATGACGGCTGCCGTTCGAATGTAAGCTGTGCGAGCTTCATACCTGAAATAATATTAATATTATTTATTCTGTACTTAAATGTCTTGACAAACTTTCACTTTTTAATATAAAATCAGAATTAAGTAACCAATAGTATTTGTTTTATTACATAAAGTAAATTTTTTTAAATTTATTTATTTGATCCTTTGGATCATTTAGGAGTTACGTATTTTTTAAGTTTGTTTTATATCGACAACTTCTACATAGACACCTGTTTAAACAAAAAATAACACTTAGATTCTCAAAACAGATTCCATAGAGAAGAGTGTTTATTTTCATGAAATAACAGCGAAAACTTACAATTAGCGAAGTATTGGAGTAAGTGTCATTATTCGCGGTAGAAACAAAAGTGTTAGTCTTAGTAGGCCGTCGATATATTTTTTATTTTTACATTACATTTGATTTACCTATATCCCCAAATAGTCAATATTATTATTTGATATATCAAAAATTAATTACCATCCATATGGATCAGGGAATGAATAATGAAACCAATCGCCAAGAACTGGAGGATGACGTGGTATTAATTTTTCTAAAAATACCTGTCTCTTTTTTTCAAGAGGATCTTTCAGTGCTAAAAATAAATGATTTTATATCACAATATTACTAAAGCATTAAAGTATTTTTGATTTAACAAAATAATCGAATTACTTACAACATGTCATCTGTCTAATTTCCTTTTGTGAAGTTAATATATTTCTTTCTTTGTAGATTCCTATTAGAATGTTCCTATATCCAATCAAATTTGGCACCCATTCAATCAAACCGCATTCTTCATTTAATGGCACTACGCTCTGAAAATTCATTGATATTAATAATACATTTTTTTAAATGCAAAAATATTTAAAATAAACTTACATAGGTACGAATGTACAGTCTTCTTCTACGAGATTCTGGATCCTTTTGAAGATACTTATTGACAATGTCATTGAATTCCATTAAACGGAAATCTCTTCTCAAGTCATCTTTTGGTTTACACATAAACAAATATGATTTTCCATCTGATCCTCGCAAAGCAATTCTTCGCGGTCTTTGGAGCGATGGCATTACAGCCACTTCATCCTCTATACCAACTATTTTCACCCAGTTGCTGTAAAGAGTAGTATTAGCAATATTATTAATTTATTATGTCACTGGTACGAATATAAAATGAAAAGACGATTAGAAAAATATCTAAAATAATTTTTAAATTAAAAAGAAAGTAATTTAACTAATAAAAAAAATATATTATTTACAGTGCAAATGGATAGTGTTTGTCCATAGGGGCACCCTTGACGGGTAAATGAAGTTGTCTGAATTTTGAAGTTGGCATCATTATTGGTCCAAATTCGGAATCAGCTAATAGCCTCGGTAAAGATCTTGAAAGTACATTAACAGTAGTTTTTTGTGTTCCCTATAAATAATTTAACACTTATTATTATAAAATACTTATTAAGTAAGTACAATTTTAATTTTATATGTGTCAAATTTACCTCAGGTATGTGCTTATTTGAAAGTTCAATAAGTCTCTCCCAAAATTTGTAGAAACATTGAAGTAATTTTATCATCTCTGTAGTTTTCAGTGCATCTCGATTAAGTATTTCTTTACAACATTTCTGCCTCGCAGAATAGGAACTCTAAAAATAAATTAGTGAAAAATGGATACTAAAATCTTTGGAAATCGAACGAATAATTCGTTTATCCATTTTTTAGCATAAATAATTTTTGTTAAATAATTTAAAAAATTTAAATTAACAAAGTTTCTATTTTAAAATTAATACTAACATTGATAACAGATGCCATCATCCATAAACAATGTTGAGGGTAAGCCTTAATTAATTTAACAATAACAGTAAAGAGTGTATTTTGAACTTCACGATTCGGGTGACATATTCTAGACACCAGTTGGCTGAATGCTGTTAACCACATAAAGATGGGAACCTTTTCGATGTACACCTCTGAAAGATGAAACGCATTTTTTATTATTATAATAATAAAAATTTATTTAATGTCTAAATTTAACTTTCTTGAAAATATTATTATTTAAAAGGTAATTACCGACAATTTTAGTCATACGACTTAATGTTTTCGTAACTGCATCATCTGGACCAACATGTATCCTCACTCGCGATGCATAGTTCAACCAAACGGTTAACATTCTAGGCATCGATTGATGAATATATTTACATCCATATATCAAAGATTTTCCGTAATAATTCACAATGTGAGTTTGCATATCGCTAAAATTTTCAATACATTAAAACTCAAAATTCGTTTTGTATTACTTATTGAATTTTATAAACTTACCGTCCACTTTGCATCATACGTTCATCATCAGTCATTTTATCTACAACAGATTCGTAATAACGGGCAATGGCAAGACAACTCTTTTCCCAACCTTTCCATACTTCATTAGCTTCTTTATAATTCGTCATATTACCATTAGCGTCGACATTCAGAGTTTCATCGTTATATTTTGCCCATAACAATTTTGCCTACAATTAAAATTAAATTAAAATTAATTTTTTTATAAAATATAGTTATTTAAACTATATCATGTTAAAATTTTTTTAACAATATTTAAATTTAAACTATATAATGAACCTTGGCACATTGTTTTCTTCCAACAGTAAACGTTGTTGGATGTTGATCTTTATACTCTGATGCTGATCTAAAATATGTAGATAAACAACGCTTCAAAGTTAACAATGCATCTTCATGAGATCCTTTTTGCCAGTAAAGTTGTGCTTGTTCAATGCATAAATCTTGTGGTGGACACAGACCAGTGCCAGATAATATATACATATAAGCTTGTTGATATAATCCAGCTCTAATGAAAAACATTTAATTTTATGTATTATATTATATTTATTATATTTTCATTATGATATTAATAAAATCATACTTTCTAGCAATTTTAGCGCTCTTCAACCATAATTTTCCTATCTCTTCTCTAATACGATTTGTATCATTAGTATTGTTATTCTGGAGCTGCTCAGCCAAATCTAAAATAGCTCTGCGCATTCCCAAAACAAATTCTGCGCCACGTGAAGCGTTAATTAATTTATCTCGTTTTTCCCATTCACCAAATATTATCGGCAAATTTTCCAAGTCCTCGAGCATCATCGTACATGCCTTTTCGAATTCGTTTACAACGTGTAATCTTAAATAAAAAGGAACAAATATATACTATATTATTTAAATTTAAAATTAAAATAATGTGGTGACGTTAAATAAAATTTTAAAAAAAGTTGAAATAATAGTAAAGTAGATTTATTTACTTCATAATGTATGAATAACTTTGTTCATAAGCGCTGGGTCGAGATGACGCTGTCAATAACGATACCAATTTCTTTTTTATCCTAAAAACATCCGGTTTAACACAATTTTTTAAATCCTCAAGCAAATCTTGTTTGATATTACTTTTAGATACACTCCCTCCAATTCTCCCAAAATGAGCAAGTTGCCAGAATGGTTCAGAATCGCAAATAAAAGTTTCAAGTTCTGGGCTGAAAATTTTTAAAGCATCTTTGTCAATTTTTAATTATTTATAATTTGATATTTTTTATAGTTTTGTAATATTACCTGTCATCTAATACTCCTTTTGTTATATTCATAGCTGTAAATGGTTGATCTAATTCAAGATAACATTGAATCATACCTTGTAGGTACTTAGGTATGGGAGTTGTATTTTGTAGGAGTCTTTCATAACACGTAGCCGCATCCTAAACAAAACCATAAAATAGAATCAGTGTAAGAATAACGTATACGAAAATCTTAACTGTGTTTTAAACGATTTTAATTTTTTTGAGTTAAATATACCTGAAATTGTCCACTGACTTCATGAGCTAAAACTAATTGTTGAAGAGTTGGATATTGATCTTGGCTGACTAAAATTCCAGATACACCATCAGGCTCTTCAAGTTGCGTGTAGATTTTCTAGAATAATTGTTTTGATAGTTTTGATTTTAGTTCTTTAATTTATATTTTATTAAATCTTATATATTAAGATCATTACCGCTAATAAATCTCCTTCTTTGTTTTCAGATAAACCTTTTTTACTAGAAGCCATATGCTGCTCCAAATATATAAGTGCTCTATGATATTCATAAGATTGATAACAACCCTGAGCTAGTAACAATTTCGGAAAACCATCGCAAAATCCTGAAACACATAACATCAATTAATAAAACGTAATATTATTTGATTACTTTTAAAAAAATGCATAAATTATCATTACTTTCAATTTTTTCATATTGCGATTTTGTTTCTCTTGAACTATCGCGCATTCTTCGTTTTTCTCTCAACCATCTCTGTAAGTGATCCAGAGCTGAAAAAATTACCTGTAATTGAAAATTAAATTTTAAAGTTAATAAAATGTTATAATTGATTAAAAAGTTTATATAAACATAGAAAATTATGAAATATCTAATTCTAAGAATCTTTTTCCCAAATTTAATAATCTTGAAATCTTTCGCATACTTTAGGGGAATTTTTAAAATTCAAATTATACAACAATAAAAATTGTAAAAGTTTAATAAAAATAAAATTACTAAAGTTTATTGTTACCTGTAGGCAACGAACTCGTCGAGCTTCATCAGATACTCTAGTGTTGTTGTTAGATGCATTATCAACTTGAGCACGTAATGGCATATTACGTAAAAGTTCTCTATCAACATGAGGTTTTCCTTTTGTTTCAACTACTGCTAACATTTCTGTACTTAATTTTTTTAATTCATACGGTGATCCATTCAGTACTATGTAAGCTGCAAAATTGCGTCAATATTGTATAATTAATTTAGTGATAAAATTAATAATTTCTTATATTACAGGTAATAATTAAAAATTTATATTACCAACTATGTATGGAATACAAAATGTCATGATTTTGATGCTCCGTTTGAAAACTGGTCGACACGCACTTAAAACGTTACTAATAGTGACATCATTTATGTATCTTAACATGTTAACTGTCCAGTTAAAAGCCCACATCTCAAAAGTTGATCCTGATTCTGATCTGTTAAAATAAATCAAATTTTTATATTAAATATTAAAAGAAAGAAAAATAAATACCATCAATTTGATGAACAAACCCATAAATAGGATTAGGGAATTCAACGTCAGTATTAGAAGTTGTTATTGTATAATGCGATGTTAGTAAAGGTTTAATCATAAGTCGAATTTTTGTAGGTAAATCATTCCATAGACGGCTATTTCTGCCTTCAGGAGATATTTCAAATAATCTCAATATTTCCTAAAATAATAATTTAAAAATAAAATTCATTTCTAAAAAATCTTAATTTTAATTGCAATAATAATTTAATTTTGTATACTTGTATTGCTAATGAAAAACAATCCATACTTTGAGTATTTTTCTGAGACTGGTAATTTTTTACTAACTCAGAAAATAAAGCAAAAGCAAATTCTTGATTCATATCAGGTATGAAATTTGTGTCACCTAAAATAATTAATCAAATTTTTTTGTAATATTGCAAAAAATAGTCAATAATAATTATTAATTTAAGACTATTAAATTACCTCGTGAAATAATTCTTCTTGGTAAAAGACTTGGTTCAATTGCACCTAACTCTCCTATGCAATCTCCACTAGCAATACAAATAGCTTCATCTTTGTCATGGCATCCAGCCATAAGTGTATCTAATAACTACAAAAAAAGTATAAATTATAGAATTTAAATATTTAAATGAATCATATAAATTTAAAAAAAATAAACAGAAACTCACTGTTACTATCAATGGATGAACGTTAATATCAGATAATATTAAATCGTTAATTTCATTACGATTTTTTGCAAGAAATTGTTGCAAATGCAACAAAGCTTTTACCCTTACTTCGTCTGTTTGATGCATAATACGTTTGATCCATAATTGTAAATTTTCCTCTACAGTTTTTGGTCTGTAAGAATGTAAACAAAATGATTAACGTTTGAAAAAATTAAAAGATAAAGAAAAAAACTATAATTAATAAGTTATAATTTATACCTAGACTGTTTAATATGATTAATGACTCTCGTAGATATGTTTGGAGATATTTTTAAATCATTTATAAAAAACAAATCTGAAAAATGTTCTTGTACATATTCTTTATTTCTAATCAAAAGATATTCTAGCATAGCATTAGTTTCTCTGGGATAAGTTTCAAGTAATGGTACTAAAGACATACATATAGTTGCAAGTAAAGGACCCAATTCTCTAATAGATGTACTAGAAAATTAAAAATTTATAATTTTTATACAGTCTAAATTTTATCAGTTGTTTTTTTTTTTAAATATACTTACTTTCTAATAAAAGCATTCCAAGCATCACAAGCTAATTTTCTAAATCCTGGTCTAGTGAAAGTAAGAGCTGTTCTTAGAGTAGCTAGAATTTTATATTTGTATTGATTAATATAATTTGCTCCCATGAAACGTATTACTTCTGCAAGAGATGCCAAAGCATATTGTTGCATGATTTCTTCACAATTCGGTCCAAGATTTGCATCAAAAGTAACAAGAACACCATGTAATATTGTATCTAAATAAAGAGCCTTTAATTGAAAGAAAAAAAATTATTTTATAGTAGCTATACAGAAAAATAGTTTTTATTAATAAATAAAATAATTTGTAAAAACTTACAATCTCATTATGTGATTTAAAACTAACATTCAACTGATCATCATATTTTGAAAGAAATTGTAAATGTTTCAAAACTTTTTCTTTTTGCGAATGAAAATGTAACATAATTTCACTAATTATAAGCTGTAAAAAAATATTCAACATCATGTATAATTTATTTATATAAATTAAATATCAAGTAATTTTTCTAAAATTAAATTTTTTATTACCGTGAAAGAATGTGCTGTTAAATCAGGTATAGTTATTTTAGTTATTTCAGAAACGAGTTTGAAGATTTGAATACCATTTTCTATGCTTTCAAATAAAAATACACGGCAACAAATGTGCTAGAAAATAATTTTCTTATTTAGATATAGACAAATATTGAATTTTAAAATTATATTTTAAGAAAATAACAGATTACATAAACTAATACCTGAAAATAATTTTTAATCATTACTGCTTCATCTGAATTTATTAGTTGAGCAATATCGTGAAGCAAAGTGATGGCTTTTCGAGATTTTATTATTTCTGGCAATAAGAAACTTACTGCATAATGTCCATCTTTACGTAATAATTGTCGTGATCCTTGAAAACCCATACATCTAGCAACCCTATGGATTGACGTTGACATGTTATAGTCGTGATTAATTCTATTAAAAACTGCTAAATGCATCATTAACTAAAAAAGAATAACGGATTTTAATAAACAAATTTACAAAAACAAAAATTTATTATATGAAATATTATATAAATAAAATACCTTTAAAAAATATCGTTTATAACGAGTATACATAGCTTTTAGAGAAACTTTGTGATATGTTGCAACGTCTTTATAAGCTTCAGTAGCCAAAGCAACTGTCAATGGAGATGATTTAACACTAAGTATTGTCACTAAGAAAATATTAATACATCTCTTTTCAGTAAGATGTGACTCTATGCTGTAAAAATAATTATATGAAATTTTTTTATAATTACATAAAAATTAATTCAATAAAATTTATTATATTATTACCAAGCAGCATTCTTAGCTGTAGATAACAAAGTTGTATGCAATGATTGATTAGAATTTTCTAAAGCTTCATTCAACACAGCAACAAGATTATCCATTATCATTGTCACAAATTCTAATAAATCTGGTGGTATATCATCTAGAAAAGTCTTATTTGATATTACTGTATTTATTCGATTATTTAAAATGTGTCCAATTGCATTGCTAAAATTTTTTCGAATTTCTTCATTATCATCACGAACATAAGTTATCCATTTTTGTGCCAATGAGTTGCTATTGAAGCATTTAATGTGATTAGAAAGTCTAATTATATTATTAGAAATATCCAGTCTAACTTTGTTGGAATTGTAATCAATTAGTTCAAAAAAAGAGCTGAAGTAAGTTTCGAACTTATTAGAGACAACTGTTGGTTTGTCTGAAGTATCTACATGAGAATTATCGCAATATTTACAATTTACGATCCATTTTTCAGGATCTTTTGAATCCCTGTAACAAATAAATATTTTTAATTAGTTCTAAAAAAGTAACATTTAAAATTAAATTTGAAAAAATTCTTTTTACTAAATATATACCTAACAATTTTTCCATCTCCTGAAACCACACACGCCAATTGACCTATAACATTAGCAAGAGCTTCATGAAGTGGAACTTTCTGAGCATTATATGCTGGTATAAGAATATTTTTAACAATATCATCAAATCTAATATCTTCATCTAATAGTAATAGTGGACAGTTTCTGAAAATTAAAAAAAAATTAGTTTTGCTTAATTTTTAAATAAATTTAATTTGAAAACTAGAATTTACTTACAAAACGCTCGCAACACCTAATTCAATTTCACAACTTGATATGCACATATTTAGTATATCCAAACGTTGACGACCCTTACCATACTGACTAATAGAATTAAGGCACTTAACTTTAGTATTAAAATCTAATGACTTAGCATTTGCAAGATGAGTTTTTTTAATTTTAGAAGATAATGCACTGACATCAAGCCAGGGTAACATTACTATATTTTGAATATCTTTCTTATTAACTTCTCTAAGTGCCAGCAATTGACAAAAATTTTCAAAAATTAATTTATTTTGTCGATAATTATTGGTAGTTAAATTCTTCAAAAATTCAGATTGTATATTGGATAGGTCAGTGTCAATTAAATTTACTGAAACACCATTGTCAGTAAACCAAACATCAAGAAAATTAGCTAATTGAAGAAAACGTTGAACTTCTTCATATTTTTCAAAATTTAAATTTTTATAAAAATTATCTTTTAAAGCAGACCATAATTTACTGAGTCGGGTAATATCAGTTGTAGCTACTTCTGAGACATTATTTTCAATTTCATAAATGATATAGCGCAAAAGGACTTTTGTAAAGTACTAAAATAAAAAAAAAATATCAATATTGAAATATTAATATAATTATTTCAATTTTTACCTGGCAGTTTTCAAAATAAAATAAAAATTTTTCAATTTCACAATCTTCATAACGTCTTGGAAGCTTTATCAAAAGATTTTCAATTTTGTTGCATGTTTCTATCATGAGACTATCAGCACCTATAATAAAATTAGGTAAAATTAGTATTAGAAATATAGTGATTTCAGAATTGTATTACAATTTGTAGGCTTACCTATTGGATATTTTAATAATATGGGTAACAATTCAAAATAAAAATTAATTTGATTTGGATCATCAATTAATAAAACAAATTGTTTAAAAGTTTCTGTATATTCTTTATATACACTAATTGGAATAAGCCTTTTCTCAATCCAGTTTGATAGTGACTTCACAATTTCAGTAGCATACAATATCACACTAGTCATATCCTAAAATTAATGGAATGTTTAAAAGTTTAAATTGTATAAATTTTCAAATTTTAAAAATTCAATATATATCCTTACACAATCATTTAGTAATTTACAATCAAACATTTCAGTACAAACTTGTAATGCTGCAAGTTTTACACTAGGTTCTGAATGTATTAAAATACTTGTAAGCTGGCTTTTAAGTTTTTTTTTAGGCCACACAAAAACATCTGATTCTGATATAATCTAAAGTAATATTTATTATTAAATTTTAGATGATAAATAAATATTTACATTCAATTAACATTCATATAAAATACCTTTAGAATAGAAGTTTGAAATAATGAAATATCTTGAAATCTCACTGTTACAGAAAAAGGCATAAGATCTAGGTAATCTATAGCACTTGAATCAGCTTGAAATTTATTTAATTTGATTTCTTTTATTTCATCATTCTGATTTTTAAAATAAATTAGTTCTGTGAAAAAAACGGAATTAATTAAATAAAAAGAAATATTGTTTCCATTTGTTATTCATTGAACTCTTACCATCAAGAATATTTAAATATTCAGACGTAATATTTGTGTGCATTTCTAAATTAAGCCGAGATAAAATTCGTACCATACACACTTGTATATCTATGATTTTTTTTAACAATTCTTTAGTAACAGGCACATTTATTAAATAAAACATTGCTCCAAACAACCATGTTGTGAAAGCTGTAAAAGTTAAATTAATATTAAATTTCATATAAATACGTCAAATAAATTATTAAACTTTTATCTTACCAGTATATCGTCTTGATACATTGGCAGATATAGGAACATCTGTCATTTGAGGTACTAAAATGTTTAAATCATTAAATCTCAATAATAAAGAATCTAAAAGTTGATATAAACTTTCTTCTGTAGCAGCTGACAATGTATTTTCGTTGTTTAATGTTGAGAATAAAGCTACAATTGTATTGTTCATAAATGTCCATATCCGACGTTCATAAATCAAACTAAAATAAATAAAATAAATAATATTTTAAACGATTCATATAATTTTTAAATACACTTAAAAGAAGAAATACACTACCTGTTGTCATTACTTAAATCAGCATTTGATTGTTCAGAACTTGTTTGCTGAGAATTTGTTTGTTGATTTGATGTATCACTAACTTCCATTTTTAACCGGTGTTGTATTTCATACGTAGACGAAAGGTAATGGAAGAAATCTTTTTAATTAATTATTAAAATTTTAGAAATTAAAAATAAAAAATCCATAGTTTTTGGTTATAAATACTTCCACAACATTAGTGAAAACCATGTGAATACCGGCGAGTAGACAAGGAGAGAGCTACCAATTATTATTACTTCTTAATCCATAGACTATCATCATATCGAAAAAATATTAATCAAACATTTTATTGGTTTACATAAGTTCAAGCACACAATAAGAAATAAAATACTTACAATATATTTAAAAAAAATCTACTTCATTTTTCGTAATTTATACGATTTAAATACGTAATTTAAAAAAATATAAGTTATTTTAATAATTTTGATTCTCAACACCAGAGGCATAAGTGTTCCTCCATTCGCACGTGGGTGCAAGATTCTGGGGAATTCATAGACTAATAAACTGTGAAGTATTTATTAACAAGTTTTACTGAATTTGCAATATAAAAAATTGTTTTTAGTTTAAAATCATCATAAAAATGTTGAATAATTTGCTCCGAAATTGTATTGTAAAATACAATGGCAGTTGTCGCAGAAAAGTAATTCACAATGTTGCTGGTTTCTGCAATAATATATGTAAGTAAAATTTAACTTGCACGAAAGAAAATATAATAAATTCTGTACAAAAATTCTAAAAAGTCTTTTTTGATACTTACTTTAATTCTTATAAATATATAAATTAACGTTGTTGTTATTTGAAAAAGATATCATATTAATCTTTGGCATGTGGAGGTTAGGTTAAGTAATATTAGGCATATAAAAGAAGTATTAGACTTATTTAACTCTTGCAAAAACGTATAAAAAATGAAAGGTCTTTATTTTTCAATTTTATTAATCAATTATATCACAGATCATGCTTTTATTCGGAAATTGCGCTCCTAAAAACTATGAGTAAATAATGTGCCAATATTGCTATATACTTTGGCGGCAAATTTAAATCAACGTGTATTAATTTTTTATTACTAAGTTTATAATTATATATCATCTATATTAGTATTTTTTTCCTTATTTATGAAATAATAATTTTTATTTGTCGCTTTAAACATCCCTTTCAAAAATAACTATTATGCAATAAAAAATATTACTATACGTATTACTGAAAAAAATTATTTTTACAAAGGTAAACCATAATAATTTTATTAAGTTTAATATTTACTCAATTTATAATTGGTTTAATTATTTCTATTAAATTATTTTTGTAAAATACTATCAATAGAAGTTATATAGTGTATGATTAGAAATTTGTAATAGTAATTGCTGGTAGCGAAAATAGCAGTCTCGCGATAAATTTTAACGGGATATTTAAATTAACGAATTTGATTCAATTATTAATTTAATAATTTTAAGAATGATTGTATGCAAATTATAATTTAAGAAATTAAAATACTATAAGTTTTACCAATGTGTATTTATAAAACTTAGCATAAAAATAAAAAATAATTTTTTCGATACGAGTGCGAGAAAGTGATTTAAACCTCACGAGAACGTTTGCGCGAAGCGAGGGTAAAAAGTTCACACGAGGTTAAAATCACTTTCTCTCACATTTCTTTTAAGATTTAATAATTTTTAACAATCTTTATAAAATTGTAATAAAAGTTTTTTGAATTTAATGTAGTGCAAAATAATATTACATTAATCCATACACAACTGAATTATTTTAGAAATTATTTTGATAAAAATTTTGAAATAATTCGTCTTTATTTTTAAATAAATTTTTGTGATAAAAAAATTTTTTTCTTTCTCTTTTCAAAGTTCCGAATTTTTATATCATGTGTGCAGTAACTTACATTTATTGATTTTAAAACTCCCTTCTGAGATTAAAAATTGTTAAAAATCGGAAAAAACCGTAAATTATTAATGTAAATTGTATCGGATTTAGAATCAGGTTAATAATATTTGATTTTCTTGTTTTTTCAGATAAATCAGATTCATCGGAGGAAACCGATTCAAAACAAATAAGCACAAATGATCTTATGAACCATATTGTTAAGCTTTCCGATGAAATCAATAGTTTAAAACAAGAAAGTCATAAAGTAAATGAAATCAATACCAATTTAGAGCAATGTATTAAAGAATATCAAGAATTTAAAGTTGTAGCAGGCAAGTTAATTAAATGCATAGAGGTATGGGATTCTGATAAAAAATATTTTGAGAAAAAATTGAAAACATTTGAAGATAAAATTGATGCGACAATTCAAAGTAAATCTTCGAGATACAATGACGAAAATGTAAATATGAACAAGAATACGATGGATCAAGAGCTAGAAGAAATCATGAATAGTTCAAATAAATATTTAGAGAAAAAAACACTTAAAGTTAAACGAGATGCCTTTGCAGATGAAAACAAAAAATATGTTATAGAAATAAAAAGCATAAATAAATATTTTCCTGATGAAGAAAAACAACTTTTAGTTCTTGTTAAAGGTTTGAATAGGTATGTAAAACATAGAGAAAATGTTGTTGCATTAACATTAGCATTTTTTGACAAATGTTTTGGATGTAAAGATATGATTGATCAAGTCTATCTGTATTGTATTACAAATCGAAGAAGGATCATTTGCGTTAAATTGAAAGATACTAAAACTAAAGATTATATCCTAGAAACTCAACATAAAAATGTGAAAAATCCAAAAATTAGAATAGAAAGTATACGTGAGAGAGAAAATTATTCTAATCTAGAAGATATAGAAGATGAACAAGAGTATTACAAAAAACTCATAGAAGAAATTGAATCGGGACGTGATAAATATTAACTTAACATTTTCATAGTTTCTAGAAAGTGATTGAAGGCAAAGTATTGTACTGGTAAATCTTTGAAGTTACAACGTGTAAAGTTATCTATGATGAGTACACAATTTTGTTCTGTTCCTTCACCGATTTTTATCATAATCAATGTTATTGTACAAAAATGAATATATTATTTTGTATTTGAAAAAATAAAATGTTTTTTATTACTTATAAAAAATTTATTGATTTAGTTATAAAACCTTTTATACCTGAATATTTTTAATTAATAATTTCATATTGTTATGAATAAAACAATTGATATTTGAAAGTCCTTATATCAAATCATCAAAAAATCTTTTTGAAGTAAAATTGTAATAAATTTAGATCTTACGTGAAAATTAATATTATAAATATTAAATTATTATCGATTTAATGATTAAAATTTTTAAAAAATATTTTGAACAATCTTGTATTAAAGAAAAACACATACATTAACGACCACACTTATAATTATTTTAAAAAGAGCATATAATTTAGCAAAAATATATGTTAATATTTGTTTTTTTATATATTTGAATAATACAAGTAAAAATTATTAAAACTTCTATATAAATGATTATTTGGAATTATACGATTTTTTAAGGACTGTAAAAGAAATTTATTGTTACCGTTTCATACATATAGTGGAAATCCTAAGCATTAAACCAATGAAAAATAAAATAATGTATAAATATAAAACTCAAAAACCTTATACACGCTATTGGTTAAAAATAAAGAAATTGATGAGGAATATAGTAGAAAATATGTGCCAATAATTGGGATCAACGTTCTTACGAGCATTCAATTGATGCATTAAGTAGACTGCCGTATAATGCTTGTACTTGTACTACTGATCTTGAGAATACAAATTAGAAATTTAAACTCAGCAAGTGTCAAAAATAAAAAAATTTTATATTATATACTCTTTATGTGAATATATACAGAGTATAGTAACAGTTATTTTAGTCAGTGTAAAATTTTTTCAATGCACATATGAAAAAATTTTGAGATAACTTGAGCAAAATTTAAAAGATTAAAGTTAATAAATATGCCAGACAATCTAAAAAAAAAAAAAACGAGAAATTAATAGAGAGAATATTACAGAATTTATTTTTATTTTATTTTATTTAACGTCGCTGTATTTTTGCTATCATTACAATGCTAATTAGCGACGGAGGTCATTTCAGTGTATTTGTGAACAAAGCACATGTAACGTACAGTGGTACTTGTGTCAACCGGTTGCTGAGAGCGGGATTCGAACTCGAATCCTCGAGATTATGAATCCATCGCTCTACCGACTGAGCCACTGGCGACCTAATATATAAATTAAACTTGTGATATTAATAGAACATCCATTGGAATCATTAAGTAGTCTTTAAGTGTTAATAGTTTTAAATAAGTTGTAAAAATAAAAAATTATTTTGAACTTGTGTTGATTGTCCTGCCTTTTTCTCTAAAGTAAAATTTATTATAAATAGTTTGTCTTTGGAACTTTTTTAGATGTTTCTTATTTTATTTGTATACGGAATCAGATGTATTTCTTGGGGAATCAAAATATTTTTTTTTAAATATCTTGTATGTTTTGGAATAAATCGCAGTAAATTTTAATGATATTGTAAATTCTATTGAATTTTTCTTAATAATTTAATTTGATTGTTTATAAATATAATACTATGTTGAACTCGTTTCTTTACAATCCAAATAGTCATTCTATACAAGTTATTTTATGACTGATTGTTTCCACCAAGAATGATGATTTGATGATGCGTGAAAGTATCTGGGTGTGTATTTTCAGAAAACTAATGACAATTTTAATTTTAGACTTTTTTCAATATAAAAATGTTACTCTAAAGACTTGCATATTATAAAAAACCTTCCTTTTTCTAATAATATCTCTAACCGTATCCCAACTGACGAGTTTTTCATTGACGCAACGGATTAGAGAAAAATTTTCAAAAAGAAACAATCACTTATTTTAAGTTTTAATTGATTTTTAAAGTGCAAAATCATATCAACATTGTCTAATTTTTTTCTCTACGAAAAAAAATTAAAGAAATCCGATGCATTTAGAAAAAATTTTTTATTATCATAGAATTTATGCTTTTTTTTTGCAAACGTTGATAACAATCGCTAGCTTTTAATGATTTTCAAAAATGACAAAATTTTTCGTATATAACATCAATGATTTGCCGATATGTTGATTTTAACGATAAAATAAATGTTCTATTTATAAATATTCAAAAAACGAAATCTATAACAATAATAAAATTGAAGTAAAAGAAAATAAATATTTGCAATTGCTCATAAAGAAAAATCAAACTGATTATAAATATTCAATTAATAATCGATAAAAATATTTAGTTTAACCAAGTCATTATAGGCAAATAAAATACTTTCAATTTTTTATTTTAAATAGCTAAATGATAATTGAACGCTTAATTATTAACGAGTAATTTAAATAAAAGCCTAAATAATTGAAGTTGCGTTTGAAGTTTTCTTTTTGCAAAAAAATTGTTATTGTTAGTTTCCAACTAAATTCAAAAAGAGATTTATTTTTTTAATACAAATATTTTAAGTACTGTTTAGAAGATAACTATGAATAAACTCATATTAAAGATATTATATTTATTACTCTTATTTTACGTTATTGATTGTCATAATAATACGGTGAATATGGTAAGTAAGATAATTAGTTGTATTAAGAACATGGATATGCAGCATGTAACCATACTCACATATTCATCAGAAAATTTTCGCTCTTATATACTTGCGTTTATTATGCAAAAATTTGTAAATCAAATTCCGTACTTCATCGTAAATGCGAAGAATTTACTAATTAATTCGGAAAACTATAAAGCCATGGTAACGTCGTTATCAAAAACATCGGAAAATAGAGTCCTGAAGATTATGTTTATTGATGCTGAAACGGATTTCCGGAATACTTTAGAAAAAGAAATTAATGCCTATTTTGAGCTTTTGTTTTATATTCCAAAGATGGGATCACGTCCGCATTGTCTCATTTTTCTCTATAAACAAAATATTAAACAAAATTTCCAAAAGTTATTAAAATTTTTATGGCAATACACATTTCTTTATGTTACTGTTATTGAAATCGTAAAAAAAGATTGTAATGATCAGTTTATTTCAACCAATTCCAATCGCTGCAAATATTCAATGTTCGTGCATCAATACAATCCGTTCAACAATAAATCAACAGTTGAATCCTTATCAGAGAGCACAGAATTATTTTTTGACAAGTTGAAAAATTTACACGGATATCCATTAGCGGCAGTTGCCCGGTTGAACGAATTATACGTTGAAGTACGCAAGACACGCGATGGAGAACATGTTTACGATGGTATAGATATTAAGTTAACCAGAACTTTAGCAGAGTATCTTAATTTTACAGTTAAAATTTTAATAGCAGATAAAAAATATTCACACCTAAATGATTATATACAGAATTTACTCTCTGAGGAAAGTTTTTGCTTCTATATAAATCTTTGGCTGTTAAGTCAATGTATAACGAGTACAGATGTATTGTTAAGCAACTTTATAGATCCTCGATTTTCTCTTTATATGGTGATCAAACAGTATGGTTATTACGACTCTAAAACGCCTTGGGATTTGATAATAACAGCCAGCATTATTGTGCTAATCATTGCGTTCGTTTGTATTTTAAAGTACTTGTTAAAATCTAAAAACAAAGTTTTCTCCACTTTTAACATTATACTGATTTTATTTGGACTTTCTGCTATATCGGAACCAAAGAAGGCAATTGAAAGAATACTATTTTTATGCTTGATTTGCGTATCGGCAACATTTTCGGCAGACATCCTGGAATATTTACTTAATGATTTGTATCAGAGAAATTTTTATAATTTCAAAACTTTCGAAGAATTAAAAAAATCTGGAATGGCCCTTACTACCGATTCTTTATCAAAAACAATATTTCGTAAATTTAAACCAGATCTACTGGATCATATAATTGATATAAAATCTGATCAGCAATGCTTATCACTGTTAATTAATAATTCAGTAAATGCTTGCATCGAACCAGAAGAGCTTCCCTGGGCTTTTGATAAATCGTTAACAGCAGCTGAAAATGATTGGAAATTAAGCAAAATCGATGAACCAATAGTTTACGAATGGTCAATTATGGTCATGTCCAGAACCTTTCCTATGCATAGTAGATTTAACGAATTGTTACGAAGAATCTTCGAATCTGGTTTAATAAATTTTTGGCGTCGACTTGAGTTCCATTTTCTTCTAGAAGATCATGTTTATGTAAAGTCCACTATAAAGGAACAATACTCTGTCGATTCTCCAACGTACGGACGAATGCTAAAACTTCTGATCATTGGACTAACAATATCAGTTATTGTTTTTATATTTGAAATGTTTTGGATTAAATTAAAATGTATTTTATTCAAAATTTCAAATATTTTAGCAAAAACTTAAATTTTAATGAAAGTTGAACCTAAAAAGTACAATTTTTTGATTATTAGCTTGGTATTGGTCAGACACGTTATTTTAAACACGCTATTACCAAAGTTTTATTTGTGTTTTTATATAATGTAAACGTTACTTGTTATTTTAAAAGTATTTAAAAAAGTTTCTTGATTCTGAATGTTAATATTTTATTATTACAGAAAATATACACATTTAACTTTGACTGTTTGCTCTAGTATTGAAATAGTATTTAGCAATAGTGATAAGTAAAGCTTCATGTATTGATTCACAAAAAGTTTTTAAAAATAAATGTTATTTTAAAAATCAATAAATATATTTAGTGAATTATTTATTTAGGACTCTTTAAAAATTAAAAAATTTTTTTAATAAATATTTTTAGGGAATTTCGACTGTTACCATTAATTATTATTTATCATATTTAACGTAAAGTTTACTCATTATGAAATAAATTAAAATAATATAATAGTCAACTAGACACCTTCTATATATCATTAATATTGGATAAAAACGAAGAAAGAGTTACAAAAGATATAGTTATAGAAGCATTTTCAAATGATTGGGATCAACGTTCTTACGAATATTCAATCGATGCATTTAATAGAGAGTCTTGCAAATTTATACTTGTTCTATTGATCTTGAGAATACAAATTAGAAATTTCAAATAGATTCCTTATGTAATTGTTACGTATAGAAGTCCAAGTAATATTTTATCTTGTAATATTATTCACAATGAGCATCGATTGATTTTATTCATTAATTGATTGATTAATTAATAATGTATTTTTGTTACGTACATTTTGTACACTCAATCAATGTGTAGCTTACAATGTTCAATATATTTATGAAAATGTAACTTATGTTAATATATTGATAGTAAATTAAACTTATAATTTATTTTGAAATTATGTGTGATGTTTAAAACAAAAGTGTTTTATTTATTTCTATGTTCAGTTTTTACGAGCGCTTATTTATCAAAGTACTAACCGCGGCTCAAGCTGCTTAACTTTGCAGAACACCCAGTCGGTTTATGCAATATTATTATTAAATGATTATCATTTTTTATATTCTTATTATTATATTTTTATTCTTTGTCGTAATTTTTTATTTTTTAAACGAACAAAACGTTAAAATACTTTTCAACGCATAAAAGGTTTTGATTTTTTTTAAAAATAAAAATTCGAACTTTTAGAATATCTGATTATAACGTTGAAAAACTGGAGAAAAAATCTTAGAAAATATTCATAGTATATTTTTTAAAAACTTCTAATTTTATGAACTGATTTATATAAGAATGCGGTAAAAGTAGAATATTTCATTTATTATTATTGAGGTCATCAGTGGCTCAGTCGGTAGAGCGATGGATTCATAATCTCGAGGATTCGAGTTCGAATCCCGCTCTCGGCAACCGATTGACGCAAGCACCACATGTATACGATACATGTGCTTTGTTCACAAACACACTGAGAAATACCTCCGTCGCTAATTAGCGTTGTAGGATAGCATAAATACAGCAACGTTAAATAAAATAAAAAAGAAAAAGTTTTATACTAAAAAAAAAGATGTAACAATAATTTATTATTTTATTTTTATTATAGTTATTATTAATATTAATATTAATTTGTCTATAACCGATAGAAATATTTTTAAATTTTTTTATTCTTCAGTTGACGCATAAGTAGTGTTTTTAATATTGAAATAACAATAAATTTATTAGGATAATAAAAGTTCGATTCATTTGATAAATTTAAATGCGCGTTCAAGATGTATTTCAGCATTACGTTTGTTGAAGGCATTGTAGTTTCATCCCAAAACAAACAATATATCTTGTAACTACTAGACTGTATTAACATAATATAATCTTTTGTTGTAATAAAAAAATTACATCATTTTTTTCATATTGGGAGCATAATCATTGATTTCGACTTGATGAATCAGATATCCATATGATCATAAACTTTGGTATAAAACAATATTCTTCTCCCGATACCATAGCATTAAAATTAATCTCCGAAAATTATTCTCCATTCAATAAATGATATGTTTGATTCTCTCACAAGATAATCACTTGAGTATAACACTAATCACAACCTCGAAATCAAGGTAACCGATTTAAAAAATTTTACAATTTTTAATGACTAATTTCGTTATTAAATTAATTATTTTCCAAACACCGTGGTAATAAGAAACTATAAGCAGGGTATTTTCTTAAAAAAAAATTTTTTTTTAAATTAAGTTTAGAAAAAAAAATTTTAGTAATATAAAACTAATAATAAATATATAAATATATTATCAAAAAAATGTCAGAACATGTACTTGAATTTTAAATATAAAAGAAAATTTTTTTTGTTATATAGAAAAATTTACTGGAAAAAATTGAAGTTTATAGTTAAAAAATTAATATACTCTAACGCTTGCATTGCGCTATTGTAATAAATATTTTATTATATTTTAATGAAGTAGTGTACGTATTAACTATGTTCTCACTCATAACTAATTTATTAATAATTCATACAAGCAACTTTTGTCAAGTACCGTTGCGGCACGTGTTTGTTTTTGTCGCGCTTATTTCTCACAACGTTATTAGGTTAGTGATGTACTTATTTAATTGTTTGAAAAATTTACGAAGATGGAAACGCTATTAATAACACATAAATTGGAGAAATATTTCTCAATTCTTTGCAAATAATGCATTGTAATTGTATTTAATAAACAATATTTTCACGAATAAATGCAAAACCATAGTATAACCTCCATTGTAACCTTTGATACCTATATAGAGTTAGACATCACCGATTTTGAAACGCTTAGTGATTTCGTGTAATCAGTCATAGAGATTTAGAATAAAGATATAAAAAATATCCATATTTATTAAATCACATTCGATGTAATTTAATCTTTCGAAAACAAAATAAGTTTGTTTGTGAAAACTCTTATACATGCCAATTCAAATTGATTTTCTTAATAGAAAATTATATATACGGAAAATGTTAACTATTAGTATAAGTTTCGTCCAATTTTCGGGTCAATGGATTAATAGTTAACATATTAAGCTATAATTATAAGCTTTTATTTCTAGCAGTGCATAAAGAAATATTTCTTATATTACAATTTTCTTATGTTTCATTTTAAAAAAACTATTTTAAGTGAAACTTAAAAATTTTAAATACGTATGTTATAATTTCTATTAACCTATTAAGGTGGTTCGTGCGACTAACGTGTTTTTTCAAGATATTCTTGAAATTGTAGGTATAGTTCAATGAAGGCAATGTGAATATCATATTAAAATTTCAGAACATTTCATCGTTTCGTTTTTGATTAATCGATGTTCAAAGTTTTACAAATTACATTGGAAGTATATCTATATATATTGGAATTTTTACATTTCGTAGCTGTTAATCGCAATATCTCATAAACTAAATTCAAATTGTAATTGAAAATTTAAACATATATAAAGGAACTAATAATAAACATTTTCCAACAAGATTCACGTAAATTCATCGTTTTATTAAAGAGATAAAGTGTTTTGAACATGTAATTATTAGATAAACGATGCATATTTCGTTCACATTTACGTTGCTGCGCATGCGCAACTGGATCATGTGAGCGCTATCTCTTTCTCTCACAGCTAGCTTTCTCTCTCTTACCGCACGAACCACCTTAAGATTTCATACATTGTAATTTTCAAGTCATAATCTCAGATTGATAAGGTAACATTTCCTTATATCGCAAATAAACAAAGATAATCATCATTAAAATTCTCGAAGTAGATGAAAAAAACAAATAAAAATATTTTTTAATATATATATATAAATATTTAAAGATAGCATAACATTATTAAAAAATTGAACTTGAACTTTCATCTTCTAGAAATAACAAAAATATAATCTTTTCAAATTGAAATTGCTTTTTAATAATTACATTTCAATAATAAATTATGTATTAAATAGGAATCTTATTTATAGATGACAAAATATTATTTTATGAACGTTAATTTAAAAGCTATTTTTTAGCATGAAAACGCTCTCCTCAATGATAAATGATAAACAATCTTTGGCATGCGACTGTAATCTAAATCAATGCTCGTATACATACCAATATTCGATTGATACGTTTAACAGACGGTCTAACGATACTCGCACTTGCACTACTGATTTGAGGGCATATGAATTAGGATTTCAAAGTCAATAAATGTCAAAGTGACCAAATATATCGTTTATTTATTAAACATTTTTTAAATATATAAATAAAACCTAATCATTCAATAGTTAATAACATATATTAATTTTAGAAAAAAATTTGAAATTTAATTAAACGTAATTTATTATGCATTTATATAATGACAGGGTGAGGTTCATGCACATAACAATTATGCACGATTTTATGGTTCACCAAATATTTTTGAATAACCATTTTGCACATGGTTTTTTTAGTTAATTAATATTAATTAATATTTAACACTAATATTTTGAAAACAATTGTTTTATCTAAATATTATGTTTTAAAAATTTTAAACATCAAATTTTATTCACAAAATATTAGGCACATTCGATACTAATTATTATTTTAACACATTAATAAAATTGAGATAAGTTTATTATACACAGCGATCATTATGCACATTCTTTATTATTAAAATTGTTTACAATATTATTTTTATCGTACACTTTAAAGTTTAATCGGAACTAAAATATGCACAGACATTTTGAACACAAATTTTAATGCACCCAAACTCGTCTAAAGTCATTGTGTAAAATATTTGTTCACAGAGTATTTATTTTTATTATAATAATACGCAATGCAGTATTTTTCGTTTGTATCCAAATTTGGCACACGTTTTGATCTATGTTACCGCTTGATCTGACGTTAGAGAGATGTCAAATGGTAAAACAGATTACTGCGATACCTAATTTCAAATTTTATTCACTTTTGAAGACTCAAATAACTTATTTTTTAAAAGGGCTATTTATTACCCTTCTCGATTGCATAAAGAATACGTAACTAAAATTGGAAACAATTAAGTTCATTAGATTTGCCATAATCTTATTTGAAATATGTAAAATTATGCAATACCAGCAAAAATATTTAACAATATTCAACAACAAGATTTCAGCTGAGGTCATCAGTGGCTCACTTGGCAGAGCTAAGGATTCGTAACTCGATGATCCGAGTTCGAATCTCAGTCTCTTCTGATTGATATGAGCACTATTGTACGTTGCATGTGTTTTACTTACAAACACGCTGAAAACTGTCGTTAAATTGAAGTATTAATCTGAGTGGTGTAACTTTCTAATCGTTATTCTTGTGTTCATTCACAGGATTTAACAAGGACAGTTTCCGATCTCCGGGAAATGGGTTTTTCTGAAACTGCCGGATATGATTCTTTGATGAGAAAAAAAGTGAACCCGTGTTTTTCTTTTTGTCCAATAGGCCCCAGAGACAAAGATACAGGACATTTTTTCGCTTAATATAGTTAAAAGAAGTGCTTGAATAAATATTTAAATATCCGAGCAAATAAGACTGTTGTAGAAAAATGTATGAAAGATAAAAGAAATTACAAGTTGATTAATTTAAGTTTTGTCGCATTAGAAAAGCTTTTACTTTTAAGAAATTATGCTTAACCCTCCGTTCGTAACTATATAAATTTATGGTCACAGACCGTCACCTGGGTCATATAATGTTTTCTCTATGATAATGGCGATAAAAAAGTCTCAAAATTCTGGAATACTTATTTATTTTTTTACTGTATGGTTAAATTGTTTATTTAATGATTTATAATAAACAAAATTATTTATAAACATTTATTTATAGCGAGATATTTTACCTGAGAATTTGGCTTATGCCATTGGATAGAAAGAAACAACACAAATTCATTTTTTTCATAAATGTATCATATCTTGCAGTTTCAGCTAAATCCGTTCTCGAAAGTCAAAAATTCCCCTTGTAAGGTCAATTTTTATTAATAATAAATAAAATGACGTTTTAATCTTTATTATCGACTAACAAATTTATTTCATCCTTATTATAAAATCTCATTCGAGATCTCATGCCAAAACCTTAAAATATTGAAATCGCTTAGGTTTTCATTTTAAAATCATTTTTATGTATTATAAAACTTATACTTTTTTAATGAATTATTTAGGAATGTATCTCTATATTACAGTCTTCTATTTTTACTAATAAAAAGCGTAATATAGAGATATTTCAGAAAAGTTTTTAATAAATATTCAAAATTTGAAAATCTGCAAGATCGGTAACTATCTATAAATCATATACCCTATTACATCCACTTAAATTCAATTATAATATTGCATTTAAATGATTTATTAGAAAATTGTAAGCTGAATAATGCAATAAAATAATTGTGTAAGTTAAAATCTAAGTGGTTTCAATAATTTTAAAGGTTTTTAAGTTACATGATATTTTCGCATAAGATTTCACGTGAGATTTTATAGCTTAAGAGTTAGAAGAGATGGCAGTTTGAATTTAAAAATAAAAATGAATACATAAAAAAGATGTCTGTTAAGGAATTTTTAAAATAAAAATCTTATTTTTTAAATATTTTAATGTATAACTGAGCAATATGTAGAAATTATGTGGATTAGTTATTCATTCTATAAATTAAGTTTGGATAAATCAATTTTTTTAATGGTGGCTTATATGCATTAAAAAAAGTATCCATTACTCATCTATAAAATTATTTTTGCAATATTGATTAATTCATTGTTTCTACAAACCTAAGATATTTTGTAGGAATTTTTATTATAAATATCGCTTTTTATGAAAAAGCCATAGAAAAGAAAGGTTAAAAATATTTTACTTAGATAAAGTAAGTTATTGTTTGAAAAGTGTATGGAAAATTGCAGTAATAAATGTTAATTGGAATTCTATAAATATCAATTCTAACCCATACATATATACTTTTACAATGGTTAAATAATTATTTTAACGCATTTATGAAGTATAAAATATAAAATATCAAGACAAATGGATATTCGAGATACGACTTTATCTATAACGACGATATTACATCATCTTTTTATTATATTCAAAAACATATTGGTTTTTACTTTTTAATAAATAATTCTTTCGTTTCAATATAAAAGAATTATTATTTAAAACGGTTATAATGATAATATTAATAAAATTTATAGAGACAAAATAAACAGTTTTCAAGAAATTTCCTAAAACTTAATTTTCATAATCGTTGATACACAAATTTCACATAAAAATTCTAATAGTTAACTTCAAAGACTGCAATATAAGGTACTTTCTTATAACAGTCGTCCATAACAAACAAAAATAAACATTACATTCATTTAGATGAAGCTTTAGAGACTTTCCACACTGGGGTGAAGTTGCTGCTGTGATCGCGACTGAGATTATTCTGTGTGAATCAGAACACGACCAAATCGTACGTATACTATTTGCCATCTATTTGTATACATCATTGATTCGTACAAATCGGTAACTCATTCGGTAGAGCGATTGATTCGCAATTCGTTAACCCGAGTTCTAATCCCGATCTCTGATTGATAATAGCAGAACTATACGTTTTACGTGCTTTGTTTACAAATACAACGAAAATTTTTGTCGCTAATTAGTTCCGCAATGGCAGCTCAAACACAGCAACGATAAAAAAAATTAAATAAAAAAAAACACCGAAATTTAATAATAACAGAAAAAATATTTTTATTATTATACATGAATAATGATAATATAAATAGGTTTTCCAATGTTCATTATTTTATGATAATAACTAAGTTTATACGAATTATCAAAAGTAAGATGGAAACGTACAAATAATTTTCATTAAAATTGTTCAATATTATTCAAAATAAAATTTTAATTAAATACAATTTTTTTATATTTATTTAATACTTTGTTTTTAGGATAATTAAATTAAAAATTTTCTTTTATTTTTAATCTTTTAAGTAACATATTGTTTACTTGCAAGTATACACGTTATTGTTTCTCTTTATTCTCAAAAAAAGGATAAGAACAGCAATAGGCCAATTGGCCTTGAATTCATGAAGACGCAACTCTATCTACGTGCTACTTAAGTTTAAAACGAATGGTAAAAGGGCGTCGATTAAAATTGTTGACCAATGGGTATCTGCTATCAATAATAAGACAATTATTGAAATTGCAGAGGAAATTAATTTTATTTAAATATAAATGCTTATGGCATTGTGATTCCCCTTTAATTCATTTACGAGTAAATGGATTCATGCTTTCATTGGTTGAATATTGAATAAAGAGACAGAAACGTAAGTTATCCAAAAATATTTATTTAAATTAAATATAACAATTGATTTTATTTTAAACTTGCAGTATCTATACTTATGAATTAAATATTATTATTGTTCTAAAATTTTAGAAAATACAATTGCAACTCATAGTAAACTAGGCCCTTTAAGCCGCTGTGGCTCACACCTCGGTTCTTTTAGAGTTTCGCTTCGCTCAGCTCTGAAATGCCCTCGAGCCTTGCATCGCTTCGCGATGCAAAACATGCAAAAAGCTTCGCTTCTTGCATATAAGGCACGACCAAAAACGCTCGCGCTTCGCGCTCGCTATTTGATATTTCAAGAATATTAAAACAAATCGTTTATAAACGCAAAAGCATTAAAAGTTATTCTTATTTCTTTTTTTCATTGTATTTTTTACCGCAACTTTCAACAGGAGGTTTGAATTTATTGTATATATTTGAAATACAATAAAAAGAATTTTTAATTTAAATCATAAATTTTTAGAAATTTATGTTATGTGAAAAAGACATATTTTCATTAATTTATACTTTTTAAAGTTTTGGATAGGATAATCTATCAAAAGTTACAAGAAAAAAAAATTATTTTATAGTTTAGTAGCTTAAAAGTAAAGTTTTGTATAAAGTTTTTATTGATCTGAATCATTCTGACGGGCGATGATTTAAAACAATAATACAAATAAATGTTGGCAGTTTAAAAAAAAATCGTTCGAGCGGTTTTAAAACAGTTATCCCTTTAGAAGTTAAAGAAATAATTTTTTGGTGATAACTTGAAAAAAACGAATTTTCAAAAAAAGTATATAAAATAAAATTTATAGAAAAAAATAAGATACATCTTTTTAATATTATATATATATTTTTTTTAAATAATATTTATCAAATTATCATTAAAAAGCCTTCGATTTCAACATTTTTCATGAACAATTTGAAAAATATTAACTTTAGAGAAAAATGTATAATATAAAAAAGATTAATTTATTTATATTCTATAACTTTTATTCTATATAATTTTCAAAAAAAAATCGTATTTTTCAAGTTATCATCAAAAATCCATTTTTTTGACCATTTAAAAGGCGCCTATTTAAAAACGCTTCCAACGATTTTTTTCTAAATAGGAACGTTTACTTGTGTTATTATTTAAAATAATTCCCTGTTTGAATTATTCAGATTGGATAAAAACTCGTCGAGAAAATTCATAAACTTGATTTTTCACACACATACATCCATACATACATTTTAAGGAAGCCTCGTAATAGTCTTATTTTGCTATAAAAATAAGTTTTTTATCATATGTAAAATAACATATTTTAAAGGGTTACATTTTTCGCGATGTCGTTAATATAAAGCCTTCAGTATAGCGGTCGTGCCTAAAAATTGTAAAATTCATTGTAATGAACAAATAATTTATTGAAAATTATCTCGGATAATATTTCATTATATTGTAAGATATTTAGTAATAAAAATATGTTACGCCTGTAAAAATGGGAGATTTTAACCTAATAAAAATATGTTAAAATATAATCATTTCGTGCGTTTTATTCAAACATGATTTAATAACTTTTACTAAATGATGAAATTGAACCATCTTGACTTGGCATAATAGTTAATAAACGTTATTTAAATAAACCGTATCTTTTTTCAGTGTACACTTTTGGAGGATTGTATTTCATTATTTTTTTACATTTATTTATAAATTTACTGATTCAATGTAAATAGTTAAATAATTAGATCAATGATTTATTGGCAGGCATTTTAAGGTTATTTTTTATGTTTGTCTATAGTTCAGCATAATTGTTATTATAATTATAACTAATTCTCAGACTATAATTATGATTGATTGTTGGCTCATAATTATGATCATCGTCCACTTTTTATGCTGAATATTCTTACATTAAAATATTATTTATTCAACACCTGGCCTAAAAGTACTACTTTTTCCTATCATCGAAAAAACCAAGTAGTATTTTGAAAAAAATCGCATTTTCATCACGGGAGCAAGAAAAGAATGCCTTCAATCGTATGTTTGCCCCCCTCATCTTTAGCTTGTGTAACAATTTACATACGATTTAAGACATTCTTTACTTTTGCTCCCTAAGTGAAAAATATACTAATTTTATAAGTTTGTATAATTTATTAAAATAGATATTGTAATTAGATTAAGTTTCAATTTTGTGCTTAATGCAAGTATTATTTTTAAATAAATAATTATTTTCATTATTAAATAAATCATGATATAAAATGTTCATTATATAAAATTAGTATACTTTCTTAAAATTATACATTTCGATACAAATATGCAAAGTGAATATGCGACATTTACGAAACAAAAAGTTTTTTAAAAAACCTTTTCATACAGGTTGCGAACCGTATTTTTTGATATAAAAACCAAGGATTTTAAAGATTTTTATATAAATTTTCACGTTTAACAAGAATTTTTAAGCTATCTACAATTGGCCTAATAATATTGAAATTTTAGTCTTTCGTGATATTTGTCAAAGTGGGCAAAAATTCATGATCGATTATATATATATATATATATATGTATATATATATATATATATATATATATATATATATATATATATATAACGAATATATTTTAAATGTCATACAGATGAAAATATAGGTCTCGAGGCTACTTATCTATAAAAAAATTTTAGACGATAAAAATGGCTTTTTGAGAAAAATGTACTTCTCATTTTTTACAACAAGCACAATTGCATTTTCGTTTTTTTTTTTAAGAGGATGGAATCGAAAGAACATCTATTATAGTATTGAATAAATATTAGATTAATGCATAAATGTCAGTAAAAAGACAAAATACAACGATTAAAAAAAATTTTCAGTATTTGAAAATTTGTAAGCCATTTTTCAAAAGTGCATAAAAATGGATTTTTGATGTTATAGAAAAACAAAAAAAAATACGTATGCGCTTATTTTTAGAGTAAACATGAAATATTTCTTAAGTGATTTGGAGAGATAGGTACAGTCAGCCTGCATGATTTGAAATGCAGTTGGTCAAATCTAATATTGATTAGATAAAATTTTTTGAGAGGTAAAATAAAAAATTCTTTGCAAATGCAGAACTTTTAAAATCCTACTTTTAATATAAACAAATTTTCATTTTTCATTATATGAAATTTATATGAACATTAAGTAGTATAAAAAGAAATATTGATTACATATTATGATAATATATTGTTTAAGGATTGTATTGACTTCGTTTATTATTATATTTATTATGAATCGTCTTTGGTAGTAATAGTTTATTAATTCTTTTTATACGGGGCGCCAAGGACAATTGATCTTGGGGGAGGTGTCGGCATTCCTTTTTCTGACTCTGTAACGAGCCTTGGTGTTGTGCTTGACTCTAAACTTTCTTGGGAGCCACACATTAATATGATTACAAAAAAATTTAACAGAGTGTTATATGCTTTACGGTTTTTTCGTCGGTACACCACGGAGGCTCTGCGTAAACAACTTGCAACTGCCCAGCTGTTTCCGCACCGCGATTACTGTTCGGTGGCTCTACTTGATGCTACTCAGGAGTTGAGAAGAAGGATACAAAGACTGCAAAATTCGTGTGTGAGATATGTATTGGGTGTAAGAATGGGAGCTCATGTTTCTCCTTATAGAACCGCGTTAGGTTGGCTGCATACTGATACGAGGAGACAGTATTTTTTGCCCGTACTTATGTACAAAATCGTATGCATGAATACTCCGGAGCATCTAGTGGGTCTCTTCACTAGATGTGTACCTAGGGCGGCTACTAGAGGAAAAATTAAGGAGCTAGCGGTGCCCTTTATGCGTACTGAAACAGGCAGGAATTTCTTCAGTGTTAAAGGTGCGCATTTTTGGAACTCCCATATATATATATGCTTAAGGTGTGAATGTATTTATTGTGTGACTGATGGTTGAATGGTTTCATTTTATTGTATTGACTGTGTCGTATGCTTTTGCATACGCTTTTTATTGTATTATTTTATTTAAATATTATTCTATACTTTTAAACTTAAATTTTAACATTTTGACTTATAAGGAATGACTATTTTTAATTTATTGTATTATTGCGTGTATTTTTATTATTTTAATCTTTGTATTATTCTGTGATATCGCTTTTTATCGGGACTTACTTTTTGAGTATTATTAGGATTAGCTATTTGACTGTGATATCTGTGTTTAAGTGCAATATTTATAATTACACATTGTGTTACACGCCTTTTTGTATATTTATACGAATAAATGTTTATCTATCTATCTATCTATGAATAAATTTTATTTTTCGTTGTATACAATTTTTTACTTTATTCTTGGTCTAATAATTTATTTATAGTGAAAATTATAATGTTGAAAGTATTTTTTAATTTTTGAAAAAGTTTCTTTTTAAAGATATTTTTGGAAGGAGATTTTACAATAACTGTTATTTGTTTTAGAAAAAAGTATTCTCTTAACATTTTGATAACTTCAGTATATTGTTTGGTTACTGTCGTTACGTTTTAACCTCTAGAATAAACAGAGAATAGTGAAATATTGAAAGATTTATAATATTCATAATATAAAAATTCAAACAAATAATATATATAAAATTAATAATATATAAAACTGTTTTCAAACTAAAACTTTTTTTAAAAAATATGTAAATAGTATCGCCTAAATTAATAACACGCATTTATACAATATGCAGGAAATGCCCGGCAAGCATGCCAATAGCGTAAAGTATTTTTTTCTGGGCCACGTATATTATTTAGATAGTAGAGGAGGTGCAAAAATTTTCAGGTGCGTTGCGAAAAATTCGTTAGGGTGTAGAGCAAAAATTTATGTAACGAACACAGATGATTTGCAAAATCAAGCAATGGATACAACTAATTGTATACACAATCATCCTAGAGATAACTTGATTTTATTACGAGAAGAATTTTGGAAGGAGTTGGAAATTCAAGCAGTTTCATCATTTACGCCTTTGCGAGAGATTTATGATTCGGTAAAAGGACAAGATAAGTAAGTTTTAATGTTTATTTCAATTTAAGTCTCATCTTTTCTGATCCATAAAATTTCAAATCTCGATGGATTTGCTTCTAGTTTTGCGTGCAATTTATTTTTTGTCTAACTGGGGGAGGGGAGAAGCTATTGAAAATTGGTTTTCTTAGCGTAATTTTTTTAGCCATTAAAAAAAAATTATTTGGATTTTTCATTTTTAACTACTCGATGAATTTGCTTAAAAATTTGCATGGAAATTCTTTGCGATTGCCAAAAGAAGAAAAACTTTTGAAAAGTGAATTTCTTAGCATAGTTTTATTTTTAAAGCATTTTAAAAATTTTCAATTTTCATTTTTCTTTTGTTTCACGTAAGCTACTCGATGGATTTTCTCCAAAATTTGTATACAGGTTATTCGCTACTGACTGAAAAAAACAAGCTTTAAAATCAAATTTTCTTAGTGCACTTACAATTTTAGAGAATTTTAAAGATTTTGAAAATCATCTATCCCTTTCTCTCTCTCTTCCTATTTTCTAATCACTCTCTCACACTCTGTTTCTTTCTCTTCTTAATTTTTCTTAAAAATCGCATTTAAAAAAATAAATTCAAATTATTCTAACTCAATGAGTTCTATGAGAAAGCATTGCGCCAAAGCACTTTTTTTATTAATCACATATATTTTTTTTTGGTTACGTATACTGTATATTTAAACATTAATAAAAAATTAAGATATCGTCCGTTGCATGCTGAATTGGATTACCATCGCCATTACAAGCAAAAAATGCTGAAGGCTCGAAGAAAAAATGTTCCTCCTACTCCAGCAAGTTTGACAGAACTTGCTGAAATGCTTACTGAATATCCACCACATCGCAACATTTTCAAAGGGACTGTCACAGGTACTGATGGATCAGTGGGTTTAATTTTTATTAACGATAAAATGCTGGATCCTCTTTCCAAATGCACACAATTGTATTGCGATGGGACTTTCAAGGTAAATAAATAAATGTATTAAATATTATTTATATTAATGTTTTTGTTTTATAATAATTCATTTATACATAACTAATTTTTTTCAGATAAGGCCAATGCAACCTCGAAGCGCACAAGTTTACATTATACACTTTAGAAAGATGAGTTCAGTAAGTTTAGTTTAATAACTTTTATAATAATCCGCTCATGCAAACACACACACATACGCAAGCATATACAAATGGATGAAAAACAAAAAAATATATACATGAAGAGAAAAAAAAATAGCATGCATAACCTCTCGCGCGTGTATTTGACTTTTTTCGCATATTTGTCACCCCTTAGAGAAACAATTCGCTTTGTGTTCGCCTTGAATCCAAGATATCCTATGCTTGTCCAACAACCAGCAACGTATATTTTTATTTGTGTCTGAATTTATGATTTTTAAGGTATAGGTATCGAACGTATATGATAAATTTCATGCTCACGTTATGAGAAACATCATCGGGAGGTTAATGCATAGTGAATTATTTTATAGAAAAGTTTTTTATTATTATAGCTTGCATATATATTTTTTTTCATATATAGTTCTTATTACATTCAAAATTTGAAATTACGTTAAGAGACGGTCAGAACCAAATCGGTGACTTAGTTCAATGCTTACAATAAATGCTTATAATGATTTATTTATTCATTTGCACTGCAAAAATATAGTCATTTCCTCTAACCATGTATATAAAGAATAATTGGAAACAGTTTCAGTGACAAAAAAATATAAAATATTGTCATAAAGCGAAAAATGCCATCTAACAGTCGATGCGGCTGTTATTTGCATGCAATAAATTTCAATTTAGCATTTTTCGCTTTATGACAATATTTTATATTTTTTTGTTGCTGTAACAGTTTAAATTATTCATTATGATTATGGTTAGAAGAAATTACTATATTTTTGTCGTGCAAATGTATAATTAAATCATTATTAGCATTTATAGTAAGCACTGAACTAAGTCACCGATTTGGTTCCAACCGCTGTAATACAATTTCGACATTTTATTTAATTTTTGTTTTTTAAAATTTTTTATTGAATTTTTATTTAGTAAATTATAATACCTTTTCAATAAAAATAATAATTTTTCAAATTCTATCAATAAATCAATCACAAAAATTCGACGTTTGACTAAAATGTTTTGTTAATGAATGATAAAAAGATTGTTTTAAATATTGTATGTAAATAGATTTAATGAAATAACTTTGATAATGTCTATACTTGTACCAGTAATTCAAAGTTAATCTTTTGAGCACCTCAAAAGGAAGTCGTATATTACTATCCATTTTTAATCAATAAATTAAATTTTTTTTTCAAAACCACTAATTGTAGCTAAAAATGAGAAGAAAGCCCCATTTCGTATGATAAAAATGAATATTTTTTTTTATAAAAATAATTTTCAAGAAAAGCACGAAAAATTTTAAACGGTCAAGATTAACAATTTAATATTTCAAAGTTCTTGAAAACAAATCGAAAAAATTAATTCTTTCTTATCTAAGAAAATATTGATTTAAAAATACGAGATAGAGTTATCTTCTTATTATTTGCTTCAATTATTAATTTTTACAAAAAAATAATTTTTTGGTTAGAGAAGCAGAGAGATATACAACCTGTTCTTAATGATTGAAAAAGAAATTAAGTATTATTAAATAACTCTTGTACAACAAGTCTATTTTTTACTTGTCTCATAATACTTTCATAATTTAAAAATATTGTAATTTTTAGGGTTTTCCAGCAGTATTTGTAATAACAAGTCGTAAAACAAAAGAAATGTATAACGCTATTTGGGATAAACTTTTTGAAATAGTACCAACAATGCAGGAAAATATCACATCGGTGACAATGGATTTTGAGCAGGCACAAATAAATAGTGCTAAATTGAAATTTCCGACAGCTCGAATTTCAGGATGCTTGTTCCATTATAAGCAGGTATTTCAGTCAAATGTTTTAAATATTTTTCTTTATTTCTTTTAACTCCGTCCTGCTATTTTTTCTCTCACTGTCTCTTTCCCTCTCTATTATTTTTATTTTTTCTTTAATGAATTAATTTTTTATGTTATCGTTATTAAGTAAAATGCATTACCTTTTATTTTTATTGTTATTTGTCGTTGTATTATTGCTGTTAGTGCCAGACAGGGTTCAACCACAAAGCCGAAAATAAAAAGTCAAAGTCTAAGTCTCTTTTCGGCACCGTGATAAGTTAATCAGGAGATACCTATTGATTTTCAGCATTATTAGGATGTGTCTTTTAAACTTTGAATTTCAGCACCTTTAGTTCATATTAATATTTTTTTTTCTAATTCCAGTAATCATTAATTTCTTTTTCTTAACCATATAAAGCTTCTGTATTTTTTCAAATGTTTATTATTGTTTTCTACATACTTTATAACTCTTTTACTATCTAATGTTATATTGTATTTTCACCTTTGTTGTAATTATTTTGAGTCATAAAACTCAAGGTATTATCCAATCACTAATAAGTATTTAGTCAAACAGAACCAAATCTCTCTCTATCTTTATTTTTTCCTCTCTGTCTTTTATATCTCTTTTTTTTACTCTTTAATGTATTCTTACCTTCTTACTTTATATCTCTCGTTATCTACCTCGTTATTAATGTTTCTCTTTTCCGAACAAACGTCTTCTTCATTTGTCGCGAAATAACATATTACATTAAATACTTTGCTTTATTTTTAAATAATGTATTTTAATTTTTTAATTAAAACTAATTGATTTTATTGAATCTTAGGCACTTTCGAAACGATGGGAAAAACTAAACCTTGGAGTCGATTATGACTACATTTTAGAAAAAAGTTACGCACTTGCTCATCTTCCAGTAGATAAGATGAATGAAGGTTTCAATCATGTCATGTCATTAATTGATATTGTTTACCAACGAAATGAGCCAAATAAAGAAAAGTTGCAGTTGTTTGGTACCTATTTACGGACATACTGGCTTCCATTGGCAAATATATTTTCTGTATTCCTAAAACCTGTTAAAACTAACAATACCTGCGAAAATTTTCATTTGCATGCTGCAAGGACGATGGGTAATCGTCCGAATATATGGAAAATGTTAGGTAATTATTATATAAAATATTTGTTTTCTAACTTAAGGTAAAAAATACTTTACAAACTGTAAATTTATCATCTACGAATGTATACTTATACATGTCATACTTTATTTTTATTTTATTCAACGCTGTATTTTTGCTATCATTGCGATGTTTGTTAACGATAAAGGGTTTTCAGTGTATTTATGAACATAAAGCACATCTAATATACAGTGGTACTTGTATAAATGTGCGAGATCGAGATTTAAACTCGAATTCTTGAGTTTTGAATAGATCACTTTACCGAGTAAACCACTGAAGGCCTTGCGTGATTTAAGTTTAACTTTCAACTCACTGTTTAAAAAATACAAATTATGCAACAATTTAAAAAAATTTCTTATTTAGATGACCTATCCAAAATTATGGAAAAATATAATATAAATTTACAACGAGTGGAGGCTGGATACAGAATTGCTAGCAACAGACCGGTTCAACTTCAACAAGCAGACTTGGCGATCCAATATGCGGAAAAAGAGTTACAAACTGGGGCGTAAGTCTTTCACATAATCATATATTATAATTAATATCTTTTATTATTGTAATAAAATATTAAAATTAAAATAAAATAAAAATAAAAATAAAATATTATATTTATCATTATATTAAATTTTTATTTCTTCATCAATTTTTAGTTATACAGTTATAGAATTTCTAACAAATATTGCTCAGCAAAGAAGGTATTACTTTGCAAGAAGTAAGTGAACACTATTTTTTAGTCAATTCTATTTTCTTTTAATGGGATGTCGGAGCTGCTAAGAATAATTTATGTTTTATTTCATTAATATCTTTTTAATTAATTATTTAAACAATAATGACTTGTCCCTACTAAAACTAAATTAAAATAACCATTTTTATTTTTGTCATTTTTATGTATAACATTTTGGTGGATTCCTTGAGTTTTCGCACTCAAGTTTAATCTTAAAAATTTTCTTACCGTGTACAGTAAAAAATTTAATTTTAATTTTATTTTATTACAGTAAGAAAATGTTATGTTTAAAAATGACAAACATAATGGTTGTATTAATTTAAGTTTAGTGCGAACAAATTTCGCTATAGTGAAAGAACTTGATTTGATCTTTTACGCATAAACTTTGAATGAAAATATTATTAGAAGGGTGAATCTCCATCATGCCCATAAAGATCATTATAATTAAGATAATTTTTATAATTACCTATTAATAATGGATTATTTCTAGTTTTGCAATACAATGAAGATATTCGCGCAAATGATCAAGAGCTTATTGTTCCAGCCGAAGATCCCGCTAATGAAGAAATTACAGGAGTTCAATTTTTAATTGATAACATGGATGCAAATGCTGCTCCTGGTAATCAATTTGAAAACGATGGGAATATTCGTATAAGAAGAAGGACTCACACAGGTAAGATAAAACGAACACTTATTGGATGCGTTTAATGATTTTTTTTTTGTATTTATTGAACGTCGCTGTATTTATGCTATCATTGCGATGCTAATGAGTGACGAAGATTATCAGTGTGCTTGCAAACAAAGCACATGTATCATCTACAGTGGTGCTTGTATTAATCGGCCGAGAGTGGGATTCGAACTCAGAACCTCGAGATTATGAATCCATCACTCTATCGAATGAGCCACTGAGACCTTTTTAATGATTTAATTTATACATAGTTCGAGATTTGGAAGTACTTCCCAATGGTCCACCCATTGAAAGAGCAACGGCAGCAAGATCAAATAATAATGCGAATGTTGAAGCTCCAAGGAGGAGGCCTGGTCGGCCTCGTCGTCAAAATGCACAAACTAATGCTACAGAACCACCAGCTGCAAGAAGACCTGCACCTCAACAGAATAATGCAAATGATGAAGCTCCAAGAAGGAGACGTGGTAGACCTCGTCGCGTTCCAGCTGTCATTGAAAGAAATAATGACGTACAAGCACCAATTCGAGAAATCGGTAAGTAGAAGAAAATAAAAATAATTAAGAGCAGGCCGGAGCAGATTCGGTACCGACCGAGAATCGAAAATCCGTTGTTTAATTTTCTCCTAATGCATTAAAATTTTAAATACATTCACTTTTTTTAATTAAAAATATAATACTACAGCTGTTCATTAAAACCTAAGTACTGTTACTTATTTTTTGTTTGAAATATGGTGAATTTTATGAAAAAAACATCTATTATACAATCATGTATGTATAAAAAATTGCGCTCGATGAAAATTTATTTTGAAAACAGTATAATTATTTTATTTATGATAAAATAACATTTTTACTTTTCGGACGATAATCAAAACAACTCTGGCCTACTCTTAAGGGAATATAAAATACCTACATTACAGTTTTCCAATTTTTTTATACTCAATCTGAATATAAAAAAAAATCTTTATGTTACAGCCTTTTTAATTAATAAAAGCTTAATATAGAGATATTTCGGGATACTTTAATTTAACATTTGTTCTTATATTTAATCATTTTCTCTTATAGAAGAAAATAACATTAGAGATGCTGAATTAGAACAGAATATAAACGTTGATCATGCTATTAATCAAATCGGTGAGCAAGAAGATATTTTAGAAGACATTAGCAATGGTATTTCAGATATTCCTAAATCACTAATTATAATTGTAATATAATGCATTATGATGCTCAAGAATTCCTTAATTAATTTAGTCGTAGACCTTGTCATACCGACAGGAATACCTGCGGAACAGGCACCTGCTGCCGTATCCAGTAGCCAGGCTACTATTATGCCTACTGGCGAGAACCCAGTTGTGATTGCTAATGAGCACACTGACATGCCTGCAGATCAGGAGTCAGGCGACTCTATTACCCAGGGCCCTGCTGCACATGCAGGCCCGATCCCAATCGGACAAGAGCTTGTTAGAGATGATTACCAAGACCACTCCATGCAACCAAAAAAAAAAAAAATTCGTCGGGGTGGAAAATGCGCAAGTAATTCAATATTTGTAAATATATAGTCAATGTTTCAATTGTTACTCACAAGCCAATCATAACTGTTTTTTATTATTTCCACAAAACAATATATTTTACGACATGCCGAACGTAAAATTGCATATACTGAAATGCAATCAAATGTGCAATATTACGCACTCTATTTCAAAAAATATTTTTCGATACTAGTGTGTTAAATTATAAATACTCGGGCCGGCTTCACCAACCCTTGTGGCTATCAATAGCATGAGTATTTATAATTTAACGCACTAATATCGAAAAGTACTATATTGTATCGACAAAAAAAAATTTTATTTTTTAAATATCTTCACGTAGACAATATTTCATTCCTGGGTAGTAGAAGGTAGCAGAAATTAAAAAAAAACGCTGAAGTTTCAGTTTTACTTACAATAACGTATCTCGACTAAACGTGTATGTTAAGGTAGTACCGTCATGGATATGTGCCATTCAGAATATTATCAAAAAATTATTTATTAGTTTTCATATGAATTTTACAACTAAAATGTACAAGAATGTAAGAAAGGGATATTTTAGGATGCAGAGAAAAATGATTCCATAAAAATTGCAACCTTATTGGTGCAGATATTAGTGATTAAAAAGAGACATAAAATGTCTTAAAAACAAAGTAAATTTTATTTTTCATCGTATCTGAATGAAACAAAGCTCATTTTGTTCCTTAGAAAATTCCAGGGGGAGTTACCGATGGAATTTGAGTGATAGCATTTACAGTTAGAACGTATATCACAATTATTTATAATAAATTACAGTGATTTAATAAACAATTGAATTTTTGTTTAAACTGTAAGCGCTATCACTGAAATTCCATTGATAAAGTCCCCCTGGAATTCTCTAAGGAACAAATTGAACTTTATTTTATTCAGATAAAAAATAAAAAAGTTTACTTGGTTTATAGGATATTTTTTTGTATCTCTTTATAATCACTAATATCTGCGCTAAATGGGTTGCAATTTTTATCAAATAATTTTCTACATCCTAAAGTATCTCTTTCCTACATTCTCATTTATTATCATGAAATTTATATAAAAACTAGTAAAAAATAATTTTCTGATGATTTTCTTAATGACTCATATCCATGACAGTACTACCTTAAGCACATGCGTATTGGTTCTTTACGTTTAATTAAGTAAAGATTTTTTCTTAACTTCCTGCATAATCAATTTTAAAAGCAATAATTACAAATAAATGAATTTTGCATTACAAAATTTTTTAAGTTTTCATGAAAAAAGGGTGAGCATTAGCGTTCCATATTTTTTTCTTCAGTTTCTCGGTGTTTAAAGCAATTTTACATAATAACATCTACTTTTTTATTATTATACGTTTCCAGAACATCAATAAGTATAATAATATTGCAAATGATTGATAATTATTCATAAAAAAATCACAAAAAGCAAATTATATAAAAATCGGATCACAACATAAATGATTGGAAGGATTAAATTAGTAAGAATTGAGACATTGATCAATTAATACTACTGTTTATATATTATATTACTCAAAATCAAAATTTATGTATTAAACAATAAATATATATTTAGAATTACTATTTATAGGAAAACTACAAATAGGTATTATATTTATATACTATTTATAATTTATTTACTATTTCTAAAATAACATGATTTTATTTTTTATATCACATTACGTATTTTATGCTTAACCTATCTATTTAATATTTGAAAATTGATATTTAAGTATGACTTCGTTCAGCTAATATCAGTTTTATCAAAAGCTTGAAGTCTTATAATTTCATTAAGAATAATAAGTAATGAAAACATATTAAAGCTTTACATATATTATATATATATATATATATATATATATATATATATATATATATATACACGGAGCGAACAAATCGGGAATACTTCCTTGCGCCCTCTACTGCAATAGTTCCGTACACATGTTTTTGGAAATAGACCTTGTGTATAAGCAACGATTCCATAACCCATCGGGAAAAAGTCCGAACGCTTATAGGAAAAAGTCCGAACGCTTATAGAGCGTTCGGACTTTTTCCCGATGCCTTATGGAATCGTTGCTTGTACGCAAGGCCTATTTCCAAAAACGTGCGTACGGATGTGTAGCAGTAGAGGGCGCAAGGAAGTATTCCCGATTTGTTCGCTCCGTGTATATGTATATTTTTATAATTTTATATTAAGAAAATTTATCGGTAAATAAACACTAATATGAGCCTAACCATAAAATTTATTAAATAATTAATTGAATCTTAATTAATTTGCATTAAATTTCTAGCTCTTCGTCAAAATAAGAAATACTTACGAAATTTATTGATTTATTTATTGTTAAACTATCATATCATTATTTAAAAGTAAAAGAATAAAGAATTGTATTAATGTAAATATTCATCAAATAAATCTAAGCATACAGCACCATTTTTTATGGTCTTTTCAATCTATCTGATTCTATTTGTTGTTAAACTTTCATTACATTATTTAGTAGTAAAAAAATAAAAAATCGTGATTATGTATATACACATCAGTAAAATGTGTGCTTATAGCACCATTTTTTACTGGTGCTCTCAATGGTCAGTTAAATGTGTGCTTATAGCACCATTATTGCTGGTCTTTTCAAACCGTCTGACTCCATTTTTTATTAAACTTTCATTACATTAATCAGTACTAAAAAATAAAATATGTATACGTTCGCCAGTAAAATATGTGTGCTTGTAGCACCATTTTTACTGGTGTTCTCAATGGTCAGTTAAATGTGTGCTTGTAGCGCCATTTTTGCTGGTCTTTTTAAACCATCTGATTCCATTTGTTATAAAACTTTATTACATTGATAAGTAGTAAAAAACAAAACGTGTTTATGTATACGTTCGTTTGTTAAATATGAGTGCTTGGCGTTATCTTACTGATGTTCCAAATACATGTCTAATTCTTTTTTTTATACTGTTACAAAATAAATTAATATTTATCCTTTTGTAATTAAACTCTAATTACATTAATTAGTAGTAACTGAATTAATAATTGTGTTTATTTATATTTTTGTCAGTTAAATATGTGTGCTTGTAGCACCACTTTTGCTGGCCTTTTTATCCATCTGATTTCATTTTTTGTTAAACAGTAGTGAAAGAATAGAGAATTGTGATTATTTATACGTTCGTCAGTAAAATGTGTGCTTGTAGCACCATTTTTGCTAGTCCATCTGATTCCAGTTTTTGTTGAACCGTAGTAAAAGAATAATTCGTGTCTGTCTATACGTTTATCAGTAAAATATGTGTGCTTATAGCACCATTTTTTACTGGTGTTCTCGACGCATTACTGATTTCATTTGTTACTTTATTATTATAACATCAATTAGTAGTCAATAATAAAAAAGTTATGATTATGTATAGTTTAATCAGTTAAAAACAAATGCTTAAAGCACTCTTTTTTATCAACGAATGAAAAATAGAATAACTAATAAATTTTATGGTTTAGATTTCATACATCACGCTTTAATACAATATAATAAATACACAATTACAATAAGAAAATAATTTAATCACATATTAAATGAACAAGACTTACTATTTTCTCAGAATATGTATTTTATGAAATAAAGTCATGTTAAATTAAGTTCTAATTAGAAAACATTTTTTTACAATATAATAATAATAATAAATTATAATAACAATAATAATAACAATAATAATAACAACAATAATAACAATAATAAAAACTACAACAAAAACATAATAATAATAATAATAATAATAATAATAATAATAATAAAAATAATAATAATAATTATAATAAAAACTATGATAGTAAATATAATAAATATTTAAATTAAATAAAATCAATCAAAATAATTACAATAATGAGTATTATTAATTTATTAATAACATTATAACAATAATATTATTAATAATGATTATTAATATATAACCTATTATAATACTTTTTCTTTTCGTTAGAGTGCACTATATGCGATGGACGCGAAAAAGTGAATAAGCTACGTCCTTGCGGTCACCGTGTCTGCACGACTTGTGTACGTAGCTTAATTACAAGGAAATGTCCATTGTGCAGAGAACATATAATATCTTACGTATCACCGGATTTGATGGGAGGAGAGGATTGGTACAAAGGTTACGACCTGCAGCTTGAAAATGAGTGGATAGGAACATTACTCGCAGAAGAAGGATTTCAGAACAATTAAAGAAAATTCAATTTAATTTTTAAAAATTGAATATAATAAAAAGATGATGTAATATCGTCGTTATAGATAAAGTCTTATCTTGAATATCCATTTGTCTTGATTTTTTATATTTTATCCAGATCTCCATAAATGCGTTAAAATAATTATTTAACCATTGTAAAAGTATATATGTATGGGTTAGAATTGATATTTATAGAATTCCAATTAACATTTATTACTGCAATTTTCCATACACTTTTCAAACAATAACTTACTTTATCTAAGTAAAATATTTTTTAACCTTTCTTTTCTATGGCTTTTTTCATAAAAAGCGATATTTATAATAAAAATTCCTACAAAATATCTTAGGTTTGTAGAAACAATGAATTAATCAATATTGCAAAAATAATTTTATAGATGAGTAATGGATACTTTTTTTAATGCATATAAGCCACCATTAAAAAAATTGATTTATCCAAACTTAATTTATAGAATGAATAACTAATCCACATAATTTCTACATATTGCTCAGTTATACATTAAAATATTTAAAAAAATAAGATTTTTATTTTAAAAATTCCTTAACAGACATCTTTTTTATGTATTCATTTTTATTTTTAAATTCAAACTGCCATCTCTTCTAACTCTTAAGCTATAAAATCTCACGTGAAATCTTATGCGAAAATATCATGTAACTTAAAAACCTTTAGAATTATTGAAACCACTTAGATTTTAACTTACACAATTATTTTATTGCATTATTCAGCTTACAATTTTCTAATAAATCATTTAAATGCAATATTATAATTGAATTTAAGTGGATGTAATAGGGTATATGATTTATAGATAGTTACCGATCTTGCAGATTTTCAAATTTTGAATATTTATTAAAAACTTTTCTGAAATATCTCTATATTACGCTTTTTATTAGTAAAAATAGAAGACTGTAATATAGAGATACATTCCCTTAAATAATTCATTAAAAAAGTATAAGTTTTATAATACATAAAAATGATTTTAAAATGAAAACCTAAGCGATTTCAATATTTTAAGGTTTTGGCATGAGATCTCGAATGAGATTTTATAATAAGGATGAAATAAATTTGTTAGTCGATAATAAAGATTAAAACGTCATTTTATTTATTATTAATAAAAATTGACCTTACAAGGGGAATTTTTGACTTTCGAGAACGGATTTAGCTGAAACTGCAAGATATGATACATTTATGAAAAAAATGAATTTGTGTTGTTTCTTTCTATCCAATGGCATAAGCCAAATTCTCAGGTAAAATATCTCGCTATAAATAAATGTTTATAAATAATTTTGTTTATTATAAATCATTAAATAAACAATTTAACCATACAGTAAAAAAATAAATAAGTATTCCAGAATTTTGAGACTTTTTTATCGCCATTATCATAGAGAAAACATTATATGACTCCAGGTGACGGTCTGTGACCATAAATTTATATAGTTACGAACGGAGGGTTAAGCATAATTTCTTAAAAGTAAAAGCTTTTCTAATGCGACAAAACTTAAATTAATCAACTTGTAATTTCTTTTATCTTTCATACATTTTTCTACAACAGTCTTATTTGCTCGGATATTTAAATATTTATTCAAGCACTTCTTTTAACTATATTAAGCGAAAAAATGTCCTGTATCTTTGTCTCTGGGGCCTATTGGACAAAAAGAAAAACACGGGTTCACTTTTTTTCTCATCAAAGAATCATATCCGGCAGTTTCAGAAAAACCCATTTCCCGGAGATCGGAAACTGTCCTTGTTAAATCCTGTGAATGAACACAAGAATAACGATTAGAAAGTTACACCACTCAGATTAATACTTCAATTTAACGACAGTTTTCAGCGTGTTTGTAAGTAAAACACATGCAACGTACAATAGTGCTCATATCAATCAGAAGAGACTGAGATTCGAACTCGGATCATCGAGTTACGAATCCTTAGCTCTGCCAAGTGAGCCACTGATGACCTCAGCTGAAATCTTGTTGTTGAATATTGTTAAATATTTTTGCTGGTATTGCATAATTTTACATATTTCAAATAAGATTATGGCAAATCTAATGAACTTAATTGTTTCCAATTTTAGTTACGTATTCTTTATGCAATCGAGAAGGGTAATAAATAGCCCTTTTAAAAAATAAGTTATTTGAGTCTTCAAAAGTGAATAAAATTTGAAATTAGGTATCGCAGTAATCTGTTTTACCATTTGACATCTCTCTAACGTCAGATCAAGCGGTAACATAGATCAAAACGTGTGCCAAATTTGGATACAAACGAAAAATACTGCATTGCGTATTATTATAATAAAAATAAATACTCTGTGAACAAATATTTTACACAATGACTTTAGACGAGTTTGGGTGCATTAAAATTTGTGTTCAAAATGTCTGTGCATATTTTAGTTCCGATTAAACTTTAAAGTGTACGATAAAAATAATATTGTAAACAATTTTAATAATAAAGAATGTGCATAATGATCGCTGTGTATAATAAACTTATCTCAATTTTATTAATGTGTTAAAATAATAATTAGTATCGAATGTGCCTAATATTTTGTGAATAAAATTTGATGTTTAAAATTTTTAAAACATAATATTTAGATAAAACAATTGTTTTCAAAATATTAGTGTTAAATATTAATTAATATTAATTAACTAAAAAAACCATGTGCAAAATGGTTATTCAAAAATATTTGGTGAACCATAAAATCGTGCATAATTGTTATGTGCATGAACCTCACCCTGTCTATATAATTCACAATAACAAGTTCTAATTATGAAGTTAATCAATTATAATTAAAATAATTTTTTTAGTAAATACAACAAGATAATATAAAATATGTCAGTAATTTTTATTTCAATTTAATTGATTTTTATTTACAGTTTATAATTCCATAAGCTGCATTTTATTGTAATTGCTGAAATGCCTTTATAATATCATCGATCAATCAATTATTTTGTTTACAATACACAATGCGCTGCTTCCTATTGTCTGTAATATTTACTCTAAAAAAAAACAACAGTATCCATCATCATTCGAAATTGCCGTTCGCTCAAGTTGAGAAACTCAACGATTTCATTCACCTTGACGCTATATTATATGCATATAAAGGACTTGTTTCGGCAGAACCTCCAACAACAACATAAAAATACACGTACAGCCTCGTATTTCTAAGCAGATTCACGTATACTCGATGATTAGACTTGCAAAAACGCATTTATGTCATGTATAATCTGTTATATATTTTCTTAGCTACACCAAAAAATATATCCTCCTTTTGCCATATTGTTTTTACCAAACTGAAAAAATTTTTGTTTTATAGAACTAAAACAGTATAATTTTCACTAATCTTATCTTTTTCCTCTATATAATTTTTCTTTACTTTTTTAAATCTTTTTTTCTATTCTCTTTTTCTTTTATTCTACAAAATCTTTTTTTTTGCACGAGCAGAAAATAAAATAACACGGTAAGATTCAGAGAACAGCAGCATCAAGTATTAGCCTTGGAAATTTTCATTATTATCTCACCTTTGCAAATATTTGGTTTAAGGTCTAACTTTAGCGATAATCACAAAGTTCCCTCAACCGCCATGATAAGTCACGTTTGCAATCAACCATTCGCACTTTGAATAAGAAAGATAAACCCAAAAGTTAACCAACGTTTTTATTCAATGAAAATATTTGTTTAATTCTTTTAGTATTTTTATGAAAAAGTAATTAATTCATATTGACTTTAATTTCTTTTTTTTTTATCATTTCTTCCTTGTTTGCTTAATTGTAATGATTTCGGTATTATTGAAATGTAAGTTGCATATTTTTTTCCATTTCATTTTTTTTAATTTAATAATATTTAATATTAATCTAACTATTTTTTATATAAAATAAAATAAAAGTTTGTTGTAACTGAAAATATTTGTACTCATTTCAAAATACTCTCATTATTATTTGTATTTGTTAAAATTCACAAAGATTATTGATAACATTTGAAAAATCAACTATTCGTATTATTTATAAATAACTATTCACACATTGTTGTCCACATATGATGTAACAAAAAATTTATATTTTTAAAATGTAAATTACAGGTTTAAAAATATTACATAAATATAAACATTATTTCCTATATTAATTTTTTAAACAATAAATTGAAAATTTAAATATTGCTTTTAATTAACCAAAATAAAATAACAAATAACACGGATACAATATTTTGAAGATTAAATTGATATTTATGTTATGCATGATATAATTTGTCGCTAAAAGTTTAATGTATATGATTGTTTATTAAAACATAACTTGCTGTTACATTTGATTGACAAGATTTTTCACAATGTTTTCGTAAATCATTACGAAATGCAACTGTGTTTATAAAATATTCAAAATTTTTAAATATTAACTTTCAAATAAAGTATTATTAAACATACATCACTTTTGATTCAGTTTTATACGCTTAAGGAAGCTAAATGTCAACAGTTCTTTTTTTCAATGCAAAAAATAAAAGAATTGAAATCAACAATTAAAGAACAAATTGTATATGTGTCGTATAACACGGTATACAATAAGAATTCTAAGTCACGAAATAAAACTCGGTAATAAGTCACGGAATTGCGTGTCTTATTCTTTTACTAGTATTTAAGTACTCGTTAAAAGTGCAGATATAAGGTCAAGTCTGGTGAATGTATTTGACATTACAATAAAGAAAATATTTACAATATCTACGTTAAATAAGCTTATTTTTCATAAAGACAAATTTATCAATTTATATACTTTTTTAAACAAAGCTATTATACCTTTTCGTCAGATTAGAAAAAGACTGATAAACTTTTTAATCATTTTCAATTTAAAGATACGATCTGCAGCTCGTTTAGATAACAATCATAATTTTTTTTTTTTTTCCTTTTTTCTCACATTGTAATACAATCACTTGTTCAAATGATTTAACATCTTATTACGATCTTGTATCATCCTTTCTTACAGCTTTTGACTTAACAATCAAATTAATTTCAATTGTTAAATCAGCATTATTAATTTTTTATTTCTCAGTTTATCATGCGAATATTTTAATTTTCTAATCGCTCTACTGTATCATGATCCGATCGAATATTGTTCATCGGATTAATATAAAAATGCGAATAAAAAATAATACGAATATGCGATCTTTATCGTCGGCTGAAGTTTTTAAGCTTCGCGTAACATGACGTTCTGCTACAGTTGAGCGCGAACCACCGCTTAAGACGGACGCGCGCGTTTACTCCGTCAATTTCTTTTTTTTCTAATCACTCAAGTCTTTGTAAGTTTTTTTTTTCACTATTTTTTTAATAATGGAAATTATAATTTATTGTTTAAATCTACATGTTTCTAGACGTTAGTGTACAGAGCAAATTTTGTTATCATAAAATTTATCTCATGTATGTACAATATCGAATAAGGAAAATCTCAAGAAGGAAAACAATTAAATATATATATTAAAATATCAAATGATTTCATTAAATTTACTATTAAAAATGATTCTTGTTAAATTTTTAATCTACGAATATTTTAAAATAAATATTTATTGTTAAATTATAACAATTTTCTCTAATAATGTTAAATATAAAATTGACCTATAATTGTCATAATTGTCACAAGATGAAAAAAAAAAAAAAAAAATGCATAAGTTTAAAGTGCGAAGAAAGGTTCGGTGGATGTTTCGACCGTGAACGCGAGTTATGGTCATAGCTATATACCATATGCTTATATCGATTGTACAATACAACGGTCAACGACCTAATGTCTACATTTATTTAGATTTCGCGTACTATAAAAAAAAAAAAAAAATAATAACATAAACACCGCGGTGCATGAATGAAAATTAGTAGTAAATGTTTGTTTACGTATCAGTAGGTTATTCAATTACCGCGTAAGAAAAAAAGTTTGTCTTTTTTTTATTTTTTAATAAAATATACTTTTATTTTTATTCAAGTGAATGATTAACGGCCCTTACAGTGTGTTATGAAGAAATATTAAAGAGACATGTAAGAGACATTAAAGAGACTTTTAGTGCGAATGTTTTTATCAGTTTGAATAACATAAAGATAAGGACTGTTATGATGATTATTTATATATAAGATTATTATCTGAATTCCATGTCTTTTAGACAAAGGTATTATGGTATAGGTGATTATTCGTATGTAAATATTATTTTTCAAAAGATTGTAATTTTTTGAATATCAGATAAAAATTATTGACAGATAATAGATAAACATTTTTTCAATGTTATCTCTTTGCCAGTCATGATGGTAACATGATAACTTTTTTTTAATTGATATAAGTATTAAAATACAAATATTATTTGCGCTTAAACATTTGTATTGATCACGTATTAAAATTCTTAATTTTTACCAAAATTTACAAAGATATTTCAATTTTGCACGATTTAAAAGATTCCTGCTATCGAAATCAATTCGCAAAAATATGCAAAAATTTATCCATAAAAATAAATAATCCGCAAAACAGAATGAAATTTATCGGTGTAATAAATGGTTGTCCGCATGAAATCATCGCTGAAAAAAAATTCCAATTATTTGCATTAGTCCGTTCATTCATCAAGCCTGCATTAAAATATTATTTATCGCATTATTCAAATTTCAAATGTTTCCGAGAACCAAAAGCATAAGCGATCGAACTAAAGCCGAACTATTTCTATTGCTAGCAAAACAAAAAAAGAGAAGCGTACAAAAGAACCGAAAGAAAATTAAGTTTCTTTGAAGCCTAAAAAAGAAAAAAAAATTATCAGGCTGTGAAACAAGCAAGAAGGATGAAATAACAAAAAAAAAAAAAAAAAAAAAAAAACGTAAAAACTAGCACAAGCTAGAACGTATAGAAACACAGTAGATACTCTAATTCTCTTTTTCTTTTATTATGTTTAAACTCTTGGTTGGTTTGCGCAGGATAATACCGAAGGAATGTGGTTAAAATTCTTACTGACACTGGGCATTGTTGCCGCGAGTGCAACTGAAATTGAACCTCAATTATCGGAAGTACCACCCGAAGTCATTGATATTTTCAGTCAAGAGCGCACAAATGTCGATCCGCTGCCCGGTATGCTTTATCCCAGGGAAAGTGAATCGCGCGAGGTAATTGTATTGAGTAATTTTAATGACTTTTTTATGTGTTATTGCTTTTTTTTTTATTGAAATTGTTTGTTGATATATTTTTAGAGTACATTTTTTTTAATGCCTTATTTGTCAAATTTAGTAACAATAAAAATGTTTTCCAAAAACAAAATTTTGTGACTAAAACTTTTATGGATTTTTTCCCAAAGTTTATTTATTGTATAATTAATTTTATTTATTACCTATAAAATTAGCATATTGTTTCTTTGAAAATAATATATTACCAATAAATTTATTAAAACATATCTATTAGAATAAATTTAACACATAAATTCAAGTTTATTAATCGATGCTTTGTTAGTGAAAAAAAAAATATTCTCAACTCTATATGCTCTATGACAGTTCTATCAATCGCATGCATAATTCAATAACATATATTATTAAGAAAATTTTCATATTTATACTTGCTTTGTAACGAAATTATAAAATATTTTCTTTATGAAAACTTCTCAAATACAACTCTTTGTTTACCTTATTGATAATTAAAAAAAAAATTAATTTAATCTCAATAAATTCTTGCATTATTGCATTATTCTTTGTTTAAAAATCAATGATGATTTTTTTTTAATCAAATACAAATTCTTCGTACAAACATTATACGTAATAGCTTGCAGAAATATTTTTTTATTTATTACCTTTTCAAGTTTCAATTAATCAGCTCAACATAACAATGCACGCGTACGATTTCGTAATCGGATAATAAATTTAGAATAATTTCATAAATATTGCAAAAATTCTTTTGTAATATAAAGTTTCCTTGATTACCCGCATGTTTTAATAAAATATTTTTTTAGAGCAGTACATGAAATTTGTGCCAGTATAGATAATGATAATGTTTGTACAATTCTAAACGAACTTAGATATTATTATTATTCAAAATTAATTAGTTGAAGATTGATAGATAGGAAGTTCAAAGGATGCTTAAGATTTATTCTTTTATTACGTCCGCTCGCAAATCGGATATTCATACAATAATGCAATTCATTTAACGTATATATCTTATTTTCTCAGAAAGCAATATCGTATTTTAATAATATTGGTTCAAATAAATATACTGGCATCAATTGAAAAAAGAACATATTTTCGTCATACTTGCATATATTTTTAAATAATTTCCAAGTAAATTAAGTATTTAATTTTGATGATAATAATAACATTATTACCGTTGTATACAAAATTGCAAAAATATTTTGTTTAAGCAAATTACCATCAATATAATATTTTAATTTTATTTAAAAATATGTATTTTTGGAATTCAGATTAAATCTCTCGATGGTTTATGGGACTTCGTCGTACCACCAACTGATGATCTATTGAAAGGACATCGTGAGTCATGGTTTTCCGACAGTTTATCTACGGTATTTCAAATAAACAAAATAATATTCATAAAAATTATCAATTCACAAAAATCAAATAGAAAATTATTTTTTTCAATTCATTGTAGGCAGCTAAGGTAATGCAAATGCCCGTACCATCGTCCTACAATGACATTACGACATCCAGAGCATTACGAGATCACGTTGGTCCAGTATGGTACGAAAAAACATTTTACATACCATTAAGCTGGCAAACCAAGCGAGTATTCTTAAGATTTGGCTCGGTCAATTATCTCGCCCAAGTCGTAAGTACTTTCGTGCAAGCTTAAAAGCGAACACTTTTATTAGATGCTATAATACGAAAGCTCAATCGATAGTACTATATAACGCTTTGTTTTAATTTTGCTTAATTTTCTCTCTTTTTTTTAGTGGCTCAACGGCGTGCTATTGACTAATCACGAAATGGGCCATTTACCTTTCGAGGTTGAATTGACGAGAATGGCTCTTTACGGTGAAAAAAATCGTATCACAGTGGCCGTTGATAATTCGCTATCGCAAACAACTATACCTCAAGGTAGAATTGTCGACAGCGAGGCTGATAATGGTACTGTCAAGGTGCAAACTTATACGTTTGATTTCTTTAATTATGCTGGTATACATAGGTAATGATTATTTTAAATATTTTTTTCATTTATTCTCATAATACTGAGTTTTTCGAAATATATTAAAAATTTTTTTAATACAAAAATTGATGGACAATTATTTTTTTAGAGAATTTCTTAGTGATTGGAATTTTTTAACCTTTTATTTATTTTGTTTGATAAATTATTTTAAAAAATTTTTCATCTTTGCAAAATTAACAAAGGAAACACATTTTATAATATATAAATATCTGTAAATAGAAATACATTGTAATTTTGTCTACAATTCTTATACAATTTAAAAAATTATCAACTATTCATTCTCTAACTTCAACCATATAAACTATTTTATAATTTAAAAAAAATAAAATCAGTATTCAAATACGAGGTCGTCAGTGGCTCACTCGGTAGAACGATGGACTCGTAATCTCGAGGACCCGAGTTCGAATCCCGCTCTCGGCCGATTTATACAAGCACCACTGTACATTACATGTGCTTTATTCACAAACACGCTGATGACCTCCGTTGCTAATTAGCATGGCAAAAATAGCATAAAAAATTTTTAAAAGTTCCAATCAGGCAATTTGAACAATTTTTTAAATATTTATCTGCTCGACCGCTTAAGGTCTACATAAAATTATTTTTTTTTATAGGCCAGTACTGTTACACACAAAGCCAAGAGTTTACGTAGAAGACATAAATATTCATACAGGTCTAATCGACGGTATGGGTGTAATTAAATACAATGTCGACGTTGGAGGATTAGAAAAAAAAGAAATTCCATTTTGTCAGGTTAAATTATTCGAGAACGAGGATTATTTTGCCGGACCTTATTCCGGTACCCAAGGATCATTAAAAATCGCATCGCCGCGTTTATGGTGGCCAAGATCTATGAGCACTGATCCTGGTTATATGTACACTTTGGAGGTATATTTTATTGATTTTTGTTTTGACAATAGTCTTTTAGATTCAAACGACTATTAATAATAATGATTTAGCACTTATCCTTATCTTTTCGTGAAACTTTTATGTAATGATGGTTTATTCGTAAAGTTATTAATGATGATAATTATCATTAGGAAAACATTTTGTGATATTCATTTTTAGAGGTATAATAAACAATTTTTTTACTTTAATTTCTTTTAGAGCATTTTCATTCTCATTTTTTATGTGTTATAAACTTTATATTTACAAACAAAAGTTGACACAAATTTGTGGATTAGATACTGATAAGGTATCCAAAGATAAAATCAAATAATATTTTATCATTAACATCTCTTAATAAATTTTATTTTGCCATTGCAATGTTTTTGTAATGTCGTTTACAACTTTTTGAATATTACATTTATATATTAATTTTTAATCTCAATCTAGATTTTAAAAATTTTCAGTGTATGCTTTCGACAAATGTAATTTACTTAATACCTTAATATTTAATTATATATTTTAATCTATTAAAATACAAAAGTATAAATATAAGAACGATTATAATCAGATATTTTAGTTTTTTTTCTATTGTTTCACTCTAAACCAAAATAATAAATTCAAATAAAAACATAAATTTAAATACTTGTTTGTAACGTTTCGACGATTATCGTCTTCTTTAGAACCATTATTTTACACTAACGTTATAATCATACTACACTTCTTAAGTCTGCTATTACGAGAATAGAAGGAATAGAAAAAAATAATACTTGTTTCTATTTATATATCACAAAGTCTTTCTTAATTATCATATGTATAATTTTTTAGCTTTTTTTTCTACATAACAAATAAAATATATTAATAATATTTAAACATATAAATGATGCATTGATTTTTGAAAAATAAAAATTCATCAAATGTGAAATTTTGATATAATAAAATTTTTAAAATCTAAATTTTCCAATTTTCCCAGGTAACAGTCCTGGTGCCAAATGTAACCGAACCGGATATTTATCGATTACCCGTTGGTATACGCACAATAAGTTGGACTAACACAACGTTCCTAATTAACGGCAAACCAATGTACTTCCGTGGTTTTGGTAGACACGAAGATTCGGCGATAAGGGGTCGCGGTCTTGATTTAGTGACAATGACTAGAGATTACGAATTACTTAAATGGATTGGTGCTAATGCCTTTAGAACTAGTCATTATCCTTACAGTGATGAAGTTCTTGATGCTGCTGACAGGTAAGTTACTAATTTTATGAAAGAAAAGATTGTTGATTAGAATTCAAATTTTATTACGGATTAAAAGTTTTGATAAATGAAACACTTATTACAATAAAAATGTGGCCAGTCAATATGAATTAATGATGTTATTGTAAATTTATGCTAATTAGTTAATTTCTCGGCATAAAAAATATCTCATTAATATTACATATTTTTTTATGATTTCTATCAAATTTCCCTGACTATTTATTAAAAATTTTTTTCTTTTTCTTAACATAAAAAAATCTTTATATTTTACTTAAAAAAAAAAAAAAAAAAAAAAAACACTAAGATCTTTTTTTCTAGACTAGGATTTCTCATCATTGACGAGTGTCCTTCTGTAGACACAGAAAATTTCTCTCCTGAACTACTTAGGAAACATAAACAATCTCTTAGCGAACTTATACGCAGAGATAAAAATCGTCCGTCCGTCGTAATGTGGTCAATTGCAAATGAGCCAAGAACACAAACTGAAGCTTCTGGTAATTATTTTAGAGAAGTAGCTCGCCATACTAAATCCCTCGATCCAGGAAGGCCTATAACTATTGCCATTGCGCGATCAGTTACAGTAAGTTTTTAACTAAATTTCAAAATTTTTCAATTATTGTATGTATAAATACTTAATATAAATAAGATCAAACATCGAGGAAGATAAGTTTGTCTGATAAAATTTATTTTAATCACTGTGTATTGAGGTCGTCAGTGGCTCAGTCGGTAGAGCGATGGATTCATAATCTCGAGGACTCGAGTTCGAATCCCGCTCTCGGCCGATTGATACAAGCACCGATGTATGTTACATGTGCTTTCTTCACAAACACACCTATGATCTCCGTCGCTGATTAGCATTACAAATAGCATAAATATAGCGACGTTAAAGAAAAAAAATCTTGTAAGAAAATAGAAACTTCTTCTACTGGATCATAAATTACTCAATGGTCATAACAAAAAAGTATTTTTTTTTTCTTAATATGATTAAAATGCTTCCAGATTTGAACTATTTGAATTAGAAAAAAAAACAAATTCTGCATTTTAATGATTATAAGGAACTGATTATCTCAAATTCTAATAAATATTAATGTGGACAGATTACTGTAAACCTCTTTATTTAATAATAACTATTTATTTCAACTAAATGAATTTGCCGTAGGCAAAAACTAAATCAAACTGTCAATTATTATATTTTTATAATAAATCAATAATTACTTATTTGCTTAATCCAAACTTAGGAAGATAGAGCAGGTCCCTATTTAGATATCATAGGATTCAATCGTTACAACGCATGGTATTCGAATACAGGAAGACTCGACATGATAACTAAACGCGTTTTGTCCGAAGCACAAGCTTGGCATGATAAATATAAGAAACCAGTTATGATGTTGGAATATGGTGCCGATACCATGCCTGGGTTACATGAAGTAGGAAAAGATTTTTTCAGAATTTTTTTATGTGTCTGCTAATTATAACTAATTATATTATTTGTATTTTTTAGCTGCCAGAATACGTATGGAGTGAAGAGTATCAAATGGAAACTATGTCAAGGCATTTTGAGGCTTTTGATCAGTTAAGGGCAAAAGGTTTCTTTATTGGTGAATTTATATGGAACTTTGCTGATTTCAGAACTGCCCAAAGTACGTTAGAATTTTTTTAACTATAATTTTGATGTTCTTAACTAATGATATTATTTGACATAATGTCTTTAACTTTGGTAATAATAATTAGAGACACACATCAAGTCTCTAGTTCATGCGAATGATATCATTGTTATAAAGTTAGTTAAACTCTTATTTTGTACACATATTCGGTACGATAAATAGAGATAATTTAATTTCTACAAGCTAAAATCGTTACTTAGTAAGCATTTAATTGATGATTCTTCATTACATATTAAATAAAGAAATATGAAAATTCACTCTAATTTTAGAATGCTAAAGTTAAAAATACATTATAATAGAATAAAATTTCATTTCATTAGAGTCAAGTATTCGCTCTAATTACCAAATAAGAAGTAATTTTAATTTTAATTAATCAAGTACTTTAACTGTTATAATATTTCAATGAATTGCTTATAATAATTGTATGATACTTTTCCAGCTTACACAAGAGTAGGAGGTAACAAAAAAGGAGTTTTCACACGCGACAGGCAGCCGAAAATGGTTGCTCATCACGTGCGCAAAAGGTATCATTCGTTGAGTGCTGAATTAGACAGCGAGGCTGAATTACCGAATGATCTCGAAAATTACATATCATCGTATCAGCTTTGAATTCAAGACTGTGTTTTTATTATCGATTTTCTTTTTTGTATGTGATCTATGAAAGAAAAAAATTACAACGTAATGTGTTTTTGTATGAGCATATCACCCCAACTTTTAACCTACTTATAGTGAACAGTCATTTTACAGCTGTTGATAGGTAACGAATGATGCATACTATTGAAATTAGGTTCACACCTTTTGTACGATCCGGTTACTCTATTTTTTATGTATTTAGTAAATGTGTCACCAAGGTTACAGTAGATATTTCTATAAAACGTAAATTTTTACATGAATGGAATTTCGTAAATTTTAGAGAGTAACCAGATTGCATAAAAGGTGTGAACCTAGTTTAAATAGTATGCATCATTCGATAACCCATTAACAGCTGTAAAATGACTTTTCAAAAATATCACAAAAAGATTAAAAATTGTGGAGATATGCTCATATATACAGTAATACAATGCTATTGTGTTTGTACAATAATGTGCCTTGAATTAGCATTTATTTTTGTATTTCTTTTATCAACAAAATACCGCAGACCAGTGTTCGATAAACTTTTTCATTTTTTCTTTTCTTTTTTATTATTGTTAAGCAAAAGAGTGTTCGTGTGAGATGAACGATGGATGTATTATACTTTTATAAGTTGAATAAAAAAAGTATTAACTGTAATTAATTTTGAAATTATTTCTGCTTATTTACCTTAACAGTCTTTTTATCATATTTGTAAAAAAATTGTTGCATTCGAAAGAATGTTGACTATTTCGAAATTTATCATATCCATCTAATAGAAAATAATTCAAGAACAAAATTCTGTATTAAATTTATGAGATTAAATATATTCTCCTCATTATTTAAAAGAAAAATAATCCTATGGTTTCTTTTTAAATGTTTATTAAAAAATATTCTAAGATCGTTATTTAATTAAATCAACTCACCCATTCGTTTTTATTATGAGCTATCTTATACACCTTATGCTTTAACTTATTATTATGAAATTACAATTATACGTAAGTATGAATCATTTATTTTAAAAAAAATATATTTAATAATAAAAAAATGAAATCATAGAAAATTATAGACTTAACAACAATATATCAACGTTTATCTTAATTGAAAATATTTCTACGAGTTTAATATTAAAGAGAAAATTTTAAATTAAAGGAAAAACGTGTTTTCTAAAAATGAATTCACAAATATAAAAAATATAATATATTTTTTAATAAGTATTAAAAATTTGATGTACCCCTAGAGAAACATATATGATTTTTGTAATTTACGTATATTTGTTTACAGTTTGAAATACATACGATAATTTAGAGTTTTATATTAAGGGGATGTAATAGGGTACATGATGTATACATAGTTACCGACATTGCAGTTTTCCAAATTTTTAATCTTTATTCAAAAATTTTCCGAAATATCTCTATATTAGGCTTTTTATTAGTAAAAATGGAAGGCTGTAATATAGAGATATTTTTAAAACTTTTGGATTAAGAATCGAAAACTTGGAAAACTGTATTGTCGGTATATCTTAATTTTAATTTGACTATCATGAATTTTTGAATGGAACATGATCATTAAGCTCAGACAAGTCAGGCTTTGATGAGCTTGACCCTTATCTTATAGGTCCAATTGCGAGCCAATTTTTAAAATCCAAGGTTAAACAACAGAAATCATTGAAAATAGTTTCGTCCTATTCATAGTAGTATAATGATATGTACTAGTCCCGGTCGTATGGACATTTTAGAGGTGTACGTGATTTATTTTGGTGGAATATATATCGTCTTTTTGATTTGCACAATAATTGATAACTGTGATTACATTTGTCCTTATCTTTTTGTGATACTTTAACAAAATAATGGATTATTTATAAAGTTGTTTGAAACTTACAGCTTCGATGAAAAAAATATAATGCTTAATATTTACTTTGTGATTCCTTAACAAGAAAGGAACTTTTGCAACACTTGAATCATTTTTAAAAGTTTCTCGTTTGTTTGCATAATGGAGGATGGTAGATTAGATATCGATGAACAAGAATGTGACTATATAAGAACGCTTGATCCAACATTGATTTTATCGAAATTTACTCTGCATGAACTAAATTAATACAGTATTTAAAAAACTACATGCATAATCTAAAAAAATTATCATACGCTGTGGTCTCAATTATGGTAAAATTTACTAAAAATATATTTATGACTCGATAATGTAACCCAATATCCTTATACACCAATCAAATATTTTACTTGAGATTGTGAATTAAAAATTCACAGAATTAAAAGGGGTAGACGAATTCCTCGAAAAAGTTCACATAAATCAATAAGTGTTTTCAATCTATTTAATATAATTTTTTTTAGTATTATCAATTAAATATTTAGTATATTGCTCGTCGCATCGAAGATATCCTCTGAATTACAAGGGTGGACGAATTCTGCGAAAATTTTTATAATTGATTAAATCAAAATTAAATATTTATTTTTTATAATCTTAAAAAAGAATAGAAAATTTTATCCTATAAAAATATCATTTATTTTATTCTTTAGTATTATATGCATCATTATCTATTATTAGTATTATGAATTATATAAAATTAAAAATATTATTAATGTTCTTCGTGTGAGAAAATAGTATGGGTAACGCGAGAGTACTCGCTACGCTTGGGCGGCAACACGCACTCGTCGTCAAACACCTATTTTTCTCCCTTGTTGCACAATGTACCATTTTAATCAAAATTTAGAATATAATTAATTTAAAAATTGTAAAACCTTAACATTTTTTAAAAAAGCCGTAAAATTTATGCAAAACTGCTCTTAATTGTAAATAAATTAAATATTACACTGAATGGATGGCTTATTTTATAATTTAATGGCAGAAAAGTATTGAAGTGCTTCGCGTGTGAAAATCCTGTGCATCACTTACAATGTTAAATTCCACATTCTGTATATAGACTAGACTTTATCACTAAAGTAAATTCAATAAGCTTCAAATGTAATAATTGTATTTCAAAGATAAGCGAAATATCCTATCCAATAATCTATCAATGTTTTGATCAATCAGTAGATAAATAAAAATTGTTTCTTATCATGTGCGAAAAAGATATGAACTAAAAATACCTAACGATCTAGAAAGTTGTGTTTTATTATATTAAATTTAATGTAGAAGTGGGGATACCTTACTTTTAATAGTGAAATAAGGAATAATAAATAGATTTATCGCATTAAATATTTATACATGATACTTTTATAAGTTAAATAAACGACTATTAGTTGAAAAGCAACAGGATTTCATTTTTTCAACTATTTATCTATGTATTTAACATATTCTAAAATTAATTTATTCCTGAATCAAATAATTTGTGTTGAATAAATTTTTTAATGTATGCGCTTAAACAACGTAACATTTTAAATGGACTGTACTTTAATTGCTTGTATGATTTTTGAAAATGAAACATATTGAATTAATAATCGTAAAACTTTATTTTTGATACCAATATAAAACTTATTTTGCTGTAAATATTTTATAATTACCTTATTAAATCGATATTTTAACGAATTTTCTAAGACTTAATTTATAAGTTTCGTTCTTGATAGAATACACACGTGGATCATTAAGACCCTGACATAATTAGTTCAATATACTGAATATTAAATTTGTATGTGCTTTATAGCTTAACATTTGTCAATTTTGTGACGAAGTATTGATCTATTATAATAACTATTCCTTATTAGGAATCCTGTACACTAATATTGACCTACCAAACTGTGTTTATTTGAAGGGTGATAGAGGAGTATTGAATTAATAGAAGAGTTTGGAAAACATATTGAAAGCTTACAATTTATTATTTAGCCACGTGGCTTAAGATTCCTCCATAATTGTGTAACTAAAAAGATATCGAAGATAAATAGAAGTTTTGCGCTAATCATGAAAATACAATACGAAAAATTTAAATATTACTCTGTTTTTCACATTATAATTAATGGGATCTTATATAGATCAAATCATATACTTTGATTTTACATGATAGCAAAAGTAACAATCCTATCATTCAATTGTTAAAATTATAAAGCAAAAATTTAACCTTTCGATAATTTTCATAATTTATTTTTAACTGATAGTTTATCTTACAGTAAAATATAAAGTATTCTTATTACCTCAATGGATTGTACAGTCTGGATGAAAAATTAATTCGATTTTGAAAATCATAATAACTGTAAGTGAAAGCATTTTTCCGAAAAATTTTTATTAAAATATACAAAAAAAAAGTTGAATTTTTCGAATTTTTTCCTTAAAATTTTATAAGTTAAATAAATTTTATATATTTTGATGATTAATTAACGAATCTCATTCTACAAATTAGTAAAAGAAATCAATCAGAAAACAATTATTTCTTTTCATATAACTTTGAGCTATTTTAAATAAAAATTGTTTATTTGATTTATTAATTGAAATATTAAAAATTTTGACTGGCTAATTCTAAAAAGCCGACTAATTTTTTATATTAACGTATTATCTAAAAAGGAAAATATAATCATATACTATCAAGCTACAGTTTCATTGAGGTTTTTAGGCTATCACGATGATTGTTGATAGTCATATTGTGGTTTTTTAAATTCATGAAATTTAACCAATCGTCTGCGACTTGACACGATTTAAAGCCTAACAACCTCAGTATGGATAAATTAATTTTTAAATCAATTACTCGTAATAAAAGAATAGTATCTTAAGTATCAAATCTTCAATAAAATATTCAATTTCTTTCAATTTATATTAAATGTAAATAAATGTAAACAAAAAATTCCCTGTTATCTTATCTGGTTATTCATTAAACTCTCCTACACTTTATTGATACATATAAAAAAGATGGCGCTGAGAATGTAATCCAAAGCTAGCGCGTTAGAATTTGTTGTACGCACGTTACATTTGATTTGTCGCGCACACGTATTAGCTCTTGCGCGTATAAGACACTTAAAAAAAAGTCACGAAAATAATCTTATGGAGATACTATTGTAGTAAGAATAGTCTTCTCGGATGGTGTCGTCATCATTCAAGTGTTGCGTAGTTAAAAAAAAATTCGTCAAAAAATTTTCCTCCATTTCTATAAACCCAAAAATCAAAGTGCTATGTGTTCTAATCACTATAATATGAAATATTATAGATGACACGTTAAGGATCCTGTTTGAATTTCATTTTTTTTTTGTGTATATGTGTATAAGTGATATCTATTATAAATCAATTAAAAATACAACATTGTTCATTGTTATAATCCGAGAATACCAACATGTGCTTATGGTTCACGTATAAGAACTCCGGTGTTTGCAGTAAAATGTTTCTAATTCAGTTGATTTTTAATATCATCACATTGATGTTAGTCATCGCTGCTAGTTTCGTTATCGATTACAATACTCCGGACACGCCGCTGCCAGGACTTTTGTATCCTCGAGAAAGTGAAACGCGAGAGGTAAAGAAAAAAGGAAAGAAAATTTTTTTAAATAATACGTTAAAATTTGAATATTCGAATAATATTTCCCGCCAATTTTTAATGTTCTTATGCCGTGCAAGCTTATGCATGTTTGTGTAGTTTAATTCGTGTTGTGATGTGCATGCAGACATATGATTATAAAAGATGAACTAACAACCTTTATAAAAGAACCGGATAGGTCCGGGTTTGCATATAATAAGTTATGTAGGTCCGCATGTCCCTTTTGTGCTTTTTCTCGGTCACATTTGCCAAGTGAATTTTACGATTGATTAGATTGTTTACTTGCACTTATTTGCATCGTACACAATTACAAATGGGACGTCCGCGCGTAATATTATTAAATGATCGAAAAGGAAACAAATTTTCAAAAATTTTTTTCTGTTTGTAACATTAAAGTGGAAAAAAAGGAATTAAAAATTTTATCATTTTTATCAATAATTTTTTAATAATAAGATTAAAGTTTACATCGATTTATTAAAACAAACTTTAATCTAGCGTGAAAACCCCAGATTTTTTAAAATTCTTTTCCTGCTTGTATACATAAGATTAAAATGCATTTGACTCATTTAAATGCACGTAAAATAGATAATGTTCAATAGAACTTTATAAATTGACGCAAATATTTTCCACGATAAAGATAAATAAGAAAACGTAGCCGGATGAAAAATGGAAATGAAAAAAAGATCAATGAAATAAAATAAAATATATATTATTCATATGCATTTATAAATAGTAATCGACGCTATTTCCTATAAATTTTTTAATAATAAGGAAATAAAATTTATTATTGTCAATAAAACGTAATTACTTAACGAATTAATAAAAGAAAAATGAAAAACAGCTGAAAAATGTAACAAATACAAAACACGTTATAGAGCAGATGATAAGTCTGCTATTTCAAATTCAAATATTTTTATTATAGTAATGAAAATTGATTAGCCAGAAAGCGTATCAAGTTTTTTTCTTTCCATGAATCAATGCTTTGACAGCTATACATTGCCATTCGTGTTATAATCGATTCAAGCTAGCATAGGCTTGAAAATTTATTTTGAGAAGGAATAAATTAATAGATTCGAACCCTAATGTATATTTGAATAAAGGCTGTATTGAAACATAATCTTTTTTATGTGTGACTCGCTCAAATTCGAGAGTTTGATAAAAGTAAGGAAGTATTAATATTTCTAACGTGAACTAATTTTGGGAATGCCTTGATGAAGGGAGACTATAGTTGTTTATTTTAATACCTATAAATACCTACAAATTTATTATTCTAAGTGATCCCTTAGCTCTAATAAAACGTTAAGACTTATACGAGAATAAAGGGCAATGAACTTTGTATTGGATAAAAATATTTTGTCACTTCATTAATTTTTTTTATCCGAAAGAAATTTTTTTTGATGATTGAATCAATGCAAATTCAAAAAATTAAAATGATTTTTATGGAAAGAATAGTTGTAGATTTTTTAATATATTCGAATAAATATGTGATGCAAAAATTTCATTTCCAATTTTTTAATCTATATTTTTTATAGTACTGTAAAAAATACTAGTCTTACAGAACCAACTCTATTATCAAATCTATAAAATAGCTTTACAGCGTTGAAAATATATTCGAATTATGTTTTGAAAAAATAAAAAGGTTTTTAGTTAAATATGTAAGTTAAAACGAGTCCAATCTAATTTTTAATATTTTATACCGTTTAAAATAAATAAGTGAAAGAATTACGCTTTGATTCATAATTGATCGAATTTTTTATTTATAATAAAATTTTAGATTTTTCAATCGATTTGATTTTTTTATATTTTCAAAATCATGATATATATAGTACCCATCATAAATTGATGAAAAAAATTTTGATTAAAAGTACTCTTTTAAATAATATTAATAAAAGTGATAAAAGAATAATAAAAAGTCTTTTCTATTTATTCGCAATAGATCAAATCCCTCGATGGATTTTGGGATTTCTTAGTACCACCATCAGATAATCTACAAAAAGGTCACCAAGAAGCATGGTACACCCTAATTTTGTCAAAAGTATTATATTGTTTTTTTTCAAATCACAGAATACTTTTCTTTTTATAGAAAAAAATAAACATTTTTTTTGTTAGGTAGGTAAAGTTATGCAAATGCCGGTACCGTCTTCTTACAACGACATTACAACTTCAAGTAAATTACGAGATCATTTGGGCCCCGTTTGGTACCAGCGAACATTTTTCGTTCCATCATCTTGGATTGAAAAAAGAGTTTTTTTAAGATTTGGATCCGTCAATTATCAGGCTCAAGTTGTGAGTGGATTATTTAAAAATTTGAAAAATTTCAATATTCTGAAAATTATCCATCTGTGACAGTTTTTAACAAAAATTAATTACTTAATTAAAAAATTACACTTTTATTAATTTTTATGTTTTCAATACGAATAAATAAATAAATTCGAAACATTAATAAATAAAGACATAACAATAATTAAAAAATAATTAAAAAAATTTAATTTCCAGTGGCTGAACGGTGGCTTTTTAACAAGTCACGAACTTGGCCATTTACCATTTGAAGTTGAAGTAACATCAGCCGTATTATTTGGTGGAAAAAATCGTATAACCGTGGCGGTTGACAATACCCTCCATGCAACAACCGTGCCGCAAGGAAAAATTCAAAATTTAGAATCCGACAACGGAACTGTCAAAGTACAAACTTACACGTTTGATTTTTTCAATTACGCTGGTATACATAGGTATGACATATATTTAAAAAAAAAAAGTTCAAACTGATTAGATTAACGATTTATTGAAATAAGAATTTTTTAAATACAGACCAGTTTTATTGCATACCAAACCAAAAGTATTCATTCAAGATATCACTGTTAAAACAGATGTGATAGATGATATCGGTCTTGTTGAATATAAAATTGATATCACGGGTTTAAGACCAGAGGAAGATTATACGTGTGACGTTTATCTTATCGATAATAATAGCAAACCAGTCGCAAAAGGATCTTGCCGAGGTACTGAAAAAGTATTGAAAATAAAAAAACCAAATCTCTGGTGGCCTAGATCGATGAATAAAAATCCTGGTTATCTTTATGAGTTAAAGGTGATTAGTAATTTTATATTCAAATACATTTATTTTATATTTTTTTCTTTTTATATAGGTTTATAGAATAAAGCGTAATATACGTTATTTATTTTAATTCTTTGGCACATGGAGAAAATATTATCAAGTAAAGAATTTTATATCGAAATAATTAGTATTCTAAAATGTCTTAGCGCCTTGTATCGTGATGGGATGTAAGGCATACAAGAAGAAAAGCTTTTTAAGGCATGATTGTCAATATTACCGTTTCCTGTTCTCTTGGATTGTCCTCATGCGAATTAATTTTTTTAATTTCATATTTTTTTTAGTTGCGTAATTTCTTTTTTTTTGACAAAGTCAATCAAACGAAGTTATTTTAAATATTTTTTACTGTTAGTTTGAAGTATAATGATAATAAAAAAATATATTCTACTGTATTTTATAAATTTCTTTCATATGCTTATTTAAAAATTTAAAAAACATTTCCAAATTATGATTTTAAAATGGTTTTTCGTAATTTTAAAAGTATTGATTTTTCATGATTTCTCTAAAAATATTTTCATATTAAATAAAAATTTGAAGGCGTTACACTTTTTGCGATACACGCGACCATTAAACTTCATTGTGTATGATTAGCGCCAAAAAATTCACATTCACTTTAAAATACTAATAAAATTATTTGTATCTTCAGGTAGTACTTTCTGTAAAAAATACATCAGAGAACGATGTGTATAGGTTACCAATAGGAATAAGAAGCTTGAAATGGACCGATACATCTTTACTAATAAATAACAAATCGATATATTTCCGTGGCTTTGGTAGGCACGAAGATTCAGCGATAAGAGGACGGGGATTAGATTTGCCAACAGTAGCAAGAGATTACGAATTATTAAAATGGATCGAAGCCAATGCTTATAGAACTAGTCATTATCCTTACAGCGATGAAGCTCTTGACATTGCTGACAAGTAAAAATGTTTAAAAATTTGTAGTTATTTTGTTTTTTTTTAACAACAACAATACTTTATTTATATAACAGTTTTGTAAAAAGCTTTTAATTTAAAGTCAACAAACTTTTTTATCAAATATTCAATATTCTATTTATTTTTAATCATGAACGCTATACGAAAGCGCCTGATACATTTATTCTTAGAGTAACATGAAAAGTGGTAAAATCAAATCAATTGTACAACATTATGATGTAAGATAAACACTACATCAAGACCTTTAATAATTAATCATTTAAAAAATCTGTTAGTAAAATTTAATCTTAAAAAATTGATTTCTAATAAACTTAATTAACTATTTTAAAATTAATTTTTAGAAATTAATAAAATTAAAAAAAATAATTAATTTACTTTTTTGCTGAAAATTTTTAAAAAATCTTCATGAGACAAATGCACAATTACTAATTTTATAACTATACAAATTTAATAATTTTAAGTGAAAATATCAGTTTTTTCATATAACTATATTATTATTTGCTATAAAGATTTGGCTTTCTTGTGATTAACGAATGTCCATCGGTCGACACCGAAGTATTTTCAACAGCATTACTCAGAAAACACAAAACTTCACTATCTGAATTAATAAGACGTGATAAAAATCGGCCATCGGTTATCATGTGGTCCATTGCAAATGAGCCGCGTACCGCTGATAGTGGTGCTGGTAGATATTTCGAACGAATAGCCAGTCACACTAAACAACTTGATCCAACACGTCCAATTACAATGGCTATTGCCGTAGATTCTTATGTAAGTTCAGAAAGTCATTATATTTTAGATTAGAACTGTTTATAATCTGAAGTTATCAGTGTCACTGTTTATGTTATGTGTAAAATAATTAATAGTTTTTGCTTTAGTATGTTTTTAAATCATAGTGAACAATCATTCTGGAATCTACACTTTCACAAGTTACTAAATATTTTTTTAAACTTCTTAAAACTTTCTCAAGTGATTAACTTTCTAATAAGTATAAAATTTTATTGAAAATTATCAAAGCTTAATGAAAATTTTTAAAAATTTCTTTAAAAATTATTATCACTAAATAAATTTTATTATAACTTTATGAATTTTTTGAAAATAAAAAAAAATCGATAAAGTTTAAGAATTTTTAATAATTATTCTATTGATTTTTAAAAAGTTTCAATGAAAGTTTTACAATTAGTACTCAATGAAAGTTATTAAAATTAAACGAATTTTTTTTAATTTATTGAAAAATCTAAAATTTTTTAATTACTCCGAATCGTCATAGAATTAAAAATAATTCTTGATTATATATAATTCGAACCCTCAATATAAAATCAATTTTACTCATCAGAAAAAATATCAAAGACATATCTAGATGTATTTAATTTTTTAACAACTTTAAAAAAAAAAAAAAATTTCTACATTTATCGTGTAAATATGTGAATGGGTGGGTATTGTTTGTCCAAAAATATCTTGACAATCACTTAATGAATTTTATTAAGTGTTTGTCAATAAAGAGACTTTTATGTTAAATGATGTCATGATTTTACATTGCAGTTATTATATTTTTTACGTATTTAGATTCTATTATTCTAATTTTCTCATCAAGTAAGATACTTTTAATATTATTTTACTTTCAATTAAAAAATTCATATAAAAATTTGTTTTTTACGAAAAAAAAATTAAAAGAAACTTCAACTAGAAGTATGAAATGTAGACGTTTTAATAGTATATATTTTTTTTATTTAATTTTACGTCACCGTATTTCAGCTATCATTGCGATGCTAATTAGCGACGAAGGTCGTCAATGTGTTTGCGAGCAAAGCACATGTATCGTACAGTGGCGCTTGCTTGTATAAATTATTCGAGAGCGGGATTCAAACTCGAGACCTCGAGATTACGAATCTATCGTTCTACCGAATGAGTCACGGAGACCTCTGACAGTATATCTATTTATATAAGAAATAAGAGGGAATAAGTTGCTTATTCCTGTTATTCCTCACAAATATTAATATACTGGAAATATATTTTCTTATTCCTCGCGACTTATTTTTTTTAGCCTGCAAAGGCCTTTACCCGGACTAAATTTAACTGGAGTGTTAAAAAATCAGGCACTTAAAGCAATGAAAGCTTTAAAAAATCAGGACAATGTAACAAACTTTCTAAAGTAGTAAAAATGTAGGTAAAATTAGAGGACAGATTTAAATTTTGATTTTGGTATAACTAAAAAAAAATTATCAAGTCATAAATTGACATTATATCCCAAAATCATTTATTGATTAATTTTATATTTTTATTTAAACATAAGTAAAAGCGTGATTTTTTTATAAGGAGTTATATTATTTTTAATAGTAATTTTATTTTCTAAATACGTTAAAATTTTCATTTAAAAAAATTATGTAATATTATATTAACATATAATAATTTTGGCTTAAATAATTCTGAAAAAATTGTAAGAAATAAAAATTCGTCATACGATGCTGAAAAAATCAATCGTATTTACATAAAATAAAATGCTTTTTTCAAAGCAGTTAAAAAATAGTATATTATGCACTTAGGGAGGTAAAATAAAGGACAGGCCATAGCACGAGTAAATTGACACCCGAGGCGAAGCCTCGGGTGTCAATTTACTCGTGCTATAGGTTGTCCATTTTACCTTTCGTGGTGCATATACGATTTTTTTTAACAGTGAGGCTAAAATTAGCACTTTTCGTTTTCCGTGCCGGGAGCAAAAGTGGTATTTTTAGCCCACTGTTAAAAAAAAATATTTTTTCTGAATTTTTTATGCAAGGTTTCAGTTATAGTGTTATTTAAATTATTAATCCATACGTTCTTATTAACAATTGAACTTTGACAAAAAAAAATATCAACATTTCTTTTTTCAATTAATAGAATGATGGAGCTGGTAGCTACCTCGACGTCATAAGTTTTAACAGATATCAAGCTTGGTATACAAATCCTGGAAGAATAGATATGATAACAAAGAAAATCATTTCAGAAGCCAATGAATGGCATAAAAAATACAAAAAGCCTGTTTTAATATCGGAATACGGTGCAGACACTATGCCTGGTATGCACGAGGTAATAATATTGTAAAATGAAAAAATTCATGGAATTTTTAAAATTTTATTCTCATTTTTTCGTTAAATTAATTTTTGTTTTTCATTTAATATTCTAATTTTAGTCTATATTTCATATTATAGTTGCCAGAATACATCTGGAGTGAAGAGTATCAGATGAAAATAATGTCGCAACATTTCAGAGCTTTCGATCAGTTAAGAGCTCAAGGCTTTTTTATTGGTGAATTTATTTGGAATTTTGCAGATTTTAGAACTGCGCAAAGTACGTAATGGTATCATTTCGATATAGGGGCATCAAATTTTACATATTCGTGACATTATAATCACGTGATGAAAAATTTGAAGCACCAGCACTAAATGATATTTTTTTATAAATCATAAACGTAAAGTTGTATTTTAAGAATTAAACAAAATTTGTAAAATACAATTTTCGACTGTATCATATTGCATAAAATTCTAATAATTATATTAAATATAAAATATTTTTTTACAGCGTATACAAGAGTTGGAGGCAACAAAAAAGGTATTTTCACCAGAGACAGACAGCCGAAAATGGTTGCACACCATGTGAGAAAAAGATATCGTTCCTTGAGCGTTGAATTAGATAACGCTAAATTATTAGATGATATTTTTGATAATTATATATCTTCGCACTATTCCTGCAAGGCTTTGTAAGAATTTTTCTTACTTTTTAAAAGATTAATCAGTAATGATTAATAAAAACAACCGAATTATATTTATATTTTTATATATTAGCTGTAAATAATTTTATAAATAATTAACTTTAATATTGATAAGTCAAGACTGTACTGTGATATCATAATATGTAAAACAGTATTTAATAAGTTAAAGTATTACTAAGAATAGATAAAAAATGTTACATTTCCAAATGTTTAAAAGATTACTATGCATTGTACTACATGTAATTAATAAAATACAATATTATTTTTATATTCATTTTTAAACTGTCGTAATTTTCCCGCCAAAAATTGCAATTTAAAATTAATAATAAATATTGTGAATTACCTTTGAGATTGGTAAACATATATATAGCAAAACAAAATATGGCTGTCAATAAATCAGCTGGAGGCTGAAAAGTACGTTAGAAATCCCAATGGAAAGAGGAAAAGTAATGTTTGGAAAATACTTTAGTAATTATAGTTTTAGCGATTTATCAAATGGTAAAAATTTGAGTACAAATTTTCCGGGTTTACTTTATCCAAGAGAAAGTGAATCGCGCGAGGTATGGAATAATTAATATTTTAATTATTTGTTTATAAAATCAATAAAAAACACTTGTTGTGTATTGTTAGGTTAAGATTATAATTTATATTATTAATATTAAATTATCAATAATTATTATTAATTATAAAAGAAATCCAATATAAATTTATGAATTATTAAAATTTTAATTCAAATTAAATCAAAATATTAAATCAATTTTAGGTTAAATCATTAGATGGCTTCTGGGATTTTGTTGTACCACCATCAAATGATGTTCAACAAGGTCATACAGAGGAGTGGTTTACTGATAATTTATCAAAGGTACATATATAATATATTTTATATTATGTAAACATATAATAATTATAATAAATATATATATAATGATTACTTATGGTTAAATAGCTACAAAATGTTATGCAAATGCCAGTGCCTTCGTCTTATAACGATATCACTACTTCTAAAGCACTTCGAGATCACGTAGGCCCAGTATGGTATGAAAAATCATTCTTTTTGCCATTGTCTTGGCGAGATGAAAGAGTTTTTTTAAGATTTGGTGCTATTAATTATTCAGCACAAGTCGTAAGTTCCTCAAGTCTATACTAGTATCTTTTATGTATCTTGCATAATTACACTTTTTAAATAATCATCTTATTTCAGTGGTTGAATGGAGAATTATTAACAAATCATGAAATTGGACATCTACCTTTCGAAGCTGAAATCACATCGTGTGCTTTATTTGGTGCTAAAAATCGTGTCACAGTAGCTGTAGATAATAGTCTTTATAAAAATACTGTACCACAAGGTAAAATTGTTAATATGGAAGCTGATAATGGGACTGTTAAAGTACAAACTTTTAGTTTTGACTTTTTTAATTACGCCGGTATTCATAGGTATATTTTCTCATAACTAATAACTATCTCTATAAAAATGATAATTTGCACTTCATTTTTTAAAATTTAACTTGCAGGCCTGTATTGTTGCACACAAAACCAAATGTATTTATAGAAGATATTACTATTACCACAGAAGTTATAGATGATATTGGTATTATTAACTATAGTATTGAAATAGCTGGTTTGGATGAAACAGAGAGTGCTGTATGTCATGTAAGTCTTCTTGATGCTGACAATCAGTGTGCCATTAATGGTCCACATCTTGGAACACAAGGAATTTTGAAAGTTACATCTCCAAAACTATGGTGGCCTAGATGTATGGATGAAAATGTTGGTTATCTTTATACATTTGAGGTGAGTTGAAATTACAGCTTAATTCAAATTTAACTAAAATTTAATTTAAAATGTCAGAACAGTCAAAAATAATTAACTCTTTGGTTCTTATTAATGTAATGAAAATTAATACTTACAGGTTGCAGTTTCAGCAGCAAATTCTACCAAGCCAGATATTTATAGGCTTCCAATAGGTATTCGAAGTTTAGAATGGACTTCTACATCGCTTTTAATTAATAATAAACCTATTTATTTTCGTGGTTTTGGTAGACATGAAGATTCTGCTTTGAGAGGGCGAGGATTAGATTTAGTCACTGTAGCTAGAGATCACGAATTGCTCAAGTGGATTGGTGCTAATTCATATAGAACTAGTCATTATCCTTACAGCGAAGAAGTTCTTGATTTGGCTGATAAGTATGTAATTCATTTGTTAATAAAAAAGATTTAATCAATTTATAATACATATTGAATTGATGAAATTAGAATTTTTATTCAAGACTTGGATTCCTCATCATTGATGAATGTCCTTCTGTAGATACAGAACATTTTTCTTCAACATTACTTAAAAAGCACAAAAAGTCTTTGTCAGAATTAATCAGAAGGGATAAGAATCGTCCATCTGTTATTATGTGGTCTATTGCTAATGAGCCCAGAACACAAAATCGAAATGCTGCTTATTATTTCAAACAAATAGTACAACACACAAGAGCACTTGATTCATCTCGTCCAATCACTATGGCAATTGCAGTATCTCCTCAGGTAAGCTAATAAATAAGATAATTGCAAAATTAAAATTTATAAAATAAATTCTTTTTATGATTTAATTAGGAAGATAAAGTAGGACAATACCTAGATATAATAAGTTTCAATAGATATAATGCTTGGTATTCAAATCCTGGACGATTAGATATGATTACAAATCGTATTGTAACAGAAGCTTTAGCATGGCATGATAAATATAAGAAGCCAGTGCTTATAGCAGAATATGGTGCAGATACAATGCCTGGGTTACATGAGGTAAGCAATTACATCCTAATATATTGTATAATTTCTGAAATAATATAAATCTTCATATATTATCGCAATTTGTATTGTTCTAATTGATATTTTATACAATTTTATAAAAATTTCATATTCTTTGTTAAAAATATTAAAATATTTAATGAATTAAAATAAGAAATTTTCCACATTTAAATTATATTTTTTTAAAACTTAAAAAGAAAAATTTTCAGTAAATTAGTGAATAATTAATTTTAATAATTAAATTGATAGTTTAAATAATAAATAAAAAATTAGTTATTCATATTTATTATTTTAAAATAGTTACCAGAGTATGTATGGAGTGAAGAATACCAGGTACAAGTGATGTCGAATCATTTTAAGGCTTTTGATCAACTAAGAGCTTTAGGTTTTTTTATTGGAGAATTTATATGGAATTTCGCCGATTTTAGAACAGCTCAGAGTAAGTTATTTTAATATGTTGAATATATATATATAATATATATTTGTATATTTTATATAAATATTTTTCTCATTTATTAAAATTAAAAAATTATTTGTTTAGCTTATACAAGAGTTGGAGGTAATAAAAAAGGAGTTTTTACAAGAGATAGACAACCAAAAATGGTAGCTCATCATATAAGAAAAAGATATCAAGCTTTAAGCGCTGAACAAGATAAAACAGAACTTCCTGATGATCTTGATAACTACATATCATTAAATTATCATTAAAGCATTTAAAAAAAAATTTTTTATATTTATTATCAAATTGTATTTTTGTAAAAAATAATAATATTTATATGCATTTACTTCAGTCAAAATATAGTTTATAAAAAAAAATAATAAAAAATTTATATACAAAGTAATTTGTTCTTTCGTTAAAGTAGATTATCAACACGGTTTCTCTTCATCTGATGGTTCGACAACTTTCAAACAAGCATCAGCTAATTCAACAAATGCAGGTTCTGCCATGGCTTTTGCTATAGCTTTAGTGGGATCTTTGTCTTTCAAAACATTTGTAATGATATCTCGAACCTGTGGATTCTTTAAACAATTTTTCAATTCTTCACTATACTGAAGCTGTTCAAGTTTCTCAATAGGAACTGTATCCTCTGTCGGAAAGTCATAATTAATTGCAGTTTTCTTATTTGAACTTTCATCAACATAGTTTTGCGATTCTGTCTCTCCAGGACACTTTTCTTTATGTTTACTACAGCAAGCTACTGAGCAGCTAAAAATAGAAATTATGAAATTTCTTTTAAAATCATTGTAATTTTTAAAAATTTATATGTCAAAATTTACAGAATTTAAATATGAATATATTAATAACAAATTTATCAACGTTAGTAATAATAAAATACAAATAATGTTGAACATAAATCATTGATTACTTACTAAAATTGTTTACACTTGGGACATCTATATTTGGCATTCTCGTATTCGCAAATGCAACAGATTTTAACACTCATTTTTATTATTCTTATTAAAATGATACAAATATTCTTATTTGCAATATTATTATTTTTTTCAACAGTATAAACTAAATCGGCACGTGCAATTTTATTTGCGACGCTTCTATAACCTCAAAATTACTAACAAGTAACAACACCGCCTGTAAATTGATTACCCATCTAACACGTACGCAAAAAAAGTATTCCGATTCAAAAAAAAATTTTTTTTCTTATTTTTTATTTTAAATGATTATTTATTTGGTAATTAAATAACAAATGTTTATAAAAATAAAATTTTTATTTTTCATTTTATTAATTATTATCAATTATTTTAGAACGGTTAAATTCAAATTGAACACTTTGTATTTGGCGCTGTTTCGTGCGGATCATTTATTTTAAATTTAAATTTTTATTCCATTTAGATTTTTTAACGTTTTTTGCAATTTGCACATTAATGTTCCATAACATTATTATTGCAAAATAAAAATTTGTTAGTAATTGGTAAGAATCAATTTAAATAATTGGTAACTGTTAAGTAAATGTTTCCTTTTTCGTTATAAAATTAAAAAAGAAAACTATATTGCTTATTTACGCATAAAATTTACGTCTTCGTTCAATTTTTAATTCAACTGTAAGTTTAAATTTATTTTTCTTAAACAATAAAATTTTCATAAAATTTATAGATGTATCTATAAAATAAAATCAAAACTTGCTTAGATAATATAAAGTTAATTTAAGTTTCTCATTAAATATGAATCATTATTTATTTTTAATTACATTTAATAATATATTAAAGATTTTTAAAAAAAATTTTTATTATATTAATAGTTGAAGATAAAATTACATTAACAATGAATAATAAACCTTTGGGAAATAAACGTATTGGTACGAATTCTCCAAATCGAATGTTATCTCCTCACAAAGCTCAAAAAAGGGAACAGAATCAAAGTGTTCAAATGACAGTTTCTTCACCTCAACAAGGATGTTCAGCTACATCGATAGATAGTAAAATGAATAATATTGCTAAACTTAGGCAACAGTTTGTAGAGGAATTTAAAGACGTTGAACTTTCTTTGAAAGTTAGTATTAAAAAATAAAAAAAATTACTTTTTGACACATTAAATTCTTATTACTTTTTAATTAAAAATTTTTTTTATAGGAAACTATAAAATCATTAAAATATAAAATTTCTGAAACTAAAAAAAAAGGTAATACTATTACAGAAATGTTAAGGAAAGAAAATGAGCTTTTGTGTAATCAAGGGGAAATAATTTATAACAAAGAACGAGAAAACAGAGTTCTTCGAGAACAGTAAACATATAAGTCATGTATGAGAATATTTTAAATTTGAGTATTATAATAAAATTTTTTTTATTAGGGTGGAAGAATTATATGAATATCAAAAAACAATGTTTGGAAGCATAGAAGATATTTCTAGTACCCTTAATAAGTATTTCAATTCCAAGGATCAATTGATGAGAGAATATGAATCAATGATCATAATAGAAGATGATAATATTATAATGTTAGAGGAAGAGCTTAAGAAAATAACTGCAGATGAAGAGTGTAAGCATGATTTTCAAAAAATTATTGGTTAAAATTAATCTTTAAATTCTATATAATATACATTTTTCATTTAATCATATTTTAATAGTGTGCAAAAAGTTAGAGGGAATAAATTTAAAGATTAGCGAACTAGAAAAACAGAATAATCAATATCAAAATGAGATCAGTTTCCTGGAATCAAAAATAAAATCTAAGAAACTTGAAAGAGAAGAACAAGAACAACAATCAAAAGAATTAGATAAAAAGTAAGTTTTGAGTAAATATAGATAAAATATAAATTTATTAATTTAATTTGTACTTCATTGTTAATTTTATGAAAATGTTTAAAATTTTTTAAAATATTGTTTGTAATAAATTGTAGGATGAATGAATTGGAAACAAGAAATAATAATTTAATTCAAAATGCAAATAAAAGAAAAAATAATTTGATAAATGAAATTGAAGAATTGAAAAAAGTAAAAATTTCGTTTTATTATTATAAGGATATTTATGGATTATCTTTATTTAATTTTGATTATACTTTTTTATAGCAAAACGACACTATGCTTGCAGAAGGTGCAAAATTAGAGGAACATATTTCTGAACTAAAAGTTAAATTAGAAACAAATCGGTGATTAAAATTTTTAATTATTTTTGTTAATTGTAAAAACAGTTAAATATTTCTTACATTTTATTTTTAGCAACAATGAAAATGAGCTTGATAAAAAAATCAATGATATTAATAATAAAATACATTTATTATTAAAAGAGGTATTAACTATTATACTTTTACTCATTTAAAAATTAGAGAATTAAAAATAAATTACTATTTTTTTAGAATAAAGAATTGGATGAATCGAGTTATAAACAAAATCAAGAAAACACAATAACTTTGGAAAAACTGAAGGAACATTTACAAGTTTCACAGGCAGAATTAGAATCTGTGAAAGAAAAGGAGAATCAAGCTACAAGCGTTCTTGAGAAAAAAATTTCTGAACTCCGTATTAAATTAAAAAGTTATGAAAGTGTTGATTCAAAATTAAAACAATTTGAAGCGGAAATAAAGAAACAGGAAGACTTCAAATTGCAATTAGAAGCGAAAAAGCAAGATTATGAAAAAAAGAAAAACCAAAGTGATGAGAAGATAAAATTAAATAATGATAAAGTAACTGAAATAAAAGCAAAAATAAATAAAGGTGAAAATGATCTTCGTCTAACTGAAGAAAAAATAAAATTATTTGAGACAGAGATTCGTGAACTAAACATAAAACTTGAGGCTAAATTAAAAGCAATTAAAGAAAGTGATTCCAATGTCTTTCTTTCTACACAAAGTATTACCAATTATCATTTGCCAGATCTTGCTTTAGAAGTAAGTACAACAATTATTTTAATAATAATTTATTAGCATAAAATAAATAAATAAAATCATTCATGTTTTAACAGGAAGCAGCAAATTCAGAAAAACAAAAAAATCGAAAGAAACTCTACACACCACAATTAGCTGACGATGATTTGGTATAAATTTGAAAAATTTTTAAACTTCTTTTTTGTATCTAATAATAGTATAAATATCTAAATACATTTTTTGTAATTTTAGGAAATTGATGCAATGCCACTTGAAGACCAAGTACAATATTTAACTCAGTCACGATCTTTAACTGTAGGAAATGATCCAGAATCTCCAGTAAATATTGTTTCAAAATAATATTAATGAAGTTTTAAATGCATTCAATAATTTGTTTTTTATTTTACAGGATAAAACTAGAAAATTTTTTAAACATTCACTTTCCCAAACAAAAGTTAGGAAAGAAAATACCCCTCGAGGAAAAGGGAGAGCTAGAAAACATTAATACTAATCCAGTTTTCGAATTAATTATAATAAAATAGAGGATAAACTTTCCTTAAATTATTTCTTTTAAATTATCTTAATCAATTGTAAAAAAAGTTAATACTCAGTTTTCATTCAACATTACTTTAGCAATTATATAAAAAAACATTTTTATTACCAAATTGAGTAACTTTTTATTAATTTTTTTTTTGTAAATCAGAATAATAATCTAATAAATCTTTCAAAACATTACTTTCTTTTTTTTTTATATCCTGTGTGTTAATAATACAAAAAATTGTCATATATGAAACAAGTTGGCATATTTATTAATTGATATAAATTATTTATAGTTCATATTTAGATTATAACATATTAAATGCATGCTTTAAAAAATTTTACATTAAATGTAACAGTAAAAACTTATACTGAAATTTTCTTTATCACAACTTTATTTTTATTCTTTATATTATAATGTAGTCCTCAACATAAAAAACTAAATAATCATAGTAATATTTCAACTTTTATTACAATAACTATTAAAAATTTTATTCTATCCTTTCAGAAATCAATTTCAACTTAAAAAGTACATTTAAGAAATATAATGAACAAAATACGACATTCATTTACAATGATCATGTTGGAATAGTTTTACAAACAAAAAACATGTATTTCTATTTTGATATTTTTTAAAAATAGTTTAAATCAAATAATTATTTTAGTTATTACTTAAATTAAAAAAAAAATTTTTAGCTGTTATTTTTAAACTATTTTATCTAACTATTTGAGAATTGGTAACCAAATTTCTTTATTAATACCTTCTTGGCAGCATTACTTTTTGCTTGCTTTTTACGTTGAGATGCTAAAAAAAATTAAATATTAAATCTTTCTTTTTAATATTTTTATGAAATACAAAATAAATATAACTTACGTTCGCCAACATATTCAATATCATCAACCACACAGGCAAAACAAAATGGAGGTAAAGCACCATTTATACGCAGATCAGTAAAATTCAAATTTGATCCTAACAGTGAATTCAATAAAACACTTGGATTGGCACTGCTAGGTATTACTTTTTTTTCTTTATTATCAACATTATAATTTCTTCCAGTGGTATTGACTGCATTACTTTGCACAACAGTCTTAGTAGTATTATTATTGTCATTTATACTATTTAAATCCTTTTCAGCATCAGTATCTACCAAATTATTTTCAGAACTAATTTCTGATTCCTCCATAAAAAGTAATAACCATTCTTCAATAAGTTTAAACATCGCATAACTTCCCAGTAGCCTCCACGACTTTTTATTATACTATAAAAAATTAATTATTAAAAAAATTGCTTCTTTTAATGAATTTAGTATTATTTATGTTATACCTGTAAGTAATTATCAGTGTTATTAGTCACTGTGGACATTATATCATTAAATAATAAATCTTTGAGAGCTTTTTCAGCCACTGATTGCTTAGCAATGGATTTTGATTTTCCAGAACCATGGTAAACTTTATCATAAACCTATAAATTGATAAGTTTATAATTTATATTTATAAAACAAAATATTATGAACATTTTTCATTTGTACGTTACCTGAACAGAAGCAAAAATTTTTTTATTAGATTCAGCTTTAATATTATAATTTGGTTTCATTCCTATCAGTTCTTCTAAAACTTCTACTGAATCTTTTGGAATTAAAATCTCACCATCAGTTTTCTCAATTTCTGAATCTTTACTATTTTGATTTTTTTTAAGGTCTGTATCTATATAATTCAAAGATAAATTAAAAACTTTTTAATACCACGAAATTTTTATAAAAACAAATTTTCTTACCAGGATTTTTTTTGAAAGATGTTACTGTTTTTGGCTTATTAGACGGTTCGTTGATCGAATTATTTTTATATTTGGAATCGTTTAAAGGACCTTTTCTCATCAAGGAATTCCAAAATTGAAGCTTCTCCTTATTTGCCGACATTTTTTAAATGTATAGTATATCGTAAGTGATATTACGAAGTTAAGTTTTATTTATTTCTAAATCCGATAAGTACTGAAGTACCTAGAATTTTTAAAACAATTAACCGTTTTTGCTTAATTTAAAAAATAACAAATAATTGATGCTCAAATTGTATGCACAACATATGATCAAGTTATTAACTGAAAACAAAAGACAAAGAAAACAAACACTTGCACTTTATTATACTTACGATTACGATACTTTCAATAAGGTTCAATTTTAATAACTTTTTTACACTTATACTTTATTAAACGTATTCAATTAAGTTAATTTTAAGTTTATAAGATACAATCGATGAATCCAATAGTTTTTTTAGTCTTCTTTTTAAATATCTTTTAATTTTGTATGATACTGACGCAATAAATCTTTTCCATGTGACGAAAAACAAAGAAACTTTTCAACTGCACAACGGAGCGACGTTTTGAAGATATAGTATGTTAATATACCTATATATACCATACGTCAAATCGTCAACATCGCGATTCCAAAACATGAAATTTTTTAACCAATCACATCGCGAATCATCGGTAAGTGGGAAATTAATTAAATTAAAATATGTTTAAAAAAAAGTACACGTCCAATTATTTAAATAAATTATCTTGTTAACATGTAATGTTACCATGAAAATACGCAAATGTAAATTTGTTGGAGTACAAATTTTACATCTAAGACAAGTAATGTTTAGGTTAAAGTTTCATCGAATGTGTAAAATTGATACAAGGTTTGCGAAAATCGTTTCGAAAGTGCTGAAATTTAATTGTAATTAGTTGTAAATCATTTTAAATTTTTATGTAGACGAAAATATCTCATTCTAACGATAACCTTATTCTAACCTTTTTGTTTAAAAAAAAAATCATATTATGAAAAAGTGTAAATATATCTAATGTAAGTTTTTTAAAGAGTGAAGCGTAATTTTTATTTTATTTGGTAAAAACGCTGGCGGAAAAAATTTGTAAAAATATTAGAAAATTTTTTTAAAAATTGAAATACATCGATAATTTTTGCAAAAATTTAATATATTTGAAATTAAAAATTTTTAAAAATATTGTTTTATTTTGTTTGAGTTTTTTTAAATATCTGTTATTTTCTTTTATTACTTAAAAATTTGTTAACAGTTTTGATAAGCTTGAAAATATTCTGAAAAAATTAAAATGGCTAAACAATTCAGTAAAATTCTAAAAATTTTTAAAAGATTTCGAAATATTTAAAAACAACGTGAATTTAAGAAAATATCAAAAACACATTGATAAAAAAATCAAAAAGAAAAGAAACCATTTGAAATCGTTGAAAATAGGAACGTTTAAAATCAACGTTGATTTTATAACTTTACGACATTGAAATCAACGCTGAAAACGTTTGTGAATATTACAATGATCATTAAAAAAAGTTAGACCAATTTTCGGTCAGTATTCGCAAGTTTTAGAAGCTCAAATTAAACGTTTATTTTCAACGATTCCATTTTCGATAGGGAATGAATTGAATTGAAATACTCTAAATGTTTCATCTGAATCTTTACAAAAATTTTCGAAATATTTTATTTCGATTGCTAAAAAATTTCTTATTTTAATTTGTAAGTAAAATTATTTCTTATTGTTCGTCATAATATAATAATAATATATAAATTTTTCGCTCTGAAATAAAAAATTTGTGCCATTCTCAATTAAAATCTATAATTTTTAAATATTAAGTTTTACTTGATGTAAATGTAATTATTAACGAATTTTCATATCGACGGCTGGAGGGATAACCCGCCCAACTCAGCGATTACTTTAAAAACCCCATAACTCAATGTTTGGTTTAAAAACTTCCTAACTCAAAAACTTATTTTTTTTCAGAAATTTTTTAGTGCCAATATTGCAGGATTCAGAATAATAATAACAAATGAAATAAAATTATTTTATTCTGCATTTTAAGTCGTGCTACTTTTGCGCGAATCGTATTTTAAATCCTGCAGAATCGTCTCTAAAAAATTGAAAAAAAAAAAAGAATAAGATTTTGAGTTAGGAAGTTTTTGAACCAACCACCAGGTTACGGGATTTTCGAAGCCATCGCTGAGTTAAGGAGTTATTTCTCTCAGCCGTCTAGAAATGAAATAATCAACAAATAATAGACTAATAATTAAAATTAAAAAAAAAAATTAAATTCTATACCTATAAAATTACATCTCATCTGTGTTTCAATTATCTTCTAACAACCAATTAAGTAAAAATTCCATAAATCAATCAATAATCAATTTCTTTCAAATAAGTGCATCATCAACACAAATTAAAAAGCTTTAAAACTGCGGTAAAAAAGGACATAAATAAAAGAAAAAAAAGGGGTACCGGATATGAAAAGAGGAAAAAAAAAGAAGAGCAACTGTATACACAGTAACCGCGGGAGTCACCCTACTTTTCTCGAGCCTCGTGTAAGTAATAGCGTATATGTATAAGCAAAATGACGTAAGCCAGGTAGCATGAATGAAAAGTGGCCATAAGATCCGCCCTGCATTCCTATGTTCTTTGCAACCTTCGTGTCTTTCTCCATTTCTTTTGGATACATACTTTTTTTTCCTTTTATTTCTTTTAAATTACTTCTGATTATTCATTGGTCGTTTATTTATTTGTAATACACGATTCTTACCTTTTTCATTTTTTACTGCTTTTCATAGATATCTGTTTATTTTCTCAATAAAGTTATAATAAAGTTGGAACTTTGAGAATGAAGTTAGAAGATAAGAAAATAATTTCATATGCATAAAATAATCTTATAATTATATTGGTACATAAAACAATTAATATAATTAATTATAAACGGCATTACGAAAGTATTTTAATGCGCACGAATAAAAGTATTTTAAATTTATACGAAAAGGCGCCTACTTTTTCTTGGTACCGGTGATATTGTAATGACGTAAGTTAAATAGCATGAATGAGAAATTGCGACGGAATCAACCTGCATTCCAATCTGTAATTTCATTTCTTTCTCTTCTCTTTATTTTTTATTTAATTTTCTCTTTCTTTCTAGAAAATTGTTTGCAATAAAATTATATTAGATTTTTCATGAGAATGAATGTCATTATTTTTATTTAATTTTTTTTATTAGAATAATTCATCTGTTTTTTTTAACTATTTGAATCATCTTGACACATAAAAAACTATATTTACATATTATAGTATAAATTATATAAAAATTTTCTACGTAACTTTCCTCATTTCTTGATTTTTGGATTACGTATCTAATACTATAGTAGTTGATTACAGTAAAGCAATGCTCTGAACAGATTACTGAATTTACGTATTACAACTACTGAAAAAAATTTTGTCATTTTTCGAAATCTATTTAAATCTCGAAATCGAGATTCGAGTATACTATAAGCTAACCAACGTAAATATAAGTCATCAATAAAACTTTTCACGTTTTGCTTTTTGAAAAAAAACAAGAAATATATGCTATCAATCGGTTGAAATCACTAATATCCCTCCAAGTTTCATTGATTTCATCGCTTTATAATTTTTCAATCGACATCTTCAGCGTGAGTATATATACAAGCATCCAATTGCTTGTGTAGATACATAAACACGCTACTTGTTCTTATACATCCGGATGTTAAAAACGCGTACTCGGATGAGAAATACCCGGATATACCTCGAGAGAGAGAAAGAAAGATGCCAACACATACATTTTCGCTCAATTTATTTTCTCCTTTATTTCTCTCTTCTACTGGAGAAAGAAAGAAAGAGAGAGAGAAAAATAGCCTTTCAATAATGTGAAAGCTTTGGAATTCTTTTTCGCTCTCGTTCCTTTTAAGATGGAGGTTGCGGCGCGCGATCGGTATATACGATGATGCTCTCACGCGCTTATATTATATTTATACACTTCTGCTTTGCATATTACGACTGGAGCTGTGTTTTTTTTTTAATTCTCGAAGTTAGAAATCCGAAAATTTTTTAAAGATCAATGCTGAAATTAGATTCTGGTACACTTGCGTTACATCATTAATCGCGTTGATGATTTTAAACACGAGGCTTTAAGAAAATTTTAAATGTGGATTTTAAATTAGATACAAATATGTATTTAAAAGTTGTGAAATATTTTACCAATTTTTAATGAATACATTTTTTATTTGGAAAGATTTGATTCTAAAATAAAATTTTAGACACTAGTTATTTATAAGCATTTCAAAAGCCAAGTATAAAAATGTAAAGGTCATGGCACCCGTGAATAAACACAGAATAGTGAATGAATAGATCACGTGACATTACTTCATTAAAAGTAAACCTTCACGTTAAAAAAAAGATGAAGAAAAAAATTGTATTTGCCTGTACAAACACTAAAAATATGTTATTCGGTTCTTTTCACTAAACGTATTAGATTTATGTGATCTTATGACGTTATAGATATAAATAATAAATATGATGTGCGTTATCGTTTCCAAACTTGAAACCTGTTTTATATTTTCTATAGAATTTCAGATTATCAATTCCTTATAATCATTAAAATGCAGAATTTGTTTTTTTTTCTAATTCAAATAGTTCAAGTCTGGAAGCATTTTAATCATTTTAAGAAAAAAAATAATTCTTTTTTGTTATTACTATTGTGTAATTTATCCACGGTAATTTAATTTTATATCACAAGATTTTTTTTTAACGTCGCTATATTTATGCTATTTGTAATGCTAATCAGCGATGGAGCTCGTAAGTGTGTTTGTGAACAAAGCACATGTAACGTACAGCGGTGCTTGTATAAAATTAGCCGAGAGCGGGATTCGAACTCAGAACCTCGAGATTAAGAATCCAACGTGCTACCGACTGAGCCACTCACCAGCTCTTCTTACAATATTAAATCTCGCATCAGAATAAAATTTTATTTGATAAAGACATCATTTAATAAATTCACTGACGTAACATTACTTCGTTAGAACCACTAATAATTAAAAATTTACTGCTTAAACCTCAAACCTTTTTTTTTCTGAATAAAAAAAGCCAAAAGAAAAGTTTTAGTCACATAAAAATCGCATACATCTTTGATCGACAAACAAGCAATTCTTTATATTCAATATTATTACAGTTATACAGGCGCGAAAGACCATCTAATCTTTTCCTGTCTCTCTTTTCTTTTATTTTTTATCTAATGTATTATAACTTTTCTTCTTCTCAACACTCACACTCACACACTTGTTTTACAAACTCTCTATCCTGCGTTTCATACAGCTTTATCTTGAAACAATAATCTTCGACTATATACCTATCTTAGAAATTTTTTTTCTCTTTTTTTTCTAAATATTTTTTTCTTCTCCTTTGCTTTTATTGCATATCTTCGTGTGTATATGCGCTTATTCATTTTCTTATTTTTAACCTTTCTCCCTGCGTACAACAACGGAGCGTATATATGTCGGAAGAAAGCAAAGTCACGTGCGCGTGTCGAATATGCCAATATCTTTTATGGACTTATCGAACATTGTATATAATAATTTTATGATTTTAAGTTGATTTTATTGATTTTCAGAGGTTTTTTTATTTAAAATAAAACTTTATATTTTCGCGTTAAATTGTTTATTTGATTTATGAATTTGTTTATGTTTATCGTTTTAAGCGAATTTTTTTATTTTAAAGGCGAGATGTAATTATTTTTGTTGATGACAAATTTGAGATAAGATGTTTGAGCCGGGTTATATTTTTGCTAGAATGTAATGTGAAAATTATTTTTAATTTTTGTAAAAAAATTAATTTTTCCTTAGATTTTTTTATATATATTTTTTTAATTTTATTTAACGTCGCTTTATTTATGCTATTATTGCGATGCTAATTAGCGACGGAGGTTATCGGTGTATTTGTGAACAAAGCGCATGTAACATACAGTGGTGCTTGCATATATAAATTAGCCGAGAGTGGGATTCGAACTCGCAACCTCGAGATTACGAATCCATCGTTCTACCGACTGAGCCACTGACGACCTCTCCGTTTATTATATTTAATAGTAGAAACGGTACAGGCAATAGTCAGACGTGTATCTGAAAATCATTAATTATTATTTTATTTTGTAATATTTAATTATATTTGTTTTAACATTATATTTTAAGTATTATTATTATTTTTCCCTTCCGTAATTCATGTTTTTAAAAGTCTCTTCAACTCACGATGACTATAACAATCATTAAGCTTAACAACCGTGAACTTCGTGTTATTACGTATATACACAACCTCATTAGTTTTTGTACCAATTTATTATTTTGTATTTATTTGCAATTTAATTAATGCAGTTACGCGTTATTTTTAGTACACAGGGCTAAATAATAATAATTTTTAAAATTTAATAAAATTATTCTAAATTTTAGTTTTAGATAAGATTTAAAAAAATATATTTTTGTCTATTATCATCAAATAGCAATATAATTAACATAATAATAAAAAAAATTATACTACTAAAATTTAAAAATATCAATTCATCATTTCTCCCACTTGATAATCAGCATATATCCTCCGACAAATAAGCGAGCAAGAGCAAAAAAATCAACTTAAATTCTCATACGTATATCCTAATCCCATATTACAGAACACGTCATATTTAAAAACAAAGTTACATTGTCTTTACGCTTCGCGACTCGCGCGTTATTAACTCGCAAATTGGGCAAAAGTTCTTTTTCTTCGGTTTATTTTAAATAAAAAAAAAAGAATATATATAAGTGTGTACTCTTCCTACATGTATACAACTAAGCAAGCAGCCAAGGTCATTGATTCCTTTGCGGCACTATGGTTCCGGCTTTAAGATTTTCTGGGCCATGCGTGCGACTATCTAACTATACCATACAATATTTATATATATGGATACGCACGCACACAAGTGCACGTGCACTGTAATCTACCGTGTGTGCGTGTGAATGCTTATGGAATTTGCAGAGGAAACTAAGTATTCAATTTTTTTTTTTCTCAATTTTTCTATTTTTCTTTTTTGTAAGAGGAATGACTTGTCTTTTTTTGGGAGGATAATGCAGCGGAGAATGCTGGTTGAATTTAATTTCTATGTTTCGGTTTTATTTTTTATTGATTCGATTTTTAAAAAAATGTGTTTACGTCGTGGAATGCGAGAGAGAAAAAAAAACACGATCGGACGACCGTTATGAAAGAGATTTTTGATAATTTTTAATTTTATAGTTTTATTTTTTTTTTTCAAAGTGATTTCAATATATATTTACAGGATTGGATTGGAATGTAAAAAACGTAGAATTTAATTGGGAATTTCGAAAAGATACTGTTAATTTATGATTCAAAGAAATACGAAAAATTTCTTCGAACGTTTTATCAATAGTTCATAATTCAGGGTAAAACAATAGTTGGAATTATTTAATTGGTCATAATATTATAATAGTTCCTATTTTCAATATTTTTTTTCAATACGTTCACCAAGTCATTGTACAATTGTTTAACAAAGTAATATTTAGCACAACAAGCATATTATTAGTAGAATATAGAAACTAATTGAGATAATAAAATTCAAAATAAATTTTTATGTATTGACTTTGCAGCTAAAAATATTCTCATGAAACAAACACTTAAAATGTTATAAATCAATTTGATAAAAAAATTCATGCACAATTAAAAATTCTTTGTATAAATTCCATCTTGGTGAATAAACGATGTGCGTTACAAATTGCACATTCTTCCCACATCCATGTGTGCCTTCTCACAATCTGTCTATTCTCAGTGAAATCAAAGTTATTTTATTTAATTTTATGTAACTTGGATAAACGCGTATATCGGATGAAATTTGTGTAGGATGTATTACTTGGGATTTGAGACGTCAATTATTATTATTCATTTAATGTCTCAATAAGAAAATTATTTTTTCTATGGATTGTTAGTAATTGTAGGGAATGACGTTTTCAAGAAATAGTAAGTTCATTGTGGAAGTATGTATTAGATATTTTAGTGTATTTTTATGGATTTACAGATGTTTTTAAGCCTAAGAAATTACGTCATCGTGTTGACATTTGTGATTAGACACATATACTATTTATTTTCGGTTATTTAAATTGTATTGTATCAGAAAATTTTAATGTTTAATCTTGTTATTTGAAATTGAAAAAAAATTCTAAAAAAGGCAACTTTATCAGATTATAAAAAATATTTTCAAAAATTGTTTCAATAACTGCATTTTACTCGGGCCAATTTAGTCCCTTATCTAAATCTTATCAATTTTTAAAATAATTTTAATGAAATTTCATTCATATAAAAATAAGTTGGCAATAATAATAGTACAAATAATGATTCTTTTAGTTTTAATAAAGGCATGCTGTTAAGATTATATCATGAACTTTGACCTCTTTTTTAATTTTTCAATATCAATTAGTTAATACTTCAGATTTTATTTTGAAATTAATAAAAAATTATTCGCTATAAACGTTTACATGTTATTACAAGAGATATTATGATAAAGCTCGTTATTAAAATAAAAATCGTTTAAAAAAATTAAAAATAAAATATTCATACTCCAATCCAGAAAAATGAATCCAAAACAAATAAAAATCCATTAAATTCCCTATAATTTAAAACCTTCGTCATTTCAATTAACAACCAATTAAAGACCAGCTCACGATCCATAAATACAATTTAAAACCAAACGAAATGCGAATAATGCCTCTGCAAACAGAGAAAAGACGAATACGTGCGAGAAAATGATGACTTTTTGGTCGTCGTCTTCAATACCCCTTCCTTCCTTTTTTAAAAGTCACTATACACTATACGAGGAGACGTTTCGTACGTATATATATACACACCGCTCTATCCTTCTTTCTCAGGCAATCTGTAGTTTTTTTTCTCTCTCGTTCGCGTATATACGTTTTGTGTCTTCATTGAGCGCGCTATACGCGGCCTGCCGGCAGCCAGGCAGTTGGACTTGCGACTTCGTATACAACGCGCGATTATGCTACCGGTGTATACATATATGTTCTATCATGTGTACATGTATACGTACTGCGCTTCCGTGTATATACTCGTATCTAAATTCGCCTACGCTCAAAGAAAAATAAAATATAGTTATAGATAACGCTAATATATACGCTATATATACCGGTGTATTTTGTTTTTATCTTTGGGCTTTACTTTTTTTTTTTGCTATGATGGATTGTGCGTGACGGTCTAGTTTATGGAAGACTTGTTTGTTGAAGATTTTTATTATATTGAAATGAGCTTTTTTCAGTGAACTTGATGTAGTGACATTGTGGTGAACGTAAAATAACGAAATTTTTTAATTTATGTTTAATTGATTTTTAAATGGTTTTATTTGATGAATTTTATTTTTTGCACCATTGACAAGTGTTTGACTAAGGTATTAAACTGACTGATAAATGATCTACTTTTAATTCTGGATTTAAATTTAATTTTGTGCGTGAATTCGAGTGTGTCATTATTACAAATTGCAAAAAATGATGGAATATTATTATTTTGTGCACGCCCCCCCATGTGATTGGACTTTTAAACAAATGATAAAGTTGTACATCAAGAGCAAAAATCTCGAGAAGTTCTAAGGGATTTTTTATTTGAATTTCACAATACTTGAGGCGATGACTTTAAATCTAGACAATTATTTATCAGAATTAAAATTGCATCATTTTCGTAAGCCAAACTTCTTGTTCCTTGTTTTTTTTTCTTGCTTTTGATGTTTTCTACGAAACGAACGGATGATTCAACAGTAATAAGAAGTCAGAAATGTTGAAGCTATGTGGAAAAAAAAATTTGATAAATTGCAAACTTTGTATGTATGTATATATGTATGCGATGATGTTAGGAGAGTCGTATAAGAATATAATCAGTGGAATTAATGATGATTATGCAAGATTTAATTTTTCCACTGTATAATGTACGAAATGTTACATTAATCGCTGACATTTCCATAGACAAATTCTTGTTACTTTTTTTTTTATTGAATCAAAACGATAATCATATACAGATAAGTAGTCACGTACGTGAAATTTTAATCGTCAAACAAATCTATTATAATTCGGTTGTTTAATTTTGCAAATAATTAGCTTAGAATTTTTGTTATTCAAATGGAAATATTATTTTTAAATAAATTGAAATAATATTTTTAATTATATAAAATATAAAATTTTGAATATATTCTCGCATTCTAAATGCTTATGGGTAATCGATTGAAAAAACATTTTTTTATATTACATCAATATGCTACCGCATATACATTAAGTACATTCAAACCAAACATCATCCAATTCACATATTAAAACTCTTGGAAAAAATCAAGCTCAAACACAATAACTTTTCAACCCATCGTAAAAGCTAATATATCCATACATTGTACACACATTCATCACACCCCCTTCAAATTGATAAAACGAATTAAAAAGCCACTCCATAAAGGAAAACATACTATGTATGTTAAATGAAAAAGCAAAAAAAAGAGCAGAAGCAAATATACACATATCACATTAGATTGAGTAAAAGAAGAAGAATAAAAAAAAAAAGAATCAACCGAGACGTCATTACGTCAGAAAGTCTATACCAGTGGCTAGAATCTTCCGATGAGGAGAGTACATGACCGAGTGCTGCGGCGTGCTGTGCGGCCAACGATGACAGCAACTTTATAATACTTATAACAATATGTATAGTTATAGTTTAAACTTTAAGACCGACGAGGCGCACAGTAGTTTTATATTAAGTTGCAAAGTTGCGAGTACGTTTTGCTTCGCGTGTGTTCTTATATGATATATGACATCATCGTCGTCTATATATCTGCAAAAAGTCAAGTAATGACGGGATTCCCAGAAACGAAAAAAAAAAAGACGTTGAGAGTTTAAATTTTGCCGTTAGATCATAGAACGTTTTTTTTTTTTTTAGATACATTGGTTTTTGGTGTATGTATTTGTTATAAACCGTGTGGTCTTTGGGGATATGTGGTTGTGATTTGTATATAAAAGAGTGAGAAATCGTGGTTGGGGTTTTTTGTTGTACAGAAGTGATTAAAGTGAGATATGAACTGAAGTTTATAATGGTTGCTATAATTATGGTGTAGTCGTGCTTTTTTTGTCACAAGTGAACTTTCTCTTTTTTCTAGTTAATAGTTATCACTACCTCGTTACCTTATTTCGAAATTTGTTTTTTTTTTTTTTTTTCAATTTAAGGTAATTTTCTATAAATAAGTATGTGCCGGTAATTTTTTTTTTTCTTAAGGTGACTTGATTCGGTGATTTTTTATGAAAAAAATAATAGAAAATTTAGTAAATTAATATAAAAAAGTACGAGCTACAAGCTTTACGTTGAAGTTTTAAAAATATGAAGTCATCGACCAAATTAAAAAGAAAAATAATATAGAAACTTTAATATTTGACATGAACTCTTATTAGAAAAATAGTATTTATGATTATAAATTGATAATTAAAAAAAAGTTATTTATGAATCAAAAATGAAATTATAGATTAATTTATTACAAATTTAAGTTAATCAAGAAAATCACATGACATCGATGATATAAAAAAGATATTAAAAAAATTGATTGAAATTAAAACGTTAGAGTAATTTACAGATTATTTTTTGTTAAATATAAATATAATTGAAATTATAAATATAATGATTAATCATAAACATTTTTCAAATAAATTATTTAAAAAAAAAAAATATTTTATCCTTTTCTGTCAGACCTTAAATTAGATAAATTCCTAAACGCCTGTAATATCTTAAAATAGGACTTTTTTTAATTTTATTTAACGTCGCTGTATTTATGCTATCATTGCGATACTAATTAGCGACGGAGGTTTCCAGTGTATTTATAAACAAAGCACATATGACGTACAGTGGTGCTTGTATCAATCGTCCGAGAGCGGGATTCGAACTCGAGCCCTCAGATTGCGAATCCATCACTCTACCGACTGAGCCACTGAACACCTCTTTAAATTAAATTTAAAAATGAAGTACAAATTGTAATCAACATTATCTTTTTGGATAAAAATTTTTTAAAATTTATGTAATAAGAATAATCAAACAAAATATTCAGTATAAAATCTCCTAAAGCATAATAAAATCCTTTTTTTGAAATCGGCATATATATACACACACGCTTAAAAAGAAAAATAATAAGAAAAGTCGCACGCGAAGCAAAAGTTGAATGTACTTCAACAGTGGCATTGCGAAGTTTCGGAATGCATGCGTATGTATGGGTATACTGCTTTCAATTCTTCCATTACAAGCATAGAATATAAGCAAACATATCTTAAAGTATATAAAAGGAGACTTATCCATCCACATGTATACATAATACACGTACACAAACGTATAAATATAAAATAAATGTAAGAACTTTATAGCGAGATGTATAGGGAGAATGTCTTGACAGTGACCTACTTATAAAAGAAGCGTAATAAGTGGGGTTTTCGTATACGTACACACACAGGTTCCGCTTTACTTTAAGCCATTCGTGACATGGCGCATAAGGTGCCGCCGCGGTTTTCTGTTGCACGCTGGCACGTCGTTAATTTATCATCGGATTTTCACGCTCTCGCCAACTTTAATCTATGACATTGTATTATATTGTAGTTTCTCCGTCTATTCTTTTTCTTTTTTAGATTTATTATTTTGATGATTTTATTTCGTATTGTTTTCTTTTATTTTGCATTGTTTAACGAAAAAATTTGTAGAATTTTTAGAAATATGTATGCGTTGAAGTTAATTAAGAAAAAATTTTTATTGATAATTGATAATAATTATAAAATGGTTTCTTCAAAAGGTATTTTCTAATAAAAATTCTTTATACATTGCTGAAAATGTTTAGAATTTTGTAATATTTTTTAAATAAGTTTACAATAATGTTTCACATAATTCCTAATTAATACATTTTTATATTAATTTTACAAACTTCTAAATACTAATTTTAATAAAGTATCTTTAGTTTAAAAAAAAAACCATTTCATAATTTAAATGAACTTTAAATCAGCTGATTTGTATGCTTACATTTAGCAATCAGATGTTTGAGAATTCGAAATTTTTCAGTTTGTCTAATAATTATACTTTTCTTTAATAGATGGATACACACAAATTCAAAAATTCCTTAATTATGTGTTATTCAAATCTTTTTAATACCATACTTTTCTCTAAAGAGCTCTATCGCTTTTACGAACATTTCCTTTTTTATCAGTATTTTAGATATGATAATCTCTTGAAACGTGCAATCTTTCTATTTTAAATTTGTCAAAAATGGTTACGATTGCTATTTTTACTTCATTAAAACATATTTTTAATATTCAAAGCATTATTAATTCTTTAATTGAAATAATAAGAATCATGCTATAAATAAAAAATGAGAGACATTAATTTCTTTATTCCAAAGAGTTACGTAGAGACATAATTTTTATTGAAACATAAAAATAAATAACACACCGCATACAATTTATATTGCCATTATTTGTAGTACCTTTTTTTTCATTTATATAAATAAATTTTTCAATATAATTATTACGATATTTTATGTAACTCGTATAATTATTAAAATTAAATACCTTCTTACTTCAAAGAAAATTTCAATATCAGAATTAACTTCATAAATATACAGTAAAAATTAATTTTTCAGAGTATGCACTTTCTTACTGTTAATCATGATTGAAAAAAAATGTAAAGGAGTGTATTCTCACTGTACGTTCAATCGTCGGTTAACAGCATGCAATTTTTCTCATTAAAAAGTTCTTGCAGAGCGTGAAAAAACATCAGGTTGAAAAGAAAAAATTTAATTTTATATCTTAATTTTTTTCAATATACTTATTTAACAGTTATTTTACTTTTATTATGTTGAGAACTTCGTTTTAAAATATTTTTTTCTGTTGTATTATTAATTAATTAACCGACTAACAAAACGTTTTTTGAAGTAAAAAAAATTGATGCATCGAAGTAATTTAAATTTATATGGGTTAAGTAGAAACAGACACGTTTGATCAGACACCTTCGTGTACAAGACTAATGAATGGCACACAAATGGCTAAAATTTTTTAATAAAACCAAATATTATTATTTGATAGAAATTTGATTTAAAATGTATAAAATTTAGTTGTTATGATTATTTTGCTAAAAAATTTGTTTGAAATAACTTTTTTTATATTCTAAAAATAATTATTAAGCGTTAACTAAACATCTATTGTTTATAACATATTAAGATTCTAAATCAACTAAATCTAAAAATTTACAATCATCAAACATGAAATTCTATCATTATTAATTTAATTTAATAAATGTCAGCTTACTTAAAAAAGATTATTATTAACTATTAAAATTAATAATATTTTCAAAATAAGATCATAAATAATCTGTACCACAATTACTTTTTACTATTAGTAATAGCTTTTATGTGCGTTAAAGTCGTTACAAGGATAACGCTCAAAGGCTTTGAAATTCCCAGGATCTTGAAACAGTATAAATACCCACGTGAGTCGTGACGACATTAAAAAAGGCAATGTGCTATTCATCGACGGAAATATCATCGTGAGCAAACTTGTACATACACACTTGGCTTTATTTTTTCACGCGCTGCTATAATAAAAGAATTACATATTTTATATTAATCTGCGCGTGAGTTTGCAACTTTTTCATTTTTATTTTACTTTGCAATTTTTTTAGATCGTGTATATATTTGTAATTGCAAATCGGTAATTTATTATGTTATAATTTTACAAAAATTAAAAAATTTTTATTATGATTTTTAAAAGCATTAAGTAGTTTTGTGACGCTTTAAAAATATAAATTTTTATTTTCCAAAAAAATATTAACGTAATAAAAAGTTCATATTTTGGATGAAAAATGATTCATCAAAACATTCTTTTCGTTATTCAAAGTCTATTCCAATTTAAACATTAATTAACAACATTGTCGGTCAAATAAAAATTGAGTATTTCAATATCCAATCAAAGATTCATCTTTACATAAGAAATGTATTGCCAAGTTTTTTCTTAAAAAGCAGATCTCATCAAGGAAACTATTTTCCATCTTTCATATCAAATTCTCAGAATTTTTATAGAACAGGTTTTTTTACGCTGTTATACGCGTGTGATAGAATACAAATAACCAATTACAGTGGCATGAAAAAAATAACATTTGGCAATGCGTTTGTTTAAACTTTTCAATACAAATGTTTTAATGAAAAAAAATATATTAATAAAACTTCAAGATTAAACTATAAAAAGTACACGGTGAATGAGCATCGAGACTTTGTCCGACTTGGCTTATAATCCCGAGGGTATATTTATTCTAGATTATAAGCGCCAAGTAAAGATGATGATTTCACGTAGCCTCAAGTCACTTTTTGTAAGAATGACTTGGATTTATTATTTTTAAATACTGCATTAATGTTCAGTTAAAACATAGAAAATCTTTTTATTACTGTTACTAATGATAATTTAATAAATTTAACACGATCTACTTTTCTGTAACCTTTTTTCTTTTAATTTTTCTCATTTTTCATTAACATAACATCGAATACAGCTTGCTTGTATCGCCTTCTTAATTAGTATTATTTGTACAGCCTTAAACATTATTTCTCAACAATGTCAGCATTAGTTGTACAAACTATACGTGTGTATCGCGTCATCCGCTAAATTAAAAGAAAAAAAAAAAAAGAACGCAAGAACTAAGTCTGCAAAAAAAGAAAGAAAAAAAAAGGAGAAGAAACGATCGCAGTCAAAGCTCGTTGAATCGCGTCACGAGGCATTTTTATCAAGTACATTCCTTGTCCAGCCCGTAAACTCGTCTCATTTTAGATTCACGAACAAAGTGAAAGGCCAGGGAATTCCCCCGATGCTATAAGCTTATAAAACTACTATATATACCTGTATACACATGGATAAAAAAAGAAAAAAAAATCATACGCAACTATAAACATTGTACAATCTTATATTTAAATTTTGCTAAAAATTTTCATCTAAAATCGCCAAAAATCTTAAAAAAAAAAAAAAAAAAAATAACACCTGCTGTAAGAAAAAAAAAAAGAATAAGAATAGATTTGATATGTACCAAATAATCTTACATTTGTAAGATCGTAAATCTTATGAACGGACAGCATTGCTTTCTAAATACTTGATGTATGAATGACGGATGCGGGTTTATATATATGTACAAATATGTATATACATGCACTTACACACATACACGTAAAACTGAGTGAGGTGGGGGTACAATAGACACTTGGTGTATACCACTTACATATCTCTTAAATGTTTTGTTACTCTTTGGTATTAGTGTATACACAAGGAAGGGAGATAAACGAGGGGAAGGGGGAGAGAGAGTAGTACGTACGTACACTTATACATAAGTTGAAAGTCGTGTATGGGCTCGTTGTGTTACATGCCGTTCTTTTACACGCGAGAAGGAAAAAAAAAGGAAGGTAACAGGAGAACAGGAGACCAGAGGAGCATAATGTTTTGCTCTATTGCTTTTAAAAGACCTTCTCTATACTCTAAAACCATAAGCAAGATATAGAAGAGCCTTTAATATACCCAAGAGTTACAGCCAACCAACAGAGTGGAACTATATAGATATATCTGTATATGCAGAAAACTTTGGATGTATCTAAAATGAACAAATGGACAAAAAAAATTATGGAATTTTGAAGGATGGCGTGTTATACCTACGGGCGAAGTTTTCATCGGCCGTGTTTATTTATCGTTATTTGGTTCAAATTTATTCGATTTTTTATGATTTGGAAAAAAAATGTTATCTTTTTTCTTTATATAATTTGAATGTTTTGGCCAGATTCGATAAGATTTTTTTAAGGTCGGTGGGACTTTCGTCCGTTTGTAAAACTTGCCGGTCTACGAATCATTTCAACTGAAGATTACACGTGAAGATGAATTCCTTTTTTTTTTTAAGCTTTTTTGAAGACGAAGAAAATTTTAAGAAAGGACTTTTGATTGTGCGATAGTGAAGTTTTAAACAGTGGATTCTTGTTAAAATTAGAATATTTTTGAAGACTTGTTTTGTGAGTATATATTTTTAAATACTTGATTTTAAGAAAAAACGTGAATAAAATTTTTTGTAAAATATTCAATTTAGACAACAGATTTTTGAATAAAAATTTATTGAATTTCTAATAAATTCAAAGTCGAATATAAAGAAAAGAACAAATTGTCAAATAAATGAAATAATTTTATAAAATACCAGAAATTTCAATATATTTCCGATATTTTGCACTTCACTAATACTTAACGATAGTATACATTTTGTAAACCAATGTTGATTTTATTATTTTCTTATAATTCTATTGTTTTGTAAAATATTCATTATCGGGTTAAACAAACTCTTCATTGCATAATGTAAAAATAAATAATGATTTCTGGAAAAATGTAGCGAAAAGTAATATTTTCTCAGCAGAATTTTCTTGATTGGTAAACAAATTTGAAAATCCGAAATGACTCGATGTCATTTACGATAAGAATATATAAATTTTCGGTACAAAATTCATAAGATTACATTATATTTGCATGTAATTTACAAATTTATTTAAAATTAGTAATTCTCTGATAAATAACAATATCAATACAAAAAGAAAAAAATGTTTTCGTTCACGTAAAAAAATGTATTACTTAACAAAACAATAAAACGTTGTACATAAATCAGCACAAGCAATACTTAAAATATTGTTGAAAAATATTACAAGTGAATACGTGCATTACATATCAACATTCAATTAATTCTATAATTTACGTCAATATAATTTTCACGATAAAAAGCATCGTCGATGCAAAAATAAAAAAAATTTTATTCAACGTTTATGCGCGATGAGACCATCGAACGTTTAAGCGCATTCCAGCTCATCTGTTTATCAGTGAAGCAATTGTATTTAATAAAACTACAAAGTTTATAAAAAGTTAAATGCAACAAGTAGTTGCTCCGATATCAATGAATTACGTGTCATCTGTTTTATCGACACTTAACATAGAAGAATTCTGACTTTCTTTCTTTGGTTATAAATGTTTGAATATTGTTTTATTAAACTTGTTATCTCCTATTAATACATTTATCACTCGCAGTTTGATGATTAATTATAATTGTAATGTAATTAAATGATTATTTAGTATATTATTTATCAATCGACTTGTATATCATTACTTATGTATAATAAAAGGTGTAAATTGTACTTTTGTATTAATTTATCATTAAAAATATTATTTGGTCATTTAAAATCCAATTCTTTTATATAAAAGTAAATTAATAAGTTGCAATTTTTATATGTTAATTTCATATGATGTTTTTTTACTTGAATATTAAATTTAATTTATCATCATATGCACTAGACTAGACCTATTGTGAACTAAAAAAATTAAAAAATAATAAAAAATTAAATTATTTTATTTAAACGAATAAACAGGATAATTGATTAATGTTTAAATTTTTTAGTAAAAAGTTAAATAAAAAACTTTCGATATTTTTATAAAATAAAAATTATCATACGAAAGTACAATTCTTTAATAATTATTAATTATGCAGAAATCATTTAATTTATATACTAATGACAACTAGTGATATCGTTGATGAGGTTACATCAAAACATAGCACACAGCAGACAAACAGAAGAAATGAGCTCGAAACTTATATATTTTTTCTCAGTACATACTTACTGTACACGGTATCGTCACGCGTTCGTCGAGTGCATATCGAGTAGTCCGATAAAAAGAAAAAAATTACCAAGAGAAAATCATTTGCAATTTCTTCTCTCCTCGAAAAAATCGTAAGTTTATAATAGAACGAATATTAATATCAATTATCTTTCTCTTTTTCAAATGTGTAAATGATTGCGCGTGTGTTCCGTCTTCGTCTTTAGTTTTCGTATGACAAGACGGTATATAAGCGTGTAAACGTGAGTGCATGTAACGTGGAAAGCACGCAGACACGAATTCTTGTTATTGTGTACGTACGAACATATGTTGTGAGGGCATGTCTACAATGATGTTTCGTTTACTATTTACTTTATTGTTTAAGGATATTTAAATAGACCTTTTTTTTAATTTTAATTTCAATCCTTCAATTTTCATCAGATGTCATAAAAAGTTTATTACTGTTTTGCTCACTTTTGCTCAAAAGATTATAAATATAATATTCACACAAAATATTTAATGTTTTAATTGATTAAACAATCTTCAAATTCAATCATGAAAATCGTTTAACTTTTGGTCTAATTTATTAACAAAAAACAGTGACACTATTGTCTACTAAATATCGATAATTATCATACTACTCGTAGACCGATTAAAACCGGTTATATATACACACGAAATACAAGCAAAACGTTAATGTAGACAAAGCTTAAAGTTGATGTATATAATAAGGCTATTCCATACAGCGTTCCAGAGCACCGAGTGAAAGAGAAGGATTTTACATCCAGTCGACCGGCGATTGTGCCGGTGTCTTGTTGTTTCTTGTAGAGAAAAATTTTTTTTTGTTTTTTTTTGCGTGTGTGTCTGACTTGTTCAAGTCTGTGTTCACTTCCTAATACTTTTACAAGTTTTAAATAATCAGCCTCTTACTACTGAAAAAGTTTTGTTTTCTGATTAACCAGTGAGTATGTGTACAGTACTATATATACAACGTGAAAACATTTTTTTTTTCAAACTGCATGTACAGATAGTTTGGGTTTTGATACAAGCTAAAATTGCACAGGGTTAGAAATAAGAATGCATGTTTCTTACAGGATCGATAGTTTTACTCTGAAAAAAAATTATTCGTGTATTTGTTAACATTTTGTTGATGCTATCTGTAAATCGCTGATTTTTACCGTATTTATACCATGCTTAGAATCAATGTTTACGTTAAGCTACGTTTGCGAAATCAAATGTTTTACCGTGTCAATAAAATTTAATATTATAAAACTAAGCTAAAAAATACTTATTATAATAATATTATATTTTATGTAAAATACAATATTTATAAAACTGCTTATAATATGTAAAATAAATATTTATAGATAATACGATTCACGATTAGAAGTTCATTTAATTTTTCATAACGAGTTTTGTAATTAATTATAATAATCAATAAATTCTTATCACGAATTATTATTTATTAGAATATAAAAGCGCCAGAAGTTATCACTCAGATTTTTTTAACGTTTTTATTTGATAATTCATTAAGTCAAGTTTGGTGTTATGTAAACAAAATGTTGTAAATCGTTAAATTTTAAAGATGATAACGTAACAATTTTTTTTTGTGATTCCCAATGTAAAAAAAATGTAATCCCATCAGTATTTTAATTTAAATTTCTTTTTTTTTTTAATTTTATTTAACGTCGCTGTATTTATGTTATCATTACGATGCTAATTGGCTACGGAGGTCGTCAGAGTGTTTGTGAACAAAGCACATGTAATTTACAGTGGTGTTTGTATCAATCGACTGCCGAGAGCGGGATTCAAACTCGAAACCTCGAGATTACGAATCCATTGCTCTACCGACTGAGCCACTGATGATCTCAACTTGATTAGCAATTAGATTAAAAATGAATATAAGTTATTTGAATATGCACAATAAAAATAAGTTTATACTCTTTGTAAAAAGAAGATTTAATGCACAAATTATTTGTGTATGTAGATTTAAACGTGATCATTTTGAAGTGCCTTTATTGAGATTAAACTGACATGTTTCGAAAGTATCACCTTTTTTTTTTAATTATGCGATTAAAGTTATTATTTATTCGTTACTTATAATTTGGTTTATATTAAATTTATATTATCAACAAAAATTCTTTTTAACAAAATTTTTTTTTCAGTATTTATACAATACTTATTTATTACGAATACATTCATTTATATTTAAGCTTATATTTAAAATATTCCGAGTTGCAATAATCGTATTCACTACTTCATTTACTAAATCTTTTGCATTATTACGAATTTTTACTATAATAATCATAAAATCTAAAATATTAAAGATGAACCGAAGTAATTAAATTTTAAGCTCTGAATTTTATTTAACAAATGCATTAAATTACAAAAGTTGTAAAAAAGAAAGCGTGGCTAAACTTATACAGTATAACATATTTCTTACAATATTCGTACTTAGACATTCATAAAAATTCATTCTTATATTTATTGTTAAGTACTGCTTGAATCATAAAATTTTGTGTTAATCTTCGAAAGCAGACAAATTGCGGAATTTCCTAAATTTTTCTACATATTCATACTCGTAACAAGTTGCTGTAATGGTCATAGCGGCTAAGTATTTTGTAGCATGTACTCATACCGAACTCCTTTTCTGGTTGATCCTTAAATTGCTCTTTTATTGCGCATCCCAAAATATTCCTTTTTATACCTAGATTCCAAAACATTTCATAAAGGCACTGCAAGGCGGGGAGCTGCTATCCACCTTCTATCCGACCAGTCATATATATTGTATTTCTCATAGTTTAGTAATGTCAAAGTGTTCTCCCAAAGAAAATTTTTCTATACTCTCAGATTTCACCGAACTTCCAACCGAGCAACACTTACTACAGAATTGCGAGTACATACATACATTTTAGTCACTAAAGTTATTTATAATTTGGTATATATTAAATTTATATTGTCAACGAAAATTCTTTTTAACAAATTTTTTTTTTCAGTATTTGTACAATATTTATTTATATATTCCATAAATTATATTAAAATAAAAAAATACAAAGTTTTACAGATTACTTCTTCCTCAAAATCCACAGCAGACACAATAAATAAAAGTTCAGTGTATATCATATCACGCGTCTGACAAGTGATGCAAACAATGGATAAAAAGCAGACGAAAGAATTGCCTGGCTGCAGTGGTTTCGATGTGCCGAATAAAATCGAAGAGACAAAGATCACAGCGTCGATCTGTGATGGTAAAAAAGCAATGCCGAAATCAGAAAAGGTCGAGGATAACAACAATGCGCCAATAGCCGACGTTAAGGAAAATTGTGCCAAGAAAATTGCATCACAAGAAAAGTCTAATAAAATTCCGGTTATCGAACAAACCGTAAGAATCATTGTTTCGTAATTTCATTTCATTTCATTTTATTTTAATTTTTAATTAAAAGTGATATAAATTTTAAAAGATTCAAAACTTTTAATGTGAACAAAATTTTGTTGTAAAGAATCCATTTGTTTTATTTATTATTTAAGAAAGAATTAAATAAAAGTTAGAGAGATTTTTTTCAATAACAATAATTTCTTAATTTTTCATAAAATTTTACAATTATTTAATTAATTATTGTATTCAAAAATTACCAAAAACGAATAAATTAGAAAAAATTTTAAAGGAATAATGAAAATTAAGTCTTTGATTATTTTATTTTTCAGTCGTATCACGAACCAGTGCAAACAGCAGTTCCTCGGACACGTTGTCCATTACCGGCTCCAGCTCTTGACGTACGTCCAATAGTTTTAGCGACGCATTTAGTACCGTCACTGCCAATTGGATTATTCGAAGTGCTTGCTGAGGCTATTGAAGCTGCAACTGATAAACCAGTTGTACTTCTACACGAATCCAGACATGATAGACCTGTAGCTAAGGATGTTACTGATATTGGTATGAAGATGTAAAACCAATTTTTTTTTTCATTCTATCGATTGTTATCTGGTAAAAAAAAAGATTCACGTATTCAAGATTTTTTTTAAGTATGTGATCTTATGGAATAAAGTTAAATATTAAATTTAATGGAAAATTAAAAAATTTAATTAGTTTTTATAATTAATGACTGCTTGATTATTGAAATTGTAATAATTTTGCAATTTAAAAAAAGATAATAAAAATTATTTATATTTATTTAAATTTCTTTTAAAATTTTGTTGGATTATTAAAATTTAAAAAAAATTTTTTAAATGTATATATTTTTAGCAATTCTGCCGGCTGGTGAAGAATGGGAAGATGGTAATTTATTGGAAGTTAGTTTTGTTTTTGAACATCGTTTGAACAAAACTTTCTCACCGGCCGTATACGCTGACGTTGTTGTTGCTACAGATCGGGCACCACATGTCGAAGTAAGTCCATAAAAATATATTATATGTAAAATAGAATTATTGTCAGTGATTAATATTAAAATAATGTAATTTTAAAGGGTATAATGGATCTTCGAGGTCATAGATGTGCCTTGCCAGACAGAAGAAGAGCATTCGGAGCGGCTACGTTACTATTCAATCATTTAAGATCAAAGGGTGAAGGACCCAATTTCTTTGGAAATACTTTAGGTAATTTTTTAGTTCTTTTCCTTCAATTCATTGCAATCAATTCAATTTTAACTTTTAAAAAATTTTTTTGTTACACATCTATAAACATTTGTATTTCAGATGCTAATTCCCAAATGTCAGCACTGCAAATGGTAGCTGGAAAACAAGTTGAAGTCTGTATACTTGAATCACCTGTGATAAGATATCATAGAAAGTCATTACCAGGAGTTTATTCTCTTCATATTTTAAGTAGTTTAGGACCACTGCCGCCATACCCTATTATGATCAATAAAAACATGTCATGTAAGAATTTTATTTTTTACATTTTCTAAAATTATCTTTTAATATTTATTTTAAAGATACATAATTAATATATTTTCTTTTTAATGTTTCAGCTGACATTATTAACAAAATAAAAAATTATTTATTGAATGTGCACAAGGATTCAGAATGGATGGAAAAGCTTGCACCGTACAGTGTTCAAGGTTTTGCCGAGTACAGCAAGAGTCTTTTTGATGTTGAAGAAATAAAATCTGTGGCAACTAAAGTTCCTTATTACTAAAAGTAATATGTATCTTGAATGAATTATTGCCATTTTTTATAACTTTGTGATACAATCAGTAATATTTAAACTATATTTTTCAACAAATCGATTGTATAAAAATATAAAACCTTTTCTAATTTTTTATACTTTAAAATTTATAAAAATTTAATACATATATGAACAAAGAGAATTTATTTTTTATTTAATATACCAAATCAAGTAATGGGTTAATGAACATTTAAGGCATTTAGATAGAGTTAGAGATTAGAGTTTCTTAAATCTTGTTTTATTAATAATACTAAAATAACGGTGACATTTATTATATTATATCAGATCATATGTTTAAGTTTTGCCTTACGTTTATTTAAATCATTTACGATTTTTAATATTATTATTAATGTTAACAGTTCTTTATTTTGTTTACATTGATTTATTTCATTTAAGTTTGAGAAATTAATTAATTTTTGTGCTTAATATTTAATAAATGATTCCAAATTTTTTACATAGTTTAGAAGGCTTTTTAATATTAGAAGTTATTTTATTTGATAATCTAATGACATAGAAAAATATCGTAAAACAATGTAAATTCTTTAAATAGTGTTAATTTCTCATATTTAAAAAAGTGGAGATTATTTTATTTAAAAGCTATAAAGAATATATGAAATGAATTATTAATACGCCCATGTACCTAGTGAACCACTGAAAACCTCTTTATTATCAACAAATATAAATATACATATATCTATATATAAAAAATTATTATTGCAAAGTATATAATCATTTTTATATACTAAAAAAATAAAAGAAACTAAAAATCTATATATAAAACATTATCATTGCAAAGTATAATCATTTTTATATACTAAACAAATAAAAGAAACTGAAAATCTATGTATAAAACATTATTATTGCAAAGTATAATCATTTTTATATAATAAAGAAATAAAAGAAACTGAAAAATTTAAATAAAATCATTTTCCTAAGTTTAGTTATAAGTTTTATATAAACTTTGATATTTCTCATTTAATTCAATATAATTAAATAACCAGATTAATTATTATAAATTTTCTTTCTCTCCGAAATCAATTTTTTAAATTATGTAATCATATATCAAGATAAAATTACATACGAATAATATTCCTAATATCTTATGAAGATACTTTTTCAGTCAATTATTAATATATACAAAATTATAATTATTTCTTAACAATTGTTTACAATATGCAAAACCTATTTTGTTATATGCACTTTATGTTATTGATTTAATCTGATTTGTTTTTGTAAGATTTATCATGTGAACTTTTAGAACTAGAACTTGAAGATTTACTAGTTCCTGATGAAGTATTACTTTTACTTCGTTTGTCTTGTTTGGTTTTTTTAAGCATATCTTTCAGTCGTCTATCAGCACTGACTATATGAATATTTGGCACAATTTTTGAACTAGAACTGCTACCATTAGAACTTTGCGATTGACTTGAAGAACTTGATGATTTGTGTTTGTCTGAATGTTTGGAACCTAAAAGTTATAAAATAAAATTTCATAATGTTAATATGTGGATGATAATTGATAATTTAAATTAATCAATTATTAATTTATATTTAAATTAGTTAGGTTTTTTGTATTGATACTAATATTCCATTTATTAGCAATAAAATATTTAAATCTTACACTCTAGCAATTATATAACGTTATCATTTTTTAAATACAAAATAAGAAAGCAATAATTTCTTATAGAAAGAAGCAAATAATAAAAAATTAATATTGAATCAACTTACTTGAGGATGATTTTTTTGACTCTTTAGTTTTAGCTTTTTCTTCAACCGCAGCTTTTGGTGAATTCCTTTCTTTTGATGCCTTTTCTGGTTGGCTTTTTGTACAATTAGAACAATACCACTCTACTGGATTAGTATCTATTTGAGAATCAAGAATAGCTGGTGTATGACATTCTTGATGATATAAAGAACCGCATTTAACGCATTCAACTAATCTATTCTTTGCTCCAACATCCATACCCTTGCAAATAATGCAAGCCACATCTTCTAAAATATCTGCAAGATTGTCTTCGGTTTGCAAAGGATCAGGTGTTGGTTCTCTTATAGTGATCGGAGAACTATTTTTACTTGAATGCTTTGAATGTTTTGATGAATTAGAACTTTTACTCCTTTTACTACTGGTGCTACTTTGGTCACTCAATACTGTTTCTTCCATTGCATACTAGAATATTAAAAATATATTAGATATTATTTAAAAGCACTTAACAAGTAATAGTTAATTAAAATTATTATTATTATTAAAAATTACTATACCTTCTTATGCAACGTATTGGATAACATTTTAGAAGCTCCATATTTTTGTTTAATTGCTTCATCAAGCAAATTCCTCAATTGTTCGATAGAATCTTTATTTGTAGAATGAAGTAATCGAAGTGCTTGGACAAATTGCGGATCCAATTCTAATGTTGCCATGTTTAGATTTTTCTTTGACTATATTCTTTATTATAAATATTGCACTAATGTGAATTTATTATTATTTGATTAAACAATAATACTAGAAAATATAAATAAAGAGATCATCCTTTGTAGTCTTTTTCTTGAAAATATTTTCTGCATACAAGGAGTTGTATCATATATTTTATTTTACTATCCACTTCAGGAATTTTTCTTTCAACAATTTAATTATTTTAATTTATTTTTTAATTAAAAGGTCAACTATCTAAAATATAAGGGTACTTTTAGATATAGAACTATGTTGCATAGCACACAACAGAAGTCAATTAAACTATTTTTTTCTTGTATTGCACTTTAATATTTATATTATAATTTGATATTACTTTATTAAACATAACATTTTAATATATTTTTCATAATTTGATTTATGATTTAACGTTTATAAAATAAAAATAGAAAAAGTAAACAAAACCTATAGCATCAATGAACGATGCATATAAAATAGGTTATAGAATTAAAATCTTTTATATAAACTATATTAATATTACGATTAATATTATTCTTAGATTGTAAAGTGTATTTGTATACAAATGTTATACTTCAATATAAATAAAATTCTACTAATATCTTCGTTATTACATAACTAAATGTTGTACTTTAGAATTTTCAACAATTGAATCACATTTCTACTTTGGAGCATTCGAAAAATTAGGCCCCATTTTACTATTTTATTGATAAATTCACAAAACGCAAACAAAAAGTAATTATAAATTTTTTCTAAAAAATAATGTATAAAAAAGTTTTTAAAGACATAGCCTGATGTAGGTAAGAGACTATTTACTGTTGTCAAAACTATTTTTATCCTTGTTTTATTCATTCGTGTATATGCTTCTGTCCTTGTCACTCAAGCCCAGCTGGCTTATGTAGGTAGTTCCAAAAGAAGCATCTATATAGATTCAGGCCTGCGTACTGGGCACATTCGATTCGTCAAATCGTTAGCAAGTACCTTCCGTTGTGCGGGAAGTAGCTAGGATGCCATTTCATGAATTTAATGCATTTAGTGGCCGTCTAAAACAATCGACACATTTTCAGCCGCTTTTTCCACTTGTAAGTAGAATTTTTTGCAATTAACACAATTCCGACAATATAAATCTAAAAGTCCAAAATTATATTTTTTCTTGCTAAGTTTTTATTTTTTGTCGAAAATGTTACGTCACGGTTTATTAGCTTATTTTAATAAGCAAATAAATGGAATATTATTTTTTTACTTGTTACAATAATAAATATTAATGATATATAACAATAGTAATTATAGTATAGAATCTTTATAAATTGTAATTTCTATTGTTGATATATTTTACAAAAAATCAAATCTTAAACTACAATTTTTCTTCATTTTAGTCAGCCCGTAAACCAGATTTATCAGAATCACCAAAAATGATTTGGGATACAGTTAAAACCAAGCCTTTGAAAACAGCTACAACGAGTGCTGCATTTCTTTCAACTGTTGAGCCTAAGATTCTATCAAAAATGAAAAAATTTCAGGTAAAAACAAAAAACTACTACTTTTTTCTTTTCACTTGCAATGTAATCTAAAAAAATGTATTATTATAGGCAGACATTGAAAAACCAGTGTATATAATGGGCGGAAAACCAGACAAAATCTTATTTGGTGTCTCATGTGTATTGGTAACTGCTGGAGTTCTACAGTGTCTGAAATTGTTCTACGATATGGCAAATCCCAAAAAAGAATAGGAAAAATATTAAAAATTGCAGTTAATTTAGATGGGGATTCAATAGAATCTCATGTCGCATCACATATCTATATGTCTTGTGACACGATTCAAATGGAAGCACCCCAATCTGATTTATATGTGAAGAATATATAAATAAAATCTAAATTACATAAAAATGTAAATAATTCTTAATAAAATATAATATAAAATTATCAAAATATTTTATCGATTATTTATATTTTCTATAGAATTACGCTAATCATCAAAAAGTAATAAAGATTTTATTATATTTACATGACAAAATTTAATAACATTTATTTAATAATAATCTTCTAGTCAGGTTTTTGGGTTAATCTAAATAAAATGAAAATTTCTTTTATTAAAAATTTTAAATCACCGTTTTAAAAGCAGTTGATTACATCAATTTTTGAGTTACGAAAACTCATTAGTCTTTGATATAATAAACTAAAAAATATAATTTAATCCTCTTTTATTTTCTTGATGTATTTATTAGTTTATGTGCTCAGATTATTTAAACTTATAATTTTATTTTCCAATCAGTTTAAAATTTACTTATTCTTTAATCTCTTTTTACAATAAAAAATAAAAATCTTATAAAACTAAAGATTTTAAAATTTTTTGGGTAAAACATCTTGATATCGTTAGTTTTTGGTATATATTTGAATGATTTTCATAAATAAAATTAATTTTAAGTAATTTTAGACCATAATACTTATTATATCATTAAAAAGTTGTCAAGTAAAACTTTTACGGCTTATATTTTTTATTTTGAAAATATTATTTTTCTTTAAATTTCTATGAAATAATTTATTGAAAAAACAATTGTTGATTATGGAATAGAATTTAGAATCAATAAAAAAAATTTGCATATAATAATAAATTTTAAAGAATTTTATCAGCTGAGGATGTTTCTTGCACACTCCGAAGGTAAAAGTTTGTGTTTATATATACAAATACAGTAGATCGACATCAGATGGCTTTAAAAGTTTAAAAAACAAAGTTAGGTTACAAACAGACGACACGTAAGATTTTGACGTAGCCATGGACGGTCAGTTATTGGTGAGTATTTCTGTAAATATTTATTTTCTTTGTTTAAGCTAAATCGGGGGTCATTAGATGATCTCCTTATTCTTTGCGCTTAAATCATTTCTATTCGCTAAAGTCAGCGAATCAAAGTTTTCCATTGCATACCAAAAAAACATAACCTCTTCAAAATGCTTGAATGTGATAGCAAAGATTCAAGTCCATATGTATAAATAAAGTACAACTATTTAATTGTTTAATTAATAATTTATTTAATAAAGATATTTTCATTCTTTTTAGGAACCAACTTTGTACACAATTAAAGGCATAGCCATCCTGGACAATGATGGCAACAGAATACTTGCCAAGTACTATGACAAGAATATCTTTCCTACATCAAAGGAACAGAAAGCTTTTGAAAAGAATTTGTTTAATAAAACACATAGAGCAAATGCAGAAATAATTATGCTTGATGGTCTAACGTGTGTATACAAAAGTAACGTTGATTTATTTTTCTATGTAATGGGAAGTTCACACGAGAATGAGGTTTGTTTTTTATCATAGTAAACATTTTAATAAATAACATTGTTCAATTGTTTATAATTGTAATAAGCAATCTATTTTTATTTCAGTTAATTTTAATGAGTGTGTTGAACTGTTTATATGAATCTGTAAGCCATATTCTTCGAAAAAATGTTGAAAAAAGAGCAGTTCTTGATAGTTTGGATATTGTTATGTTAGCAGTAGATGAAATTTGTGATGGAGGGTAAGTTTAATATATTGAATACCATTTAAAAGGGAAATCTTTGAAAATTATGCTTTTAATACTTAATTTAAATTTTTAGTTTTTTTTTATAGAAAATTTTTAATTTATAGTTAGTACTATTCCTAGTGAAGTATTTTAAATTTTTAGTACTAATATAAAAAAGATTTCCATTTCATTATCAATGTTCCTGCTTTAAAATATGTAAAACTTTTTTGTTATTTCAGCATTATTCTTGATGCTGATGCAACAAGCGTTGTCCAAAGAGTTGCAATAAGGACAGATGATATACCTTTAGGAGAACAGACAGTGGCACAAGTAAGTTAATTTTAAATTTAGTTATGGTTCCTAATTAGTTAAAATATGAAAAATTGAAATTTTAATCGAAAACTGCTGCATATTAGTATAGAATATGATTATATACAGTTTTATTGTAAGTTTAATCTTTAGAACCAGATCGATATTATTTTTATAAATTATATTTTATGAATAAAAATAATCAATATAAATTATTTCTATTTTTAGGTTTTACAATCGGCCAAAGAACAGCTGAAGTGGTCTTTATTAAAGTAGGATTTAATTTATTTTAAAAATTTTATGGCATTACTGAACAGGATTATATTGTGTTTAAAGATCATCTAAGTAAGAATTGATATCATTTTATTTACACATTCCGCCACTGCAATTATTTTCCAGCATTGGAACATTTTAAGACCAATACAAAGTAATGGCTAGACAATTACATTGTTATATTATGGATAATATCATTCAAAAGTATTTATATTTTACATAAATCAATATTAAAAGAAAGTCTTTATAAGAAAATAAAAAAAGTTTCATTTATTTTTGTAATATGCTCACCCCTTTAGAAACACAATTTTGAATTTCTTTTTGCTTTAACAAATTTGCTTTATTTTTTAATATTAAAATGAAGTTAAATTTAATATATTATAATATTGTAGTACTTTATTTACGAAAATTATTATCAGTTATTTACGCATTTATTGAATTATTGTATAAAAACAAAAATTAATAATATTACCATTAATGGATAAGTAGTTGTGTTTTGTTTTATATATCTAATATAAGAGTTGAAACTAGTTTTCAATAGATGGCATTACTTTTAAATTAAAAAAAATATGAAGTATTGCTCTTTTTACAAAATTTCGATATATTCGTAAATTTAAAAAACTTTTAACTTTATAAAACTTAAAAAATTTTTTTCAACATATTTTCTTTAAAATTTACATAAACAATGAATAGACGTGGATACAATTTAAGGCATGGATGGTTTTTTTAAACTTTGTTCACAAACACACTGGAAACCTCCGTTGCTAATTAGCCGTAATGATCGCATAACCACAGCGACGTTAAATAAAATTAAAAAAAGAATAAATTACATAGACAAGCTTACTTACTACTATCTGAAATACAGCACAATTTTTGTCATATTATTAACCTGCTGTCCGCCCACGTCGGAATCAAGGATATAGATTGAACTATTATAAATCCCGTGTCTTACAACTGGATTACTGAATTTTTAAATTTTAATAAGTTTTAAATATTTTCTCAAAATTTTAAAAATATAATCAAAAACTTATTCGTTATTTTAATAGCTCTCAATTTTTTAACTATAAGTTTATCAAATTTTTATATTTTTATGAAAATTGAATTATAAGAAAATAATACATTATACGTAAATTCTATATGCTTTAAAAAAATGAAATAATAAAATCGCTATAATTAAAGAAGAGTTAAACTAGTTATTTTTAAATTTTACTTATAAATTTAAATAATTAAATGTATTATAATTTAATATTCTTCTTGATGAATTTTATTTGAAATTTTATGAATTTAAACTCTTTATAATGATCGTTGGACATAAAAATGGGACATTTTAAAGAAATTTTGATTTTTAAGATTGATTAAGCAAGATATTTTTAAACACTACAAAACATTATTCTTAAGATTAAAAAAGTAAAAGAATTTACAATAAATAACAATCCAAAATCTAATCGCGTATTTAAATAATCCAGATGACAATAAAAATAGAATAAATAAGTTCTTCTTAAATATTTAACGAACTGGACCATTCCGTCGCACATCTTATATAGAAGAAAACTCCCTTATATTCACCGTAGAGCGTCGAGTCTTCATCGGCAAATCAGTTGCCGTATACTCTCGACAACAATAAAAAAAAAAAGGAGAGAAGAAAAAAAAGAAATAAAGGGCTTGTGCTTGTTTAAAGAATAGATTTGGGTCGCGAGAAAAGGTATCCGTGACATGTTTCCCCGTGGATTTCGTCGCTACGTATACAGTCTCTCTGGGGAAATCTTTAACTCTCTTTCGAGAGGGTGTGAAAAAAAGAGAAAAAAATAAGAGAAAAAGATACGATATACACGGGTTTACTCGCTTATTTGAAGTCATGTGACAAGAAGGAGGAAAAACCGATTCGATATCGCGTACGTGTCCGCTGGTTTACTCTTTCATTGCTCGTACCGAGAGAACCATGTGCGCTGTGTACCCCTTTCCTGGGGAACTTAAAATTTCATTACATACGGAATATTGAGCTTATTCAACTAACGGATTTTCGTTTTAGAGGTATACAGTTGACTTTTTTTCATATTTTTTTAGCTTTTATTTTTATTGAGTTTGTAAGAAAAGTAAAAATTTTTAAGTATTTTAAACAGGATAATAAGAACGTAACAAGCTTAATTTTGTCATTTCAAATCTTTTTTTTTTAAAGAAGTGAAATTTTTAATATCGATTTTCTAAATATATTGTTATTCAAAAGTATCGATTTTCTAAATATTATCAATTTTCATTTTTTATGAATTTTACGGTTCAAATGTAAATATTAAAATCGGATCAAAATGACCAAAAATTGTTTAAATTATTGTATGTCCTAGTTATTTTTCTTTCTTAAAATTTTCTATTTATTCTTTAACAAACATTTGATATAATAGGTCAGTTTTTTGTATTTATACACAAATAAAAATTCTTTTGCGTACTTTGTGCACAATATTTTCATAATAAATCTTCATTCATTCATAAAAAATTAAAATATTTAAACGCACACACGTTACAAAATTTAGAACTTTAACCGATTAGAACATCCCTCAAATTAAAAATAATAAAAGAAACCTGCAAAACAGCTATATTCAACAACCATTACAATAAATCTACTTTTTAATCCAAGCTCGATATTCGGTCGTTTTCTTTCATTTGTCCATGATTTTTTTAAGCGTAACAGCTTTTCTATCCAACGAATTGAATAAAAAAAAAGAGAGAAATAAAAAGAATCTCTTCGTTTGCTGGACTCTCGAAATCACGGCGGAGAAAGAGAGCGGAGTGGAATTATTGGTCGGCCGGAGCTTATTTATTGGCTTCATTTTTTCCCTGAAAGAGATGCACGGACACTTTGCTGGAGGAGGAATGAAAGAGCATTGTGAGATTCTTTTTTTTTTTATTGTTTGAAAAAAAAGAAGAGAAGAGATGGAATATGGTATGTAACGCAAACGAAAAAATAGAGGAAAAGTGAGATTCGCGATTTATGACTCATCGAGTCGACCGGGCGTCCCGTTAATTATTGCCGCAACGTTTTCAATTTCTAGCGCATGTGTCGGCGACTTGTTTCTTTCTTGTTTTTTATTTGTGAAAATGTTTTGAAATATTCAAAGATCGGTAGATTGGAAGGTGTAATGGGTATAAATGGTCATTTGTACGGAGTTTTTCTTACTTTAAGTAGATGGATTAAAGGTTAGGTTTTTAATATTATTCGATGTATACGGGCGTTGTATTTATTTTTAAAAAGAATGAGTTTTAATGAAAAAATCATTTTTATGTTTGTTTTTACGATTTTTATTGTAATATATTTTATTATACTTGGCAATTACTTTTTTAGTTTTATTTATCTTTATTGACTTTTTCAATTTAAAATTAACAGTTTCGAGCTTATGATTAATAAATAGGTTCAACATTTTTATATTTAATTGTAGCGATATATATATATTAGCTTTTTATTAAGTTTATTCTGCAGATACACTGTTAAAAATGGCCAAAAAATACATGAAATTTAATGCAGTTTTGCATGAAATTTTTACATGAAATTTAATGTGTTTCGTCCATTAAAGTGATATTTAAGTACAATATGCATGAAAAATGATGTTTTTTAACATACATTTAATGTAGATTTGCATAAAAATTAATACATTTTGTATTAAATTTCATGTAATTTTATTATGGAATCACATGAAAAAATTACATGAAATTTAATGCGAAAATTACGTGAGACTAGCTTCCAGTAGACGTATTAAATTTCATGGACGCACTAGAAGCAAATTTCATGTAATTTTTGCATTAAGTTTCATTTGATTTTGAATTAAATTTCATACGATTTCATAGTAAAATTACAGTGAAATGTATTAATTTTTATGCAAATCCGCATTAAATTTATAATAAAAAACATTGATTTTCATATGCAATATACTTTAATATCACTTTAATGCACGAAACACATTAAATTTCATGTGCAATTTTCGCTGAAAATTAATGTACATTTTTTTTAACAGTGTATATTACTTTTTTTTATTATTGCTTTGTAGTTATTATAAACTTATATAATTTTCAACATAATATTTGGTTATCTCTAATTCTTTCTAATAATAAAAGATTAATTTGTTTTCAATTTAATTCCTGTTATTTTAAATGAAGAATAAAAATTTGATAATTGAATAAAACATTTTCTTAGTAAAGCAAATTAAAACCTTAATAAAACGAGCTGTCAAAACATGAATTATTGAAAGCTGCATATGCAAACATTTCGAACAAAACCCAGCGGCACGCGAACATATTAACTTTCCCCATTGAAAACCATAACGATCGACCAAATGACCCAATTTGATACAGGTAATTGTCGTCAATTGTCATATATAGCCGCACGTATACATTCCATCATCAATCCTCCCTCGCACATTGAAACTCGATCGACCGAAATGGCAAAAGCCATCGTCCGACGACAATGAGTTACTCGATGAAAAGAGAGCGCAGCTTTGAAAATCTAAAGAACTGTTAGAATACGTGACCATATGGAGCGTTGCGGGGGTGGTTTAAGATAGAAAATAGAACATCAGTGCTGCTGGTTAAATGAGGGGAAAAACTTAAACTGTGTATTGTGGCTAATTTTTGGCTATGGCCACCTGGACTAAAAGATGCGTGATCATATCTATTGCGGTGATTTACACTTGATGTGACGAAAAAAAGAAAGGGAAATGTTTTTAATGTAATGTATATTGGTTACATTTATCGTTTTTATTGCTGCTAAGTTGTCGAGTAGTGTCATTGTGCGTTCTTTAGAGTAATTTACAGTCGTTTAGGTTTCTTTAGACATTTGATATTGGAGGATCGTTTATATAGGCTTTTTTTCTTTATTTAGGTCGCGTGGACAGATTGTTGAGTTATATTTAATAGATTTTACGGTTTTGATTGTATTAAATAAATGGCTATATAACCATTTGCGAGAGTGAATTTTTAAAATATTCATTTACGTTATTTAATTAAAAAAGATGACTCGTAATAGAAAATATCAAGATATTATCAATTTTATGACAAAAAATAGAATCGTGTTAAATTTTCATATATTAGTCAGTTAGCTGTAGGTGCTCAATCTAAAAACCAAATCATATTATAGAAAATATGAATTCCATAACTAATTAAAAGATGTTTTTTATCAAACATCATGAATATAATTTATTCTTACGTTGTTGAAAAAAACATCAAATTCAATACAAAACTGAAAGTTTGCTCCTAGTCAGTGCGTTAATTTTTATGCAAATCCTCATAAAACTTAATAATTTCATCTTAATTTTACTGTGAAATTGCAGAAAAATTAATAATTTTACCGTGTTTTTAATGTACAATCACATGAAATTTAGAATTTAAAATAAAAATAAAAATTTCAGTAATGTACTGGAAGAAGAATTTAATTTTTTTAACAATGTACTAAAAATAAAAAATAATAGTTCTAAGATAAAAACTAATGATTTAAAATTCAATTTTTCAAGCACCACAACTGATTCTGCAACTTTCTAATTCTACGGTCCACAAGAACAAACAAACGAAAACCTCGTGTGAAACCAAAATTTCACCACAGTTCATGACGAATAATCATTCATTCATATATACAGGACTGAGTGAGTTAGTTTTTCTTAAAAACGAGCGAACTATTACAATTCGTAACGCTATACGGCAAAATATGAATATCTCAGTATTTCGTGAATATATAGATGTATATAAAAGGCAAAATGTCTATGATTGAAACCATAACCGGAGCTCTTGCACTCTCGGAGAGATATAGTTTATGACCCCCAAATGCAAGCACAGCACGGTACTATACTTATATATAATTTTTCCTTTTAAAACGTTAGGAGCGAACGGTTTGTTGTGCCTTAGCTTCCGTACGATGACGAGCGTGCTCAGGAGGGGCTGTGCGGTTTTATGGCGCATAGCGTGGCGGGACGCGACTACTACTACGAGAGATCTCTTAAAATTAGAGAGAAAGTTACTTATGAACTTTTCTCTCTGTTCCTTTTATTTCACGCTGAGTAGTGAAATAATATTTGTTGGTAAGCGTTAAATGCACTGTACATATACACGCGGACCGCTTTCTCGTTTTAAGGTGTCAGGAGAGAAGGTTAAAGATTTTTGAAGAAAAAAAATAAAGAAGATGAAGATGCTTTTATTACCCTTGTTGCTCGTCATTTATCCTTTTTGACGAGACTTCAAAACTTACGGTATGCTTCCGCTATGAGCCCTTCTTTTCGATCATAATTGTCGCTTCTGTGTTATATTGGTGTTGGAGCCGTTAATTTGAGAAAAGGAGTTGGCTCAATACCTTCCAAACAGTTAAAAGTGAAAGTTCTTATTAAAGTTATTAGATATGTATTTTATCTATTCATTTATTTTTGTAATATTGCTTCTTTTTAATTTTTAGAAAGTTTGAGTAAATACATCATTGTATTTTTAAAATTAAGTAACACTAAATTAAACAAACTTTTGAACAAACCAATTATAGAAAATAATAAAATTTCGAATAATTCATTATTTTTTAATTTTTAATGATAAATTTGTACAAAGAACACAGATGTGAATTCGTACAATTGCTGAAAACATCTGAAAATGTTTACTAAAATTATTTATATCAATAATTTTTTTATTCAGCTGACAATATTAATGAGACTTTTTTAACCCGTCGAGTGCAGAGAACAAAGATTTGTTATATAAAAAGATAGAAAAATTTTTGTTTTTAACACTCAAGGGGTTGAAATATTTTTTTTATTGTTTCAAAGTTTCATCATTGACTTTAATATCTTGCATATATAGAAAAACACTTTAATTTCGGAACTAAATACAATTTTTTGCATTATAGGCATCTCATCGAAAAATTGACCAAAAACATTAAAAGATTGGGCCAAAATTATTTAAGATTAAAAATGTAATATACTAATTTTGAAAAACGCAGAATTTTACTTGTAATTTTAATATGTATTTCTATAACCAAAATAATAGAACACTCCTGAGTTTATTTTAGTTGCTCTTTTATGAAGTATTCACCTGTTGTGGTTGATTTTATATATAATCTATAGAAAATATATTAGAAAAATATATGTGTAGATAACCTATATTAAAATATACTTAAAATCTCGCGTTCATAGAAATCGTGTTCTACTTGTTAAATATATAATTTGTTAAAGAATTTAATCAGAACACCTTTTTAGTGAAATTTTGAATAACACGTAATTCTATTATCTGTCATTAAAAATTATCAAATATTGAAAGAGTTTTAGAAAGATGGCAAAAATTTATTGGTATTCTATTCTTAAATTATACGAATTGGCAATGTGCTTTGACTATATAGTTGCTTTACCAATCATTTCTGTGCGAGTACATCTAAATAGTTATAACTTTATATAATTAAATTGTTTATTTATTTCATAATATATTTACGTATATTGGTATATATGTTTAAATATTATTTACGTCATTTTAGTATATATTTTGTGAGAATTGTATTTTTTTAAAAGTTGATAAGTTTTTTACAATATTCAATATTACATAATAGCTTTGATAAGTTTTTTTAAAGTTATCTTTCGATTTCATATTTTGTGTAATGTAGCAATATATACTTTTTATTGATTGGAGAGTAAGTTTTTACAGATTCGAGCTTCTGTTTTATCAAATAAATGTTGATGGGAGAAAAATTTATTACTATTTATTAGTCCCTAAAATTATTATATTCACCAAAAAATTATTTTTTGAAAATCTGTAAATAACAAATGTCGAATATTAGTACCAATCGCTAAATTTTCTTCTACATCATCATTCAAGTTACCTAAAAATTTTAAAACCAAATGCATCCTGAAGGATTTGCACAAATCACGTACTTTCTACCTTTCCGCTCATCTAAAATGATCATTCATAATTCCATAGCACATAATTTCTCGTCACTACCTTACTTTTATTTCTGCGCTTTCACCTTATATATATATATATATATACTCCTCGGAAACAAAACTGGAATAAGTATTAAGCATCGAATCGTTTGAAAAACGAAAGAAAATTATGATGCGCAATAATGCAAGCAATATCCCCCCTGCCGGTGCGTGTCGAAATTCTCTACCCCAAACTTTCCTCCCTTATTTCCTCCTTATTATACATAGTAGTATGTATACCCGATTCTCATTCGTTATTTCTCTATTTTTCCTTTACTTTTTTTTCTCTCTTTTTTTTTCCTAGCCCAAAGGATCTTTAAGGAGAGCCACCCGCAAGCACTGTCGGCAAACAAGACCCTCTCATAAATAACGGAGAGAAGAAAAAATCAAAGAGAGAGAGAGAAAAGATCCTACTACTGCCGGTTACTTTAACATCTCCATGTCTCTTGGATGTTAAAGTGTATGTGTATATGTACCCCCCGTTGAAAAGAACAGGGAAGAGAAGAGATGCTGGGCTCATTTTGCTTTGCTAACGTTGAAACACAAGGAGAGAAAGAGAGACGGACATGGAATAAAAGTCTTTGAAGGTACCAGCACGTTAGTTACGCCCTATAAGGGGGTACATTCACCATTCGGTAAGCTACTGAAACTAAGGGGCGGTCTGTATATCATAGGACTCAGTGTGTATGTATGTTTCTGTTTATATAGGAATTATGTTTGTTTGGATAATTCGCGGATTATGTGCAGGAGTGTATATTGATCTTGAGCTGGATATGTTTACTTAAAGGTAATGAGGTAGGATGGATTAAAATTAGGATTAAACCCTTTTTAAGGGATTACTTATTGTCATTAATCGGGATTGAGAAAAAATATTTGGAAAGTTTAGAATCTGCTATTTTGATAGAAGATGATAATGGTACTCTATCAGAAAAGTTTTTTTCATGTCTTTTAAATATTATAAAATACCGACATTACAGTTTTACAAATTTTTTATTTTTAATCCAAAATTTTCAAAAATATTTCTATATTACAGCTTTTTGTTTTAACTAATAAAAAGCATAATATAAAGATATTCCGAAAAAATTTTAAATAAAAAAATAAAAAATCCGAAAAACTGCCTTGTCGGTAACTGTGCATGAATTATACAGCCTATTTACACCATCTTAAAACAAATCTATCCAAGAGGTCTCGGTGGCTCATTCGGTAGAGCGATGGATTCGTAATCTCGAGGTCCCGAGTTCGAATCTCGCTCTCGGCCGATTTATACAAGCACCACTGTACGTTACATGTGCTTTGTTCATAAACACACTGACGATCTCCGTCGCTAATTAGCATCTTAATGATAGCATAAATATAGCGACGTTAAATAATAATAAAAGGTCAAAATCCTAGGATTCGAATCTCAAAAAAATCTTTTTTTTTTTTAATTTTATAGCTTATTTTTAATAAATTAGAACATTTTTTGTTTTTTATAATCATGTAAAATAAAAGGGTTATTTATAATTTGATGATTAAAGAAAGTATTTTGAGAATTTAATTGAATCAAAAGAATTCTTTGTGAATTTTTTGTGAATACTTTAAAAATTAAAATCTTCGGACATTCGTTAATAGACAACGCAATCATTAAGAATTCTTTATACACATAAAGAATTCTTTTTCAATTCTCATTTTGACACCGTATACTTGTTGGGTAAATTCTTTGAACTAAACTAAAATTTAAGAAATTAATTATGAATTTCAGAAGCTGAAATACACATCGATTTTATGTTCAAAGTTCGTTCGTTTGTTTTTCTAAAAACATGAATGAGACGCAAGGACTTTAATGTAATAATTTAGAATGTGCTGACTATTGTAAAAAAAACTTAAATATTTTTCGCTGAGCAGATACTGTTCTTGAATTTTTTCTGCTAAACGACAATCATTCCAGTTTTTTTTGCAATGCCATGGATAATATAAAATAATACGCTATGCTTTTCCGCATGTAATAGGGTATATGGTTTATACATAATGGCATTAATACAGTGACGTTAAATGAAATAAAAAAAAAAAATTGAATGACATCTATGTAAATCGGGCATTTCTAAACAGTACATTTTTTATTTTTTGTTGAAATAATATATCTACACCACATTATCAATTATAGTATTCAAGGTTTTTTTGCAAGCATTCCAAGATATTTAATATTTAAATAATTTGAATAAATTTTTTATTTATCGCTAAGAAAATTGTTTAAATTGTTACGTTAACTATTTCACCTAAATAAGTATTCGATAGTTATGTAATTATTTCCTAGATATTTCGAAATTGCTTGAATCATAGTAAAACGTACAAAAACACATATTTCTTTTAAAAAAATGCATGATCGCCATTTAAGATTTTGCGTTTCTTTTCTAGTTTTTGCAATTATCTTATAATAAGATGACCTAATATTCATGGATAAATTCAAATCATAATATGTAAATTCTAGAACTATAAGTTTTCCCAAAAAAGAGCTTATCTCAAGATAGGCCTGTTTTTCGAAACCCGTTTATAAACATACCCCGAAAAAAAAAAACACGAAATTAATCATTTCAGCATGTTATTTGTGAACAAGTAGAAAAATCGATAAACAGTATATACGCGTCTCGCCCTTCGGAGTAACTAACAAAAACTATAGCATATATATCCTTTATATCACACGAAGCAATAAATCAAGGCAAAATAAGCTTTTTATATCGTCGAGATTAAGAAATTTGCCCGATCATTTGGAATAGAGCGCCCTGGTATATAGTTCTGCCTTTATTCTCAGACTCTCTCTCTCTTTCGCTCTCTCTCGCTTGGGGTAATTCACGTCGGAGTCAATCTCGAACCGAGTAAATATTTCGAGGGAAGATAAAGTCAGTCTACGTATATACATGTATAAGTGTACGTGTGTGTGTGTGTGTGTGTGCGTGATTGTGCTAAGGCTGTGGCTTTATGTGAGCTCAGGTGGCGACGCTCAAAGCCAATTATGCGGCGCTCGGCTTGCGCGCACACGTCCTTCTCTCTTTTCCTCTCTGCAAATCCCTTAGTCTTAGCTTATACATATAGAGCGAAAGAGAGAGAAAGAGAAAGATAAAATGTTGGAGAAACAGAGAGAGCTGGAGAAAGTTTAACTTGTCTCCGCTATAACGGATTAACGGCTACGATTTATATGGCCGTAATTGCTTTCCACCCTTTAATTAAGTCGCATTCATTTCACTTAATGAAAACCGCATTGTGCAACTTTCTGGTTAAAATGCTTTTATCTTTATATATATGTATTTAAGCGCTGCCTATTCTATTAATAGATCGATCCTATTCTTATTCCATGGTTAAATTACAAACAAAAACTCATATAAACAGTTGGTTAAAAACACATTTTTAGGATCTTTTATTGTATGGATACCGTGAAGGACGTAATTTCTGATCACCTAAGAGGTATTTCTGATCACATATTTACATGTAAAAAAGTAAAAGTATATTTCTTTTTCACACAAACGAAGCATTTCTTATGCTCAATCTACTTTTCCTCATAAATTAAAAAAAGGTTTTTCCTACTAGAATCTTAAAGATTATGATTTATAATAAATAATGATCAGGAACTACGTCCTTTACGGTATATCAGAGCTCAGTTTTTTGAAGCTTGCGTATATTTATTTGCTAAAAATTTTTCTCGAATCTAATGTGTTTGTATTACATATAATGTTCATATAATCGTCTTATTTTTTATGTCAAAACAGTTTAAACAAAATCTTATTAAATTTTGAAAATTATAAAATAATATTTTTTCTTCGTTTTTTCAATCTTGAAAAAGTTTTTATTACGAGAAGTTTGCAGAAAGCACATTGGGCAAATTTAACCTGACGTTGGTTATTGCAAAATTAATAAGTTTTTTGTTGGTTGAAAAATATTTCGAATTCAAAGATAAGATGCAAACCATTAAAAAATTAAAAAATTACTTTCAGTATTTTAAAAAATCTTTAAATTTCTTAACTCGTATCGATTGGACTAATAATTTTTTTTATGGAATAATTGCCTATAATTGTTACGTAAATTTATTCTAAATATACGAACACAAAATAATGTTTAATATTTAAATAAACCTTAATTTTCATATCCTTTTATAAAATCTTGGCTTAACTGTAAGGATTTTAGAAAAAACAAAAAAAATATAATGTTGAATAAAAATTTTGTACATAATAAGTAAATATATATCAGCTCATACATTATTTCATACAATTAGTCGACAATTTTGATTTTCTCATTTTAACTTAAAGCGTTCCTATTTCTCTCATTCTGAAAATAAAAAAAAAAAAAAAACTCCATTCGTATTACCCTCGCAAGTATCGTATGAAGAAAATCGCTGACCTAATCAAAGAATAATCTCGCTGGCGCTTACAAAAGATATCTCCAGAAGACACGGCATAAGCACTTCCTACTTTTCTCGTTCTCTCTGTGTATACGTATATACGTGTGTATTATAACGTATTCTCGGTAGCATGCGCCATTTTAACAGCAATAAAACATTCGCAGAGAGAGAGAGCGAATTTACTTTTTCCTAAAGGGTGGATCCAAGCTCTCTTATCTTTCCTATTATCGATAGCTGGCATAGAACCAATATGGCAGTAGTAAGCTTACTTTTTCTCTATCTTTCTTCTCAACATATATAAGCTGTATCTTCTCCCTCCATCTTTATGTATATACATAGCATATATACCTCCTTTCTCCATTTCCTCCTCCCTCCTGCTTCTTTCTCCTTTCCTTTTACCTCCCCTCTTTTTGTGTTACCATACAACTTTGCTGTTGGCGCGTTGTCATGACTACGCAAGGCGCAAGATGTTTCCTTTACGTGTATATAAAGCTTTAAACGGCAAAAAGGGGAAATCCCATCATACGTACCATTATCATGTAGCTCGCCTTTTTTACCCTCCCACGCACCCTCTCCTCACACCCCGTTAAATAAAGATGCGCGAGAGACGGTAACTTATTTTCTTTATGAGCGTTGCAAAGAATTTTTCTCTCGTCGATGTATGTATATGAGGATAATATATGACGTAAACTACTGTAGAGAGAAAAAAAAAAGAATTATGGTTTGAATTTCGATGTAAGTAGCTACTTATTAAAGAGTAAGGATAGAGATAAATAAATTTGATTTTTAGATATTCGCAAAAGTATTGGTATTGATTTATATTACGCAGATTTGGGATGATGTTTCTTGGACAAAAATACCAGATTAGTCATTTTCGTAACTTATTTTTAGCACAAGAGTACCTTAAAAAATGTAAAAGTTTTTAAGGACTATTATTTTTCAAAAATATTAAACCTTCAGAACAAATTTAACAAGATTCCTATTTTATTACATTATTACAATTTAAAAATTTACCATGGATGATTAAAAACAATATTTAGCTTATAATTAAACTGAAAGTTAATAATTACAAAAGAAAATAATAATAAAATGATTGAATAATGAAAAACTACTTATCGCTCAATCTTCTAAAACAATGACGTAATTATAAAAGCCCAGACTCGTAATCTAACATCGAAGCTGAAAATCTTTTATGCGCAACGTTAAAGCATAAACTTATAGCTTGTATAACTAAAGCAACTTTTCAGAAAGCTTTACGAGCATCTCCAGTATAATCGAGGTCGCTTGCCGTTAGCCATACCAAGATTATTTCACCAATTTAGCCGAGTAACGAAACGCTCTTATTTTATACTCCGGAAAATTCTCTCTCGCGGGCAATTTTATCTTATCATGCTTCTGCACGAAATGGATACAAAACCGATAAATCACTCTTGTATAAGGAAGAGTCTAAGCTTTAAGGGAAGCAAATTTATGTTTCTCTATCCTTTTTTTTTCTTTTATAAGTGAGAAAAAGAGGGACGGAAATAAGAATAAAAATAATATGTTTTTAAAAAAGAGAGACGATCAAGTGTATAGTTAAATAAGTTAAAGATATTATTAAAAAGTAAAAAAATAATAATATACATACATCTTTTTGTTTTTAAAAATAATATTTAAAATAAAATAAATCAATATAAATCATCAATACCAACATATTTGTTAAAACTACGCTCAAAGATACAAAACTTTGTATTTTTAAGAGATTTCAGATAAAGCAAAGAGTAAAAACCCAGTTTCGTAACGAAATTTCAAATTTCATAATATTTATCAAAATATTATGAAAATATGACGAATAATTATTTTATATCAAACATATTTATTTATTAACCTCGAATAAGAGTCACAAAAATTTTTTATCGCCTCATTGTTGACATTAATGTAATCGTTTAATGATAACGTAATAGTTAAGCAATGTATAAATCAGTATAGTCGTGATACTTTTATTTTTGTTCTGTATTCGTACGTATTGAAGAAATGAATTGATAATGATAAATCGTAGTTTTCGTTTATGAGTTAAACTGTATAGTCTTTATGGGATAACATATTACAAAGTGTAGTCAGAAATTTGTGTAAAATTAATAAATTTAATATGTGGTATATTTAGTGTAAGTTTTTGTTATTGTGTATCATTATTAAAAATTAAGATTGAGTGACATACCGTAAAGGACGTAGTTCCTGATCAGGGCGTAATTTCTGATCATTATTTATTATAAATCATAATCTTTAAGATTTTAGTAGGAAAAACCTTTTTTTAATTTATGAGGAAAAATAGTTTGAGCGTAAAAAATGCTTCGTTTGTGTGAAAAAGAAATATACTTTTACTTTTTTACATGTAAATATGTGATCAGAAATACCTCTTAGGTGATCAGAAATTACGTCCTTCACGGTAAGTAGGTAAATATTTTATAAAAAATATTTCAAAAAATACCATTTTTAAATATTTAATTGATATATTTCAACACATTCAACATACAGTATGTGCATTTAACGCTTGCATATTAAATTAATACAATAAATAACGTTTGACTTTTAGAAATTATTAATGCCTAATGAAAAATCATAAAATATAAAATAAACTTTTTTAATTTTTATCTTAATTAAAATAAAAAAAAAATTAATTACATTATGAATGAAGTAGTTATATCATTAATATGTTTTTATACATAAAAATAATTTATATATATATATATATATATATATATATATATATATATATATATATATATGTATATATATATTTTTTTTTCTTCAAAAATATTATCGCTGAACAATTGAAAATTAAATGAGATGAAATGTTTTACTTCACAGTTTTAAGTGTACGTAAAAAAAGTACTTGGTACAGCAAAACCAAGGCAAATTATATTATTTACTGTCGGATAGAATTTCAAATATAACAAGACATGGAGAGATTACCTTTTATCTTTAGTATGATATTACTAATTCTAAGTCAATATGATGGTCAAGCATCCGCATTATTAGATATTACAGAAGAAGCCTTGTTAATAGGTGATTTCTTTATTGCCGAAACGAAGATGGAGTCAGAATATAAAAATAGAAGTGACGTCGATGATAAATTTAATAAATTAAATAACTCGACGTTAATATTTAGGAACAAAATTATGGAAAAGAGTCTCGAAAGTTTTTTGAGACTATTTAAAGGTTTTTTCAGGTCATCATCTTTATATGATACCGAGTTTCACAATTTAAATATAGATCTAGATACAGAATTACATTATCATCATGTATGGGAAATGTTTACAAAAGAAAATATTGATTTCCATAGACGCAATAGTTTTAATAATCGTTTAGCACCGTTGTCTATCTTCGAATATATAGACGAAAATGATTACAATTTAACGTCAAAAAAACCCGTAAAGGATAAACTAAAAGATTTTCATAGAATTTTGATGAAAACTAGTTCGGACGCCAAGATAAACATTTTCACCGTTCTGAGTGAGCAGGTAATAATGTAAAATTCATATTTTATGAAGTGATTATTTTTTTGTTTGCTTATTTCCATATAAGTTTGATACTACTTAATAATAAATACTCTCAAATTTGAAAAAGGTTAAACCTTGGTAGTTATAAAAACCTTAAAGTTTTCCAAATCTTTTATTTTATAAAAGTATTATACTCTGTATATGTAAAAAGAGAGTTTGTGTATTATTCAAAGATTAAGTTTAATTGATGAATAAAAATTTTTAAAGAAGATGAAAATTTTTTACATGCTTTAAATTTACTGTTATTAACGATCAGCTGATATCAGTTATATAATAATAGTTTTGATAAGTTATTAACTTATAATTTTGATTCCGTCAACTGTTTTTATATTTAAATTTTCACACAAAATTAAATTGTCAAAAATTTTATTCTAAATTTAATATATTCAGTTTAATGAGTTTAGCGTACTGATCAAAATAAAAATGATGTTGGATCTAATTTTCATACATTCTAAATAATTCACACTTAAAAAATAATGCTTTTTTTAATAGCCAAATTTGATTTTTTTCAGACGGTATATGGTTATAGTTTTTTTGGTGCATCAATAAATGATGTTGGCTATAATCTGTGCAAAACCATTGCAGCCACTGATGCAGCGGGATATGTTGGAATGCAATTTGCATATGCCATTTTGAAAATAGTGTTTAATGGTTAATCTTATATACATTTTATACTCATATTAACACCTCACGATTATACTCATGTTAACATCACGCTTTCGAAAAAGGAATATTTTAGAATAGTACATTATTAAACGGGTGTGTAAAGGCTTTATTTACGAAACGAGAAGTTTACAGCCCTCGCCTCCGGCTCGGGCTGTAACGAGTTTCGTAAAAAAGTCTTTACACATCAGTTTCATAATATATTTTATACCACGAGAGCCGAATAATCATATTAAAGTTATGATTTTGAGGTTAGAGTGGTATAAATAGTTTTTTTTTAATTATATTGACATTTGATATTTGTAAGATAACATATCATAATGAATACATTTTGTTCACAATTATTTATAATACAGTCGGTTCGTTAAGTATCGCTGCTTCTTCTTTCGTATATATTTGTAAGAAATAAATTTAATTTAATTTAATTAAATTTAATTCGTTTTTAGCACTTCACTTAATCAATGATGATAATGAAAAATTGGATATAATGGGACTAAGTGTTATTTCTAAAAAAAAAGATATCATTCAGATGATGATGGATTTAAAATCTGAATTTGTCGAGAGAAACATAAATAGCTTGGAATTTTGCAGGAAATCCCTAAAAGAAGCTTCTAGAGAAACATTTTATCATTATGACTATGATAAAAAAGGTTTACAATGACTTTTAAAGTAAAATTAATTATTTTTCATAATCAATAACTTTCTATAAATTTCTTTTTAAAAGGTGAGAAATTAGAAAACGTTTTCCAAAAATATATTATAAACGAAGGTGACCTTAATCCCTATAATGATTGTAAACAAAAATGTTCTACTTATCAACAAACTAAAGTTTATGGCTGTTTTGATAAAGGAATTTGCGCCAGCCAACGCACATGTGATGGAAATTTATGGGATTGCAGGGATGATGAAATTTCAAGTAGTATGATTTGTACTTCAGTAAGTTATAATTATATTCTGATTCATAATCTATTTTTTATGATATAAATAGTAGGATGAATGAGCCGGTACCTGGACACCATCCGGTAACTGGACAAAATTAAAGATACGTCTTGAACATTCGGTTTCCTTATATATAACCAATTTTCTGCATGTAGAGTGATTGCGGAATTGTAGTGCAATAAATTTTGTAGTTATTGCAATATTATTAATTTGACAAGACTTTAAAAAGTATCCATTTACTGGTATTAAGCGTCCATTTACTGGCTCTTTGATCCTGTATTTTTCAGCTAGGGAGCAAAATAAAGAATATCTTGAATCGTATATGTAAATTGTAACTCGAACCGAAGGCGAGGGGGAAAAACATATGATTTAAGGCATTGTTTTTTTGCTAAAATGCGGTTTTTTTCAACACCGGGCCGAAAATACCACTTTGTTTTTTCGATGCTAGGAAAAAAAGTGGTACTTTCGGGCCAGGTATTGAAAAAAAATCTTATTTGGACTTTAAAGTAATATTTGATTGGAGGTATAGTTACTATTTTTATTTAAACTACAAGAATGGTTAAAAAATTTATAAAAATTTTATTTTTACTTGAATATAAAGTTTATTAACTTAAAATCAACTCATTACATAGTGTGAAAACAAATTATTTATTAATGTTTATAGGATAAAAGTGAATCTTCAAGATATAAATTCATTGAAGCAAACTATGTAGAATACGGAAAAAGATGGGCACCGGAACGAAAATGTAAAAATCCTCTTATTCAAGCAAATTCTTGGATACGAGGGTTTGTTCAATGTACTTATTGTACTTGTATTTGTGATAATTCAAACATAGAAGGCGATCGTTATTTCAACTTGAGAGATGTACTTTCTAATATAAGTTTAAATTAGTAAGTATACATTTTATTCCTGCATAATAATTTTTATAATTCAATTATTCATTTCGTTATAATCCTTCTTTTTTGCTAGTGTCGTTACCGATGCACGATTCCATAGAGAAAATAATGTCATTCACATTCAAATTCAAGAAGGAGAACTTTTACCGCAAGCAGAGATTAATGATACTTCCCTTGATTGGAAACCAATTGATAATTATACTATAAAAGATGAGAGCATTGTAAACGGAAAGGATTATCACACTGTTACTTGGCCACGTAGAACAGTATATTTAGATCAGTTAGATGCACCTGATCATGTTCTCACTGGGGTGAGATTCAAGTCTAAGGATAATGCTTTGATGTTAGAAATTCATGTCACTCCGTTTGAATTTGAAACTGGCAAATTATTACCAGAAAAGAGCTATTGGTTTTCCAATGACATCATTACACAAGAACAAAGGTACATAGATAGCTTATCTTTAAATATTATGTCATCATGTATTGATAATTTTTTTATTTTTTAGAGCCCAAGTTAAACTTGGTATTAAGAAAGATTCTAATTTAAAGTCACATCAATATTTGCAATTTGCCACAAGTGATCTGAAAAAGGATATTGGTCAAAGTACAAGTCCCTTAATAAATTTTGAAAGCACAAGATATTTTGCACTTTCGGGGCTTTGGCGAACACCCCTTTCCGGTGTAGGAATTCACCATCAAAATATTGACGATGAGGGTGACATATTAGCATTAAATTTGATTACATATAATGTGATATCGCATGTGAAGATGTAATGGAATTATTTATGATAAACATATTATTTATTCAAATTATTGAAAATTATGCAGTCATTTATGATTTCAATTCTCTTTAATGAAATTTCATATAGAATAATAATATTCAAATTACTGAAAATTGAATAATGCAATGTATAATTTACTGGAAACAACCTTTAATTTTAATGAGTATAATTGTTCATAACTTTTGATTTACGAACAAAAATAAATAATTAATTTACGCATACGATTAAGTTCATTCTTTCTATTTTGATCATAGCATTTAAATAATATCATAGAATTAATTTTTGAATGTTATAAACCTAATTTTAAAGAATAAAATACTTTTATACCGATCAACAAATGACTAAAAATTAAATTTAATAAATTAAATGAAGTTTTTCATTTCTCATTTTAATATTGGTAATATTAAATAAAGTGTAATTTAATTGTATACTTCCTTTTTAAATAGATCAATTAATATTCTTAAAATAATAAATCATTCGTTGTGAAAATCCGTTAATTACAATGATTAATTATATAAAGTATATTTTACAACTTACACATACATAATCAAAATAAAAACATAGCATACATACAGCGATATTACATGGAGAAAAAGATTAAATGTATCTTTTTAAAAACATATAAAGGTTGAAAGAATACAATTTATTTTTATAAAATGATTATAGTTACAAAAATTATTGAAATAATTTATTATTTATTTAAAAAGGTTCCAATTCACATAATTCATCTGCAGGAGCTGGTTTGGGACATTTGAAAAACGAAAAATATTCAATACTTTTCGGTATAACGAAATTATATAGATCTTGTTCGCCACAAGTTTCCTTAAAATAAAATACGAAAATATAAATATAATTATTTCAGAATAGAATTTTTATAATAACAAGTACTCACAAACATATTAGATGAAATAAAAAGTTCATCGCTATCTACTGGATGTCTTGTATTTCTGAACCGAATTTTTCGGTTATTGACTCCTAAATTGTTAGCTTTGTACATAGTATCATAGGCTATTCGAAAACCATAGAAATGCGCAACATGATTTGTTATAATCACTTCCTGTAAAATAAAAATAAGGGAATATATATTCAGTGAAACATAAAATATAGTTTTTTTTTTTTTTTTTTTTTAACGTCGTTGTATTTATGCCATCATTATGATGCTAATTAGCGACGGAGGTCATCAATGTTTTCGCGAAAAAAGCACATATATCGTATACAGTGGTGCTTGCATCAATCGGCTGCCGAGAGTGGGATTCGAACTCGAGACCTCGAGATTACGAATCCATCGCTCTACCGACTGAGCCATTGACTACCCTACAAATATACAGTTTATAATTTATTTACATTTTCTTCAGGATTTTCTTCGATATTAACCTCAGAATTTTCCTCAACATTATTTTCAGGATTTTCTTCAACATTTTCTTTAGAACTTCCCTCAACATTATTTACAGAATTTTCTTCAACATTTACCTCAGAATTACCCTCGACATTATTTTCAGGATTTTCTTCAACATTAACCTCAGAATTTTCCTGAACATTATTTTCAGGATTTTCTTCGACATTTTCTTCAGAACTTCCCTCAACATTATTTACGGGATTTTCTTCAACATTTTCTTCAGAACTTCCCTTAACATTATTTACAGAATTTTCTTCAGCATTAACCTCAGAATTTTCCTTAACATTATCATCAGAATTATCTTCAGAATTTTCCTCAACATTTTTTTCAGGATTTTCTTCAACATTCACCTCAGAATTTCCCTCGACATTTTGTTCAGAATTTTCTTCATTTTTTTCGACATTTTCTTCCAAATTTTCATGAGTGAAGAACGACAAACATGTGATACGTTTCTTATTAAAATCTTGTACTAATTAAAAATTATATATTATTTTTAAGTCTAATTTCTATTTTGTATTATATTTTAATGTTTATATTACCTTCTGGGTCAAAAGAATAGATAAGAGTCAAATATATTTTTTCAGCCATTTTAGCTCCGAAAGTAGCATAATATATTTCTCTAAAATTTTAAATAAAATAAAAAATAGATAATTATTAGATGCATAAATAAATAATATACGCGTGTGTATAATGTTTATCAAAAAAGTAGATATTTTTGTGAAAGAAGTTTATTAATGATTATATCAGTTATTTTCGGAATAAGTAAAACATAAAAATATACATTCTTCGAAATCACAAAAATATCCATGTTTAATTTTGCCTCTAAGCTATAAGGGTTTATAAATTTTATTTATATAAGAAAAATGAATAAAACTCACTCTACGGGATATTTTGACATGTCATGATTCATCATGTAAAACAAGAAATAATTAACTGAAAAGGAAAAGGAATAATTATAGCAATAACAGTAATAATAAAAAATGCGTCTAAGGTTTATGATAAAAAGTAAAGTAATGTTTTTATTTTACACTTACAAAGTTTGCTATTTTGAACGTCTAAATCACCGGCATCGTCAAACGTATAAGTCAGTGGTGTGATTGGAGTGCTAAAATAATAAACTTTGTAATAAATTTAAATTTTAATTGAATTCGTAAGTGATTTAACTTAAATTCATACAGGCTGCCACTAAATAATTTTTCTTGATTAAAACTATAGGTACAGATTTAATGTTTTAAATGTTTTAACGATGTCAATATTTAATTTTGTGGAAGTGATTTTTTTAAATATAAAGAATCAATTTCGAGCTGGCAGTTCAAATTTATCCAATATAGCGACTGTAACGAATTTAAATGAAAGATACTAATTTAATAATTTTATATAAAATAAAAAGATGGCACAATCCTGAAAAATGTAAACAATATCGATGATTCATTCTATTTTTAATAATAGGCGAAAAGAATGATGGTTTTTTAAATAGAAAAAGATAGCGTTACGTAAAACATTTTTTTTTTTTCAAGTTTTGTCGTTTATTTTAATTTACAATAATTACCACGTTTTTGTTGCATTTACTCTTATATCATATAGTAATTCTTACTATTTTATAATTTATAAATTTTTTCTTTCTTCTCGAAAATTATAGTAATTATTATAATATTTTTTTTACTATGCAATTGTACACAGTACTTACCTTTCACGAGATCTTAACTTTTCTAATATCCTTCTTTTTACGACTTCTCTATAATTTAACACATTCATAAGATGGTTATCAATTAATTCCAACTAAAATAAAACAATGTATATTAATTAACATCCCAAAATTTTTTAATAAATCACTTTTAATACAAAACTACTTACTCCTTGGTAATAATCATAATCGTTCTTCAAAAAATTTTTCATTTGCTCAACATTAATATCATGAGTTATGATATGTAACTTTCTTAAAAAAAGGTTTTTCGTTTCTGTCGACAATTCTTGAGAATTTGAAATTTTAGCCTCAAACGTTTTCACAATGTTATTAAAAACTTGCATTGCTAATTTATCATCCTTTACTTTAGTGACGTAGAGATAATTGCTCATCACATAATGTTTCATTTCTTTTAAACAAAAATCAGATTTCGCATCGTCGTCATAACCATCGCTTTGGCTCTCTTGAGATTGAATGATTTCCCAATTTAGATAACCCAAATTTTCGGATACTCTTTTTGTTAGAGCAAACAATGCCATCTCATCGTTCGACCTTCCAATTAAAAATTTATATACTTCTGTGAAGTATTCGGGATTGTAAACTAATAATGGTTCATTTTTACTCATTTCTCGCTCGTCAAATGTATCAGCAAATATCTTCATCCAATCGATCTAAATTGAAATTATCATATTTTTAAAGATTTACATGAAATTTTATCAATTTATAATATTAAAAACACACACACACACACACACACACACACAATGTAAATAGATTTAATTATTAGTACCTTAGCTTCCACGTCTTGATCAATTATTTGGGCATTGTAATCTTCAATCCATTGACCAATGTCCGTTATTTTATAACGAAAAGTATTGAATGTATAACTCATATGCTAAAATCAATGTAATACTATGTAAGCTAAAGTTGCTTTATAACTAAAATTATTTAAATGCGTATTTTTAACTTACTCCGATCATATATTCTAAATCACCTTTGGTTTTCTGGTATATTTCATCTAATTTAGATTTCTTACAACTCGTACTATCGCTTTCGCTATCATCAATAACGCAATCCTCCTCTTCTTTTACTTCAACGCTATTCCCAAAACGGTCATCATCGTTCAAGTACTCACTAATTGTTCTATGAACTAATTCTAATGATACCAAAGCATTTTTTATGTATTCGGAATAGTATGGTGGGGGACGCAGCTAAAAGATAAAACGATATATTATTTTTAATATATTTCTTGTTTTATAATTTTAATATTAATTTATTAAAAAATTATAATGAACAAGAGTACAATTAATAATTTATTGTTTGTGCATACACACAGACTAAAAAATTTCTTACATTTATGATATAATTTTGTTACATCGAACATTTGCCTCTTAAAATTTTACAAAAAATATTTGGGTCAATAAATTATGTATTTTTAATAATTTAAACCTAAGTAGAGAGATAAGCTACTTCAAATAGCTCTGATAATAACAATTGAGTTGTATGTATTTTAATGTAATAAAATAGCAACTACTTAAAAATTATTTGGAAAAAAGTTACATATTACAAAATTTTGTAAGTTTTGCTTATTGGCTCATAAAGTTTGGAAAGCTGCCACTTCATATTAAATAGCAAGCTATGTGAAAATCAGTTATTAGTCACTTACCACAATGATATTTTTTCCTGTTTGCGAATTATGCTCAACGCTAATGTCAAAGAAAATAAAACTCCCAAGACTGGTCATCTGATTGACTGGTGACCATGAACTATCTAAAAATTTCTCCACCGGTACCATCATATCCCAATTAGCTGATGCCCATTCAGCATTGTGGGGATCTACAATTAATTTAATAAATACATTTGAAATATATTAATATTATTATTATTAATATTTTTTAATCATAAAACTACTTACTAAATTTTTTGCACTTTTGATAAAACTCTTGTTCTTTTTTATAATCATCGATAAAATTGTCTGATTCGCTGAATGGTATGCCAGATTTTAAGAGTGCTATAAATTACACATTTTCTATCAATGAAGTGTATTGATATTAACTTTATTTGCATTATAGGAACTTACGTTTCACAAGGTCTTTTAACCAATTGGTTGTATCTGGCTCTCCCGAAAAATCTCCGTTACAATAATACATATATGAATTTTCACAAGGATCTACTGTTTTATTTATTGATGCTAATATTTTTTCATCTAAAAAAAGTAACAGTTTTTATGTGTATTAATTTTCTTAATAAATTTATACAAAATATTTTTTTTTTCTAAAGACATGTTAACTGCTTAATTTAGTAAAATCTTAGTTAAAATTATTTTGATCAAATAAAAAAAAAGAAATTTAATTAATTAAATAATATTTATTCAATCAGAAATATATACTTTAAGAAAAATTATAACATCAAATAATAATTAATTAAACGTACAGTAATTGGCGCACTGTTCAGTCATGCAATTTTTTGCAAAGTTGACATTGTCATGCCTCGCAGTTGAGTGTTCAGCATGTGCATAATATGCACTGATTAACGTTAAGAAACTGAAACATTAAAAGTTTGTTAATTATAGTTTTAAAAATGTGATCATTATAAAAAAGTATTTATTAAAACGAAATTAAGAGATTTTTCATAATATGATCTATGCGTAATTGAAGGCATTGTAATTTTTTAATAATATTTCAAAATTTTTCATAATATATGATCTATGCGTAATTGAAGGCATTGTAATTTTTTAATAATATTTCAAAATTATTAAAAATGTTTCTGAGGTATTATTCTTTGGACATAATTTGTATAAATGCAACGTAAAAGTAACATATTTCGTGTGTATTATAACAATTTTTCACGTTATTTTTAAGAATTTTTTTATTTATGTTATATATAGAGCATTACAAAAGTTAACATATAATTTTTGTATTACAACGTACTTCAAAATTAGAAAATTTTTATTAAATTCAGTTGGCTCAATCATTAAGAACAAAAAGTATATTAAATTTAAAATATTTATTAACCATTTTTGTACATAGTAAAATAAACTAATTCGATATTACCCATAAAAAGTTAAAACAATCAAACTATTAAATAAATTTACAAATATTCTATTATTGCTAATTACAATGTTTTTTTTTCATCAAAAAATTCTGTATTAGTATATTAGTTTTACTTACATCACTTGTCGTATCATATTTCCTGCCTGCTCAAATCAGCTAGAAAACGTTAATGAGAAAAACTGGCAATGAATGTCGCGTTATATATTCTGATTCACTTGATAAGTTCGTTTTAATTATAAAGTGAAATCATTTTTTAACAAGAATATGCGTTAATGAAACAATTAGATAAAAACTTCATAATTAGTATAACATATCAAATTTAGATTATTTGGGTCAATTGCTATTTAAATTATCTCAATTTTAGCCTTTTTTAATACAATACTTTGAATTATAATAAAATTAATAAAACATGTGAAAATGTAAAAATACATTATCTTTTGAATAGAAGAATAAAATAAGATATTCTAATTGTTCGACATTGGACCAATTCTTCATAAGGTCAAAAAAGATAAAACTGGGAAAAACCCTGTCTTTCATCTGTTACAGATGTTAGTCAACAGAAATGTTTTTTTTTTTTAACCTTATGAAGAATTGGTCCAATGTCGAACAATTAGAATATCTTATTTTCTTTTTTTTTTTTTCGTCGCTATATTTATGCTATTTATTATGCTAATCAGCGACGGAGCTCGTAAGTGTTTTTCTAAACAAAGCACATGTAACGTACAGTGGTGCTTGTATAATTCAGCCGAGAGCGGGATTCGAACTCGAAACCTCGAGATTAAGAATCCAACGTTCGACCGTCTGAGCCACAGACCAGCTCATCGGGAACATTATAAATTATACAATCTTTATTAAAATTAAAAGCGCAGAAAAAGCACATAATTATTTATGTGTGCGTGTACAAAAATTGATAATTTTGATTATGCAAAAAAATGTTACCATGACAATCATAAGTCATAAAACAGAAAATACATTTCTAAGTTTCTTGTTTATAAGATAGATTTCTGAAATAAAATAAAAACACTAAAAATAATTGCACTTATTTTTAACAATCACTTATCTTTATATGCGTGTTTTTAATACTTAGTCGTTAATTTTATCAATTTTATTTTGCAAATAAAATCAAACTTAGAATATTACATGTTTTTCCTAATCAATATACTGTCTATGAATTATTTTTAGTACATAACATCCTCTCTTGTTGATAATTCTAAACGAAAATTTATTCTTTTGAATGGTTTCTTTCATTTATTTTCTGTTTGAAAAAAATTAACATAAATTTACGTTTATTGTTGATTTTCAAAAATTAAAATATAATATACATTTTAATCTAATTATCATATAAAAGTTATAATTTTAAACTGAGAAAATTGTAGTACAAACGTATTGATCCATTAATGTTCGATATTTTATAAATTTTACAAATACTTAAAATTTCATTGTTCAAAAAAGTAATTTTATTCTTTTGTTTAACTATATATTTCCCACATTAAATAAAGGAAAAAGAAATAATCAAATCGAAAATGTCAGTTAAGCGAATAAAGAAAAATACGAAAATCCATGAAACTACTATGTCGCTTGTAAGTTTTCTATATAGATATATCAGTGTGTGTAGAAAGTCAGTATACTCGCAAATCTTACCCTGTACACGCTTTCAATCCAATGCTTTATCGCCCGAGAAAGTCTGGTGTACATCTTCGTCTTAGTTTATCTTAACTTTTTTCCTATTCTCGTATCTTTAAACGTGTTATTCACATATGTGTTCCATAGAATAGTGAATCATATAATATTTTTATTTTTAAAAAAGAATAAAGATTTTTTTTGTAAAAATTGACAAAATATTTTACACATATGAGATTATAAAATTTTTTAATAAATAAAAGATTTCTATTTTCATAAGTATTTATTATCTAGGCAAAAGATTTTTAAATAGAATATAAATGAATTAATTTATGTTAAATAAATAACGTAAAATCGGTATTCTTTTAAATTATTAAATATTACTACAACGTTATTATTATTTTGCTTTTAATTAATATCGTTGAATAGAGGACATTACGTCACTAAATTGCTGCAAAATTATTTGGTTCAGTTTTTGTTAGTATTTTACACCATTGTTGTGATCATAGTTTAATTTTTGACAAAATTACATTAGTGAAATAAAATTTTTTTTTATGATTGTATAGCGTATATAGTACATTCTAATAATAAGTAAAAAAAATTATTCAATAGTAAAATTACAATGATTAAAAATTAATAAAAAACAATTTAAAAATTTATAATGAAACTTTATTCAGTAAAGTAAATTAATTATTGAATTTAATAAAATTTAATGAAATTTTATATAAATTCGTATTTTTAAAGAACTTTTTTTACTAATTTAAATTTAAATTAATCTCAAAGAAAAACATTTTTTAAAAAGGTATGATTGATAGTCATTCAATATTGAATTATCTCTAATTGTTTTTTTTATTTGAATCTTTATTTTTAGCACGTATTACACAAAACTATTCTCAAAGAATCAGTAAAACTTATATGAATCCCGAAAAAAATAATACAATGAAAATAAAATCTAATTAATTGATTAAATGTTAGCATGAAAAAAGTTTATTTACTGCATTAATCATTTTGATTCTCATGCCAACTAATTTTCCAAACCAAGTCGATAAGACCTACCTTTATCAGATTCTTTCATAAAGCTATTATACACATACTTGCTTTTTCCCTCTTCGACCACATACATATTCGCTTTCACACATTCCCCTTATTTCTCTCTCCTACTTTTACTTACATAAATGTATATGTATAGAGGTATAAAGGTTGTGGGAGGTGCGCATGCGTTTTCAATTTTCCCTACAAGTAAGATGGCAGACTAATGCTAGAGCTTATCACTTTTTGCTAAAAACAAAATCTCACATAGACTCCAATTGTATTGAATGTATGGTCTAATGTATAGCTTAGAGTATTGTGGAAAGTCTCGTCAATGATATTATCATTTTGGTTCTATTAGTTTGCAAAAGGGATATCTTTGTATTAGAGGATATTCAATAGAGTAGACTTTTATGATATTACGTATAAGGTTTGTTATTTCGGTTTTTTTTTATAAAAGGTAGATAAAAAAGGGATCATTGTTGGAATTAAGTAAAAATTTATTTTTTTTATAGGAGTATCTTTTTAATAAACATTTGCGTTAAAATATAAATTAATAGTATTAATTATTGATAACAATTAATTTACTATAAATCTATCAATTTTAAATATATTTAGAATACTAAAAACTTTATCAATTGCGCAGCAAAAATTAATAAAAGGCTAAAGGCCGTATCAATTTAAATTTTTTGAAGATTCAGATAAATTAAAATGATCAAAATGTGCAAAAAAAAACATCTTTATTTTTTTATTATGTTCCTAAGAATCCTAAACATAAAATTAAAAATAATTTATTTTACGTAAAAATTTTTATTTTTTTTCATCAAAGTTCTTATGAAATTTTAAATTAATATAATCTATTCGAAATATTGGAAAAACTTAATTACGGAATAAGTACATGTATTACACTTGCACAAAAAGAATTTCTAAAAGTAAAATTACTATATTTTATTTTAACCGTAGGACTGACTTGATTTTGTTTAAAAATTTCGTTATATATAGTCAAGACTTTTACTTACATAAGAAAAATTTCATTCACATAGTCAATTTATTTATAAATATATTGATTTTGATTATATACTTAGTAATTTTTCAAGAAAATCAAGTCTATCACATAGTTAAAATGAAATATAGTAATTTTACCTAATAGAATTTATCTCTGATTATAAATAGCAATGAAAAATATCTGAAATATCAATTTCAGAAAATATTCTATTTAACTTTCGGTTAAACAAACTTTCAATAAGAATATTTTACAGTATAACACTGTAAGACGTTAGATTAACAAAAAATTATTTTTATTCTGTTTTGCCCAGACAAATTTATTAGTTGGTTTCTCATCCATTAATGAATAAACAATAAATTTTTTTACGTTATAAAAAAAAATTAACAAAAATATATATTTATATAAATTTAATGCAAAATAATGTATACAAATGATTATTTTACTTATAAATGTTTGACAATTAATAAAGAAAAAAATCTTTTTTTAGAAAAATATCTATTGCATAGAAACTCAAATAATTTAAGATAAAAAATTGTATTAAATTTGATGATTAATTTATTTTTCCATAAACAGTTAATCTTTAATATTTTCATTAAGAAACAAATATTTCTCAGAAAAAAATAATGAGTTTGAGTGAAAGTTTCATTTGCACTTGACAACTATGTAAAAATCCAATGCAAAATCCTGTCGTGCACCTTAAACAATTATACAGAGCACCAGCTAGTACATTTGCTCGTCTTAGGTATAGGATATTTTCAACGTAATAAGCTTCCGCACGTGCCAAAGAAAAAAAAGTGTATGTATATATACATAAAACGTAAGAAGCATACATAGTTAAGAAGATCAAAGCTCCTAAATGCCGTGCAAAAGAAGCACCCTAATAACCTAGAGAATGAAAATTTTCGACTGGGTCGAGGACACGAGCTCCTGCCGAGTTTTCTCTCTTTCTTTCTCCGTTCCCTTGACTCTGTACTAAGAAATAACATAAGGCGGCTCTTTTTTTCCTTTTTACTTGTTCTCCCTCCCTTTGCCTCCTTCCCCATGGCTTTTCTCTCAAAAACTTGTAATACTTAAAGAGATCTCTCGGTGTCCTTGACACAATATTTTGACATTAGCTCGTAGGCTTAAAGAGTCGAGTTCGGGGGGCGTTCTTTTATTTTTAGTTTTTTTTTCTTCACTAGGTGAAGATGAGGAGAACTTAACTTCTTTAGATAAGGTGAAAGGACCGCCCGTGTTGGATGTACGCGTGCCGACAAAAATTTTTCTCAATACTTTATAAGCGCTTTCTTTCATTAGTTTAGGAAAAAGTAAAAAAAAATTGAAGAAAATTGGGTTCTCAAGAAGATGTCCCGTCGTCGTTGTTTGATCCTGGGGAGTTTGTTGTGACGCGCAGGAGACGCTATTTTGTAAACGTGACTCCATGAGGGAATTTAGATCGATGCTGGTTGATGTTTGTTTGTTTAAAGAGTGAAAGTTTTGCACTTGATGATCGAGTGAATGATGTAGGTGAATAATGGAAAAAAAAAAGAAATCGATTGTGTTAAGTGCTTTTTCACTTGCCGCGTTTGTTTTTTGGATTTTTTTTTTTTTGATTTTTAATTATTTTACTTTAAATAGAGAAGAAAATTAGAACATTTTAAACATTGAACTGTAAATTACAATGTTTTAAATTACAATTCTATGCTTGGAATATTATTATTCCGGAAATTTTTCATTTATTAATTGATTAAATTCAATAAAAAGATAAATAATAAAATTTAAATTATTTATAATTTTTTTTGTACTTACAACTAAATTTATTCTCTATTGAACGATATTTGTTTTTTTAATTTTATTCAACGTTGCTGTATTTATGCTATCATTGCGATAATAATTAGCAACGGAGGTTTTTAGTGTGTTAACAAAGCACTTGTATCGAATACAGTGGTACTTGCGTCAATCGACCGAGAGCGGGATTCGAACTCGGGACTCCGAGATTATGAATTTATCACTCTACCGACTGACTACCTCGACTACTGAATGATATATTATGGCATATTATCTAATACAATGATAGAAAAGTTTTGGTGGAAGTAGTGATAAAAATATAATAAAATGAAAATTTTTAAATTTATTTATAAAAAGCATCAAGCATTAAATTTGATAATTTTATCAACCTTTCTTTTATTCAACACGAAAAATCTTTTGGGTTCCTATCCAATTTTAATAATATTTCAATTCATCAATTTTTAGTATAGATCAAAAATAAGAGATAGGTGAAACTCTTTCAATAGGGAGAGCAACAAAAGACGATTGTTAGGAGCTGATGGGAAAATTTAATAATTCTGAGTAAAATTCGTCAAAAAATTTATATCATTATAAAATATTAATAATTTAAGTTTTTTTTATTTTAACGTCACTGTATTTATGCTATCATATTGATGCTAATTAGCGACGAAGGTCGTCAGTGTGTTTGTGAATAAAGCACATGTTACGTACAGCGATGCTTGTATCAATCGGCTGAGAGCGGGATTCGAACTCGAAACCTCGAGATTACGAATCCATCACTCTACCGAATGAGCCACTGAACACCTCAAACGCTTTAGGGATTAAAATGATTAACCATACGCAATGAACACAGTAATTAGTTTGAGCGTCTTCACTATTGGATTCTTATATTGAAATTTGATAATCGATCTTTATTACTCTATTGATTAACTTTTGGAAGGAGTTTACTTAGTAAAATTTCTAAAGACATTTAAATACATAATATAAAAGAATAAACACATATAATAGTAGATTAAGATACACGAACTCTTTTTATCTTTTCATTATAAATCTACTATATACTACTATACTGTATTCTACTATATACTAAAATCATTATTTTAAAAGTTATAAATTTTAAAACCATATTCAATTTTTAATAATATTTTAAAATTTAAAAAAACGACTTTTGAAAAATTGCAAACCCGATTTTGTTAATAATTTTATGTTAAAAAAAATATATCTAAGTTAGAAAAAAAACTGAATTTTGCCCCCAAATAAAGATATCGATAAGTTTTTATATGAACTAGAATAATTAAACAATTAAGACTCTTATACAAAAATGTATGACAAATAAAATAAAATACAAGTTAAATATTTTAATTTAAGTTTTGTTGTATTGAAAAAGCTTATGTGGTTCAAAAGTTATAGGCGATTAAAATAAGCTAATGAAATAGCGTCAAAATTTCGTCATGTATTACACGCTAAAATTATAACAAATATGTAATAATTTAGAACAACAAAGTTCAAATTGAAATAATTAACTTGTAGTTCATTCTATATTTTATACAAATTTTTTGTAAGAATCTTAGTTATTTGGTTATTCAAGTTCTTATTTTCTTTTTACTAAATTAAAAAAAAATTTCTTTCTTAATCTGAGGTGCTTATTCGATGAATTAATTTTTTTCATCAAAAATTCACATTTTGAAGTTTCAAGGGTGCTCTCGTAGTGAGTGAAAAACGGTTGGAGATTTTTTGATTTCGCAGGTTTAAATATAGAAAAAAAATTAATTTCTATTCTATTTCTCTCTTTTTTTCTCAATAAATATTCTAATTTCCAAAATTTTTCTCAACAAGTACTCCAATATAATTTTCAATTTTACACCCGCATAAATTTTCAATCAGTAAAAAATTTTGTTCCTAATATAGAAATCTCACACGAGAAAGACTAAAGCCATTCATTCCCGTGCATTCATAGATCTTGCGAAACTAATCGTCTCATGAAAAGCCCCAATTTTCTAAACACAGTGCCCAGCGTTCATGGCAAATAAGCGCGCAACATTAGCAAGGAGTATAAGCATAGAAAATAAACTGTTCATCCTTACATCCTCATTTCGACATTAGTGCATATACGTCTGTCCTTGGATTCTCATAATCGGTAAGGGACGTTAGTTTCCAACTTACCATTATATCGAAAAAAAAGCTCTAGGTGGTGTGTCCTAGTGTCCTAGAAAAGCATAAATCTAAAACTATGCTCTCTCTCTCTACCTTCTCTCTAATTTTTTTTTCCCTGCATCTACTCTCACAGTTTGGTCCTAGTCAATATTTCCAAAATATTTAGTACGACCCCCGCTGTCAAATGGCACGCGCCAGCATCTCTCTCTCTCTTGCTTACTCTACATGACTTTTTTCGACCCCTCTCCAATTATAATGTCTTATGTCGGATAGTTTAGTTGAAAAAAAAAAAGAATTTTTGCTTTCTCAGTATTAAGAAGCGATGTCGATGACCTTGACCAAGCAACACACTGAAGAATAACTTTTAAACGTGCGTCCTTCTGGTACAAGAAGACGATCAGCAGCTTCTGCTGCCGATGCTCTTTCCTTGTACTCTCGAGCTACTCGATTCGTTGAAAAGTTACACGGGCGTTATGTATACACGGCTGTCTTGCATTACTCGAAGCTGGAAAGTTTTATTGGGACATAAATAATAGCCGGAGAAAGATTTTATAGCTTCTTACCCACGACTTTCTTTGTCAATTACTGCACTGGCAAGCTTCCGTATTTTATTGGATATATTTCGCGTGTCAACCTTTTTCTTTTTTTTTGGCTCGACGTTTTCTCTTTATTCTGTAACTATGCACGTATAATCTTGAACTTGCGTAATGAGGAATGTATAGATACGTTGTAAAAGAAGAGTCTGTAAAATTATTAGTATGAGGTATGAATATAAAGCAACTGGTGTAACATTGGATGTGAAATGTCTTATTTAAATATAAAATGAAATCACCGCTCTCATAGATATTAACTAGTGTGATCGTAAAATGTTATATGAACATGAGAGCATAAGGTTTAAATATTTTGAACAATTAATTAATGCAATTGGTACATAAATCTTATAAGTACTTTTAATAAAAATATTTTATTTTAAAGCAAAATTTAAAAAAAGTAACAGAAAAGCTATATTTTTTATAAAAAATTCACTTTTTTCCAAATGGTCAAATTTTCAGGATTTCCTAATGAAAAAAAACGGTAGAAAAAACGGATGAAAAAAAAGAAAAGTAAAAAAAATCATTTTTTTGAGTAGCTGTTGACAGCACGAGTCACAGTAAAAAATTTCTTGATCATGTCACGTAAAAAATATTGACTCGTAAATCTTTGGGTACGTCTGCGCTTGTAATTTTACAACCTTCCATTTTTTTTTCTTCGGGTCAGTAGTAGCAAAGTAATAAAGCTTTCTTTGAAGATTCAAGGAAAAGTAACCCCTGCGCGTTATTACGTAATGATAATCCAGTCAGTAGCGTTTAGTATTTATTTGAAAAACAGGTAAAGTCATTTTTTCAAAATTTTCAGTAGTTAAAGAGTATAAACGTTCGGGCGTATTGTTAAATAAAAATTTTCTTAAAATTTATTACTTATGTATAAATATATATTTACTAAGCTTAAGCTACTACGTGTGAACTCATAGCTGCTACTTATCTTTCATTTATTAATAAAACATTCTGGAATTCAAATTAATGATATTTACAAAGATTATTATGTTATACAATACTTCAAATGACGTCAATGTGTTCGAATCTTGCTGTTAGCCTATTGATACAAGCATCTTTGAATAAGATATATATGCTTTGTTCACAAACACACTGAAATGACCTTCTTCGCTAGTTAGCATCCCAATAATAGCATAAGTACAGCGACGTTAAATAAATTTTAAAAAATGACATCAATGGCTTAACTTCGTATAATTTTGAAGAAAATAATAAGTTTTTATCATAAGAAAACAATAATAACAAAAAAATAAATCTTTATTCCAAGAAAAACGTTTGACTGAAAATTCATTAAAATAATAATAGAATTTTTCTTTTTTTAGTCTATTGATCTCTCAATAGGATTATTTTTGTGAGAGCCGAGACGCATCTCAGTTTGAATTATCCTATCTATATTTGATCTCTTACTTTTATATACGCTTAAATCATTGCCAAGTTTTAAAGGCGTAGATGGCGACAACAATAATTTATTTAAATGTATTATTCTCAAAAAATAAAACCTTTTCTACGCAACGGAGGAGAACGAGGCTAGTAGTTTACCGGGATAAGTCAACTCAGTACCACGTACGACTTTCGTGTAGCTGCACAATTTGACCGCTTGATTTATACCTACAGAAATTTAAACTCAGTTTTTCTAAAATTAAGTAATTAAATTTTAATTCTTTTTTTCTAAAAAATTATTAGTTTTTACAAAAACAAGTGTGAAAATATAGATCGACAATAGTAAATATTAACTTTTTTCATTATTATTTTTAATTTTATTTCGCTGTATTTAAGCTATCATTACGATACTAATTTGCGATGGAGTTCATCGGTGTGTTTATGAACAAAGCACGTGTAATTTACAGCGGTGCTTACATAAATTAGCCGAAAGTGAAACTAGAACCCGGTGCTACCCGAAATTACGAGTCCATCGCTCTACGGACTAAGCAGCTGACGAACACTCTGAAAGGTTAGTCTAATTAGCATTTGTAAAAGAGACTTTTTGATTCTTAGTATTTTAAAAGATATGTTTCTTAAATTTTTTATCCTTAAGGGGATGTAATAGGGTATATGATTTCTACATAGTTACCCATATTACAGTTTTCCAAATATTTTATTTTTATTCAAAAATTTTCAGAAATATCTCTATATTAGGCTCTTTATTAGTAGAAATAGAAGACTGTAATATAGAGATATTTTTAAAAATCTTTGATTAAGAACCAATAACTTGGAAAACTGTAATGTCGGTATTTTACATCCCCTTAATCCAAAAGTTTTAAAAATATCTCTATATTACAGCCTTCTATTTTCACTAATAAAAAGCCTAATATAGAGATATTTCGAAAAATGTTTGGATGAATATTAAAAATTTGGAAAACTGTAATATCGCTAACTATGTATAAGCCATATACCCTATTACATGCGGAAAAGCATAGTGTATTATTTTATATTATCCATAGCATTGCAAAAAAAACTGGAATGATTGTCGTTTAGCAGAAAAAATTCAAGAACAGTATCTGCTTAGCGAAAAATATTTAAGTTTTTTTTACAATAGTCAGCACATTCTAAATTATTACATTAAAGTCCTTACGTCTCATTCATGTTTTCAGAAAAACAAACGAACGAACTTTGAACATAAAATCGATGTGTATTTCAGCTTCTAAAATTCATAATTAATTTCTTAAATTTTAGTTTAGTTCAAAGAATTTACCCAACAAGTATACGGTGTCAAAGTGAGAATTGAAAAAGAATTTTTTATGTCTACTTTCGTAAACGAAAGTATCGATAAAGAGTTTTTAATGATTGCGTTGTCTATTAAAGAATGTACGAAGATTTTAATTTTTAAAGTATTCACAAAGAATTCACAAAGAATTCTTTTGATTCAATTAAATTCTCAAAATACTTTCTTTAATCATCAAATTATAAATAACCCTTTTATTTTACATGATTATAAAAAACAAAAAATGTTCTAATTTATTAAAAATAAGCTATAAAATTAAAAAAAAATGATTTTTTTGTGTTTTGAACCCTGTTATCATAGGATTTTGATCTTTTATTATTATTTAACGTCGCTATATTTATGCTATCATTAAGATGCTAATTAGCGATGGAGATCATCAATGTGTTTGTGAACAAAGCACGTGTAACGTACAGTGGTGCTTGCTTATATAAATTAGCCGAGAGCGGGATTCGAACTCGGAACCTCGAGATTATGAATCCATCGCTCTACCGAATGAGCCACTGACGACCTCGGTAAACATTAATGAAATGTAAAGCTATGTATCATCGTGGAAAATTGTAAGCTTTGATTTGTCGTTTGATAAAATTCAACCCTGCAATTTTGTTAATATTAATATGATTTCATCTAAACGGTTTCATTTTATTTCAATTTTCATTAAATATAATCATGATAAGAAATATCACATTGTTTAGAAATGTAACATTACAATAATTTAATCATTTCTAGCTGATATATATATATAAGATTATATATATATAACTTTATAATTTACTAAAAATCTATACTGGCACATGTACTTTTATATTGAGAATTTATATTGTATACACAAAATCATATTTTTAAGCAAATGTGTAGACAAAAAGCACTAGTCAAGTTGCATACTGTTGAGCAAATTTGCGAGATTTAAATCAATCATCTAATTGTTATACTGTTTTATTTTATCCTCATACATAGTAAATATGCTCTTGAAAATTTTAATAAAAATAAATAAATATTTTTTTTATAGAATGTATAAAAAAAATCTTTGGAATAGAATTTCAAGATATAATCTTTCTAGCTCAATATCTACATATAAAAAATGTATAGAAAAAGTCTTTACTATCTTGAAATTCTATTCCAAAGATTTTTTTTATACATTCTATAAAAAAAATATTTATTTATTTTTATTAAAATTTTTAAGAGCATATTTACTATCTATGAGGATAAAATAAAACAGTGTAACAATTAGATGATTGATTTAAATCTCGCAAGTTTGCTCAACAGTATGCAACTTGACTAGTGCTTTTTGTCTACACATTTGCTTAAAAATATGATTTTCTGTATACAATATAAATTCTCAATATAAAAGTACATGTGCCAGTATAGATTTTTAGTAAATTATAAAGTGAATTCGGATGTTACATTGATGACATCTATGTTTTAATAAGATTTTTGCTTAATATATATGCGATAGAAAAAATATAGGGAATGAAGCCAGTGTAAATTTTATACATTTGTACGTTAATTTCAAATTTAGTACGGTTATTACAATCATTAACAGCGCATTCTCTGTATTTGGAGATTGGTACATTAAAAATGATAGAAAAAGAAATCTCTAATTCATGTTATTATATATATCTATTGCCAGTAAATTATTTTTTATTAATTATGGGCGTTTAAACGAAATTGCGAAGACGCCGCCAAAAAATTTTATAAACTCATTCACACATTCATTTTAATGATATTACAACTTTTTGATGGACAGAAGTTATCGTTAATATATAATGTGTTATATTTATATTATAATTTTGTGATTTTGGTAGCAGATATCGAGTCATCACGTATAGTCAATTTATTGTACTAAAGTTCCTATTTATTTATTTCAATATAAAAAATCAATTCTAAAGGAGAATGACTTACTTATTTTATGTTTATATTTTCAACTATTTTACTAATTATAGTAAACTATCGAGGTATGAGTTATAATTTTTTACTTAGACACTGTTTATAATTCTTTAAGAATATTTATTACTAAATAGTTACTTCATTCGAAAATTTTAATGATAATTTCAACGAATTTTAAACAGTCCGTTGTTATTAATCGGACTGAAATTCGACAGCAGCCTATTTAAAACCATGATCAAGTTAAAATTATGAAAAAAATCATCGTTATTTTGATAAAAGTTTTTATTTTTTTTAAAAGTTCACATTATGGAAAAATCAATCAATATTGTAATCTAAAATGATTTATACAAATACATAAAAATAAATTGAAGGTCGTCAGTGGCTCAGTCGGTAGAGCGATGGATTCATAACCTCAGGGTTCTGAGTTCGAATCCGGCTCTCAGCCGATTGATACC